>QNGE01000117.1:266107-292186 GCA_008508345.1 Paragonimus westermani
AGTGCGACATACAATCCTATGAGTGTAACTGCTTTTCGTCTGACTGCTCCCCTTTGGCCTGTCTGACAAGGTTGCACCTGGAAGGACCGGAGTCCTAGTCAGCATAGCCCGCCGGATCAAAACAGTACACAAGCCCGACCACCACGTCAAGGTAGCAGTATAGGTCGAGCGAGTAGTTAACCGATCGGCAAACAGGTCAGACTGAACAGTAAATCCCTCTAAAGAGCAGTTTCGTTTGGGAGCTAGAGCGGAAGACGTCTTTGTAACTCTCTCTCGCACATGTTCAATCGTCTTTATTAGTTTTCTTCGAAAATTTGACACTGGCATCACGTAAACGGGTTGTGACTTGCAGTTTTACCTTGGCAGTTTCGCTAACGCTCACTTCGTTAACACAAAGGTTATAAAACTGAATATAAAAGGAGGATACCCTGGTTTAGAAATAGTGAAATTTATACGACAAATTTGTGCTCATATACAACCAAAACCTGTGGCAAAGACCATAAAACAAGTAACGCAAGGCCGAACTCATCGATACCAGCCAGGTTAGATGGTTGTACGCTGTAGGCAGGGGTTCTGTCTTACCTTAACATTGTTGTTCACCTTACGAGTTATATGGCGACGGTTAGGAGTACAAGTTAACTGAGACGGTGGAAAAAATGGAATAACACCTAAATTGAAAGAGAAAATCTGTTTTACACACGATAGCACGCTTTTTAAACATTTTAGACTGCGTTGAAAACTGAGGACCAAGAAAGCTGAAAATACGATCGAGCAACAGTGCCAAATACTAACTTTGATGAGATATCGGGTAATGTCTCGTCCAGCTACATCTAACCTTTTCGTCAAGCGGGACATGGAGAAGCCATCATAGACCGGACAAATATGAGTCACACCGTCACCAGAATCGACAACTACGCCCGTCATTAAACCTGAAGGGGTATGAAGAGTGACAAAATAGGGTTGTGAAAAAAGAAATGAACTTAAGGAACAACAAACGACGCAAATTCCACATACCATTTATGAAGCTATCAGCGCGGACAGAAACATACTACAGATTTACCACAAACAATGAAATATTGTGTAAGGTGAAAAGTGATCAAGATATACACGAACGCATAAAGATTCGCAGAACCAGCGACACACTACTGTTCACCAAACCGAAGCGATTTTCAGTGTCAATTATTCTAAACAATAGCAACCAGAATGCCGCCTCCAGCTTAATCCGCCGCTCACTACCTCATGCAGTGAGAGAAGGAGAGCTGCTGTTTACAAAAAGTGTGATTCGATAGAGCCTGAGAGATCACTATGCTCAGGCGTCGACAGAGTACACCCAAGCCTGACGCGTCAGTCAACTTCCTCACTTCCAACACCGCATACATAGCACATGGAAAACGAACACAATTCACTATCTTAACATAAACAGCCGGGTTTCATTGTCAAACAGTAAGATACGACAGCATCAAACACTAGGCCCCTCACTTGAATGATCAAACCATGCCGCCACCACAAATGGTTTAAGTTAACCAACACCAGCAAGCAAAAAGTGGACGCGACCTGGATATTATTATCTCAACATCATTCAAGACGTAGGGCAATACGGGCAGAGTCTACACATCGGTGTTCAACAGACATGCACCCAAAACTTTGACCATTCTGTTTGCCGCATACGTCAGAGCCATCTTAAAGTACGGTGGAGCGGCGGCTCATTTTCCCACCAAGAATGAAATGAGGACTAGAGGAGTTCAGAAAACGGCTACGAGAATTGTATGGAATGAAAGGGAAGAGCTGTAAGGAAAGGGTAAGTCCTCCTTCTTTTTTCCCCAAGGCATCAGGCTTGTGCGAAGAGGTTTGCTAATGGTATGCAAAATATTCAGAGAAATGGTTTTGGAAGTAGGCGCGGAGCTCCCCACCAGGAATAACGATACGAGGTATCGCACAGACGACTTCAGACTACCGCCTGTCTTGTGCAAACAGGAGGTCAGACAACGTATTTAAAGTGAAACTAGACACATCCCTGGAAAATCTGCGCTGGCAGGAACCTTCCATGGATTGCTGATGTGACAAGGCTCACACGGAAATTTATGCCCATCGCCCTCTAAGAAAGTATACCGATTACTGGTAGTCTCGTCTTATCCCGAAGGACCGACGCCAACAACAAGACGCAGTATACGGAAGTTGCACGAAGACCTGTTAAGTACGATATTGCTCCTGGATGAATACGGCCCGGACCCACCAACCTGAAAGACTTAGACAATACACATTTCATACCATGCATTGAAAAGTCCTGCGCCAAAGGGGGCTGGTGAATTGAAATTCTCACACCGAATTCGATCATTTCCCATAGCTAGAAAAGTGGGAAAGGAAATCGACGCAACTGTTTTGAGTCAGTGCGTACTCACTGGGTGTGACCATCGCACTGGAAGTTATAATCTCTAAAAACAAGGAGAGTAAGCGATATAAGTGCACAAACATCGCTCAGCATTCGGCTACTGTGTGATAAGTGCACCGGCCCGAGGCCAGAGGCACAAGTCTCCCGGCTCCAGTTAGTTTACCAGTTGCAATCTCCAGCAGGTATCTGTTGACCTAAGAAGCAGATATTGAAAAAAGAGTGTATTACCGCTCTTGCGGATCACAGTACACGTCAAGAACAGGGTAAGATCACTGATCCGTTTTAAGTAAGAGTCCAGCAATGCTTTAAAACGACTCCTGGAGGCGCAGCTAATAACGTCAAAAGGAAGGCTGTTCGAGTGATCAATAACCCTATAAGAGAAGGACTGTTCCTGTTTTGTCCCAGGGACGGAGCTTGTAAAGCTTCCTGGCATGCCTCCGTTGATTAGCATCATTCGTTATGATAGAGAGCTGTTCTATTATTGTATAACAGGCAGTTTCGTTGTGAGTAGTATACTGCTCACAAGTAGTGTATTACCCACAGGCGACATTCAGGAAGAACAGGACAAGCCCCAAGCACGACGGACAAGAAGAGACTATTGGAACAGTGTATACGTGCTGTGTGAGAACTTTCACCCAGGCGAATGACAACGTACCGTCACCCAATGTATGTGAGTGCATGTCTGTCGTGCAAATGAGTGCACGCGTTTGTGGTTTAGTTTTTGACATGACCTGTACGGAAGTTTGCGCAATAAACCAACTCGCTGGCCAAGCGTCTTTTGCGGACACAACACTATATCCTTAAAGAGGTGTGTTGGAATCAGAGCACCCTGGAGCCGTCGAAAGTAAAATGGATACAGATCAACAGTCTCAAGCTGGTACCCTACGCGACATTTTTTAAGCTCGACTAGTTTGGCAGCCGCGCACTGAACACACAACAGCGAGTATGTTCCTCTCTGAGCCGGTATACACGAGCTGAATAGTACACTCAAGTGACGGTCTTATATGAATTCCCTAAGGCGTTTGAAACGGTCTCGTCTATGCGCTTAACCAACCTGAGAGTGGCAAATCCTTTGTCGTCACAATCTCATGATGAGATGCGGAGGTCAATTTGGACAACATCCAGAGGCTTAGGTCTTCTTTCAGATCGATTTCCGTAATGTCTACCGTGCTGAACGTACTATGGATCACAAGGGCATTGCCAGAATCCCCATCGAGCGACATTTATGCACACCCGTTGTCATTTGGCGAGAGACTCCAATCTTTCAACCAGCGCTTAATCGCATCAAGATCAATCCGTAGTGCACTTGGGTCACTGGCACCCCAGCTTTTTAGCTTATCGTCGTATAGAAGAGTGTTCCTGGATATACTGTTCGGAAGGTCGCTGATGTGAAACACACAACCCTTGAGATATCAAAGAGAGGAGCGGAGGGTCTGATCCGGTTTCAACTCCCAAAACTCTGGCACCAAATAAGTAATCCAGAGAAAAAATTTTCGTTGGATGCCATAAGCTTCCAGCCCGTGTCTGGAGGACCACGTAGGACACGGTCAGAAGTATTGGCGAGATCAAAGAAGATAGCATCTGAGATGAGACCATTGTCTTTTGTCTCCACCAGACTATCCATGAAGATAAGCACATTCGTTATGCATGGCCGGCCAAGAAAAAAGCCACGCTGAGTGGAGAAGATAGTTTGATAATAAGTACTTGAGGTTGACGCGCTTTAGTGAGCGTTTCATTATGCTGCATAGTGTGCTAATATGGCTCGTTGGCCGATAGCTAATCGTGGTGTGCCGTCCACCCGTCTTGAAGATGGGCGTGACGGTCGCTCCCTTCCATGCACTAGGGAAAATGTCCGTCCGGAGTGTCTGTTTAAACAGCTTATAAAAGAGTTCTGCCGGACCAGTATCTACTTTCTTGAGGATCCTGGGATGAATCTTGTCAGAACTCATCGCACTGCATGGAACGAAAAAGCACGAAACAACTGCAATCTTATATAACAACGTTATTTGAAATTTAAGTAAAAAACAAATAATTTTGAAGGTTGAAAGAATGCACGTAATACACAGTTGTCACAACTTACCCTGAGCATAAAGCGTCAGAGACGCTTGTATTGCTATGAAAACGGCATTGAAGCCATATTTTTCAAACATGACTTCAACCATTTTCTCCCTGTTTTTAAGTGGATTGAGCGGTGGCTCTGTCAGCAAAATCTTCGAGTGCTTGGGGTCAATATTCATTTTCTTTGGACCAAAGATGTAATCGTACAGAAGAATCATATCATCCCAATTTCGAACAATGCCATTCTCCATTGGATAGCTGATTTCGAGAAGTTGTCTAAGCTCGCTTGCTTCTTCTCCAATCATAATGTCCTGGACCTCAACGCTCCCGATCTTCGACGAGGCCCTTAGCATTGGTCGGCCGATCATCGATGGAAATATGTGTTCTGGGAAATTAGAACCAGCATATCCACATTTAACAAACTAAAATGTTTTCATACAGTGGATAAGCACTGACAACATACTCCGGTTCCATTGTCACAAACTATGAGCCGGTCTCCCGCATCGTCGGTCATCGCAGGAAATGCAGCGGCGAAGTAGCGTAAGAGAGGCTATATTCCACTGGTCTATATTTGTACAATTGATTTTTTCGGCGATTCCAACGATCAATACACGAGTTCGAACTTAAATACCATAATCATCCGGTTCCTGTCAGTTTATCTGCGTCGGTATTTAACGAGTGTCCGGTGATCTGGGAAGTAAAAATTCAAAACAGAGTTTGTCACGGCTCTTGGGGTTGCAGCACAGTGTATGAACATTTGCCTGCGTGGATGCAGAGCTCTGTAGTACAGAAGAACGACAGTGTCGTTGAAACAAGCAAACAACCAGCATCCAAAGTCGCAAGACACGTCCTGATTAATTGTCACGTTATCGACCCAATTTGTGCATTCCTAATCTTATTACGTCACTCTAATCAAAGATTCTTGCGGTCCGCTGAGGCGGATGCAATCACTCGACTGGAACCTTGTGTATTCAGAAACAGTTGCTCGTAAACTTGGCTCTTTTGTGGACTTACTGATCTTTCCTAAACCACTGGCTAACTATCCACTTAGCTGTTCGAATAAAAACCCGTTTCATGAACTTGTCAGCCTAAGGCCCGGTAGACTATACGAATGACTTGCGTAAGCAAAAAATAAAACGGCGCCGGCAACACAACAGCACGATTTGTCGCACAATTTTAAATTCAACCCACACGCGCTTATTGGTCCCAGCTGCACGTCACATCTGGAACAATTTTCAAGTCCAATACTTACAAAGGGCATGATAACCTTGTAACATCCTGCGTAAGTAATAAGTAGAAGACCTCAGACTGGTCACAGTAAGCAGTTGCTATTCATTAAACAAGAACTCTGGTTGATAGATCTACATTAGTAATGAAGGAATCTAGTTCTGTAACTGGCTGATCGTATCGATATATACGAAGTCAAAATCTGTCATCTGACTGGTGCAGTGGAGAGCAAGAAACTTGGCAAATAACGGAGAATGTAACATAGAAGCCGTTTGCTTATTCCCGAAGCAGTACCTTAACGCGACGCTTGGGTTGGTCCTTCGCTGAATCGTCTATTGTGTTGGGGTTTGAGTATGGGGCGATTCGAACAGATGTTCGCCACACATATTGCAACTCCGGACATCCTTGTTGCTACGGCGGTTCGACCTTCGGCAGATATCAGTTACAAATAAGTAAGCGTCCCTGAGTACTCTGTGTGCAATACCATCTCCTCCCCCTGGCGAGTGAGATTCTGTGTTTTCCCTTAATCGACTTCTCTCAAACCGAGGAATTCCATTTTCATCTCATGTGTGGCACTACGTTGCTACGACGAACGTTGAATTATCAAAACGTTCCTGGTGGTGGTTGCATATCAGTCACCCCCACGTAACACATCAGCCGTTGGACCTGCTTTTGAAAGCCTGAAACTTTCTCAAAATCCTCTTTTTTCATCCTGCCTTACTAAACAGGATGAGTGCAATGCATCAACATAGACCGGGCATCCATTTACTGTACAGATTGCGCAGGCGGATCGTTTGTTTCCATGTCTGCCGGTGCTATAAGCATTTTCGTTCTGACCAGATCCCCTCCGTGCATGATCTACGTATTATAAACGAAAACAACCTAGATGTCAGAGTGGTCAAGAAAGCAGCATTTCGACGGACTGACCATCCACTGGTGACTTCCAATCGTGTCTGAAACTGGTTGCGACAGTTAGTAAGAAAGATGCGCTTCACGACTGCAATCAAAACGATATTAACTTTCGGATAATCTACTTAGGATCACCTGTACACTGTTGTTCACTGGAACCCAAAATAGCGTGCGTGTTCGAGCACAATTCGAAAGAAGTATTTTTACTCGCACCGTCCGAAACGTGTGCTCCTTACTTGCTCATCATATTAATAAGGAGTGGGCCGTTTCCTAAGTGACCACCGACAAACATAAAAGGAACGCAAGCGTGTGGGCCACTCCGGGGGTAAGAATTCCGTCAACACTGTTCGAGAACGGGGCAGGCATGAAATTGGAAAACACACAAAACCCACACAACAGAACGACCAGAAAAAATTCAGGTTGGGATGAACCTAGGGATTCCGAGAGGGATCTTGAGGAAGCCAGAGGGCGTTCCTCAGCACTGAAGGATTCTAAACCGCAATTTTATTCCCAGCTTGAGAATAGCGGTAGCTAATTATGAATATCAGAATTAGGGACTTCGAATAGCCTTAGGAATCCCACTTGAATTGAAGCCTCCCACGTAAGCAATAAGGAGAAGACCTGGTACTGGTAGCAGCAAGCAATCGTTATGCATGAATTGAGACGCCGAATTTATTGATGTACAACAGCATCAGAGAAATCACAGCCTGTCATTGGCCGATCTCATTATCACATGCAACATCATAAACTGTATGTTAATTGGTGGAATAGGGAACAGAAGAATTGGCGAATAACGGAAGGCACAACAGTGAGACCGTTGGTCCAATCTTGATGTTGTATCTTTATCGCGATATTTGGATTGGTCGTTTGTCAGATCTTCTGTTGTGTCGGGGTTTGGATAATCGGTTAATCAAGATTTTCACCACAACCTTCCCCTCTTTTAGAAGCCTCCACATTCGTATTTGCCAATCGTTCTGATCTTCTCGGGACATCGAACTCTTCCAGTACAGGGCGTTCTGCTTCCTCATGGCCACTTCTCAGTGCTTCGAAACTGGATTTGGCCAGTGTGTCTCCGATGAATGGTGGCATCGTGCAGTCCAGTAATTTATGCCATTGTGCTGCCCAGCTGGCGAGTGATCAATCCTTTGGCAGGTCGTACATCGTTTCCACGAAAATATATCGAATCCGTTGAATCTACACACTGAAGTGATGCTCTTAGTCGCCTTGATTTGAATAGCACCGCTGGGCTCTCCTTCGTTGTGCAATGGGCCGCGTTCCTGTACGGAAGCAGAAAGTCATCGAGAAACACATCCAGTTCAGAAAATGTTTCAGGATTAGTGGAACTCACGGCACTTTTGAGCGTTTACACCAGATTTTCCGCGGCCCTGTTTGAACTTGGATGTTGGGGTGCCGTTCTCAAGTGATGACACCCAATGCTGTCAGGCCACTGTTTCATTTCAGCGGAACAAAATTGTGACCCGTTGTCTGTCACCAGGACCTGCGGAATATCTTCACGACTAAAACATTTACGAAATGCTTGTATGGTAAATGCCGTGGAAGGTGAGGTTGTAATAAATGTTTCTGGCCACCGTGAGTATGAATCAATTAACACCAGAATGTGATAGTTACCAGTAAGTGGTCCACAATAGTCTTCGCGCACCCGTTGCCATGGTAGGTAACTGTCCGGCCAAGGTGTCCAATTCTTCGGCCTTGTCTTTATTTTGTGGAGGCAGGAGCGGCAGTTCATTGCAATCATCCTGATATCCGAGTTTATCTCCGGCCACCAACACATCTGTCGAGCAAGGGGTTTCATTTTCTCCACGCCCAGGTGACCTTTATGCAAGTCGACTAATACCGACTTTTGTAGCGATGATGGAATGACCCATTGATCTCTCCGACGCAACACACCATCAGGTTGTATTGACAACTCCTCTCGGTTCCGATGTAATACTGGGTGTTTCTTCTTAATTACTGACGACCAACCCTCGGTCATCGCGGTAATTACCGTGCCATAGTAGTTTTTAGTTGTCTTGATCAAGTCCATCCGGCTTATTGGAATAGCTGGCGAAGCAAGCAAACGAGCTTCAGCGGCTGAAAAACTGGAATATCGTGATAGAAAATCCGTCTGAGGAATCTGTTTACCAGGAGGATGAACGATTTCATAGTTGTATGCTGCTAGAACTAGACTCTATCGCTGTATCATTGCCGCTGATGATTTGGCAATTGAGTTGTGGAGGTCAAAAAAATACTGTAGAGCTTGGTGATCAGTAACAATTTTGAATCTAATACCGAACAAATATTTTTGCAGCCTTCTGACAACCCAGTAGACTGCTAACGCTTCCTTTTGTGTTTGTGAATATCCTTGCTCAGCCTTATTCAACAAACGTGATATGCAAATGATCGGATATCCCTCCTGTTCCAGAACAGCACCAATGCCAACACTGGATGAATCTGTGATCAGCGTGGTGACTTTAGACATAGTAAATGGGGCCAACTTCGGTCTTTTAATCACAACTTTTATTAATTTTCGCAGAAGAATTTCGTCTTTTTGAGTCAAAGACCATGTTTTTGCTGACTGGACGGCAAACAATGGTTGTGTTTTCGTCGGAAAGTTTGAGATAAAACGAGAATAGTACTGCAAACATCTCATTATTGATCGCAGCTCATCCTGGTCTCTTGGCGATGTAACGGTGACCGAGGCTTTTTACCGGTCATGGTCCGCCCTGTGTTTTTTCATCACATATGATGAAACCGAAAAACCTCAGCTCTCACACTAGGAACACGCAATTAGAAGGCTTTGTGGCAGTGTTCTTATCTCCAAATCGTTCCAGAAGTGAAAGCAACCTCGTATCATGCACTTCTGCACTATCGGCGTATATGATTACATCATTTTGATAGGCGCGTACCCCTGATTAATCGGTAATTACTTCATCAATCGCACCTTGGAATATCCCAGCTGATACGTGTAATCCCAACGGTGAAAAATTGTACTGAAATAATCCCCAAGGGATGTTAATCTTAGTAATCGCCTTAGAATCATACTCCAATGGAATTTGTAAGTATGCGTTTGTCAGGTCAATTTTAGAAAATACTTTGCTACCGTGCATGGCTTTCATAAAATCCTCCGGCTCTTCAGTTGTTGCTGCGCACTTTTTTAGTCATGGATACAGCGTTAGCCTATAGTCACCACATATCCTAGGTGATTTGCCATCTTCTTTCATAACCACAACGATTGGTGTGGCCCATGCTGATGAGTTAACCTGCGAGATTACGCCGTCTTCCTTCAATCTGTCGAGAGCATTATGCACATGTTCTCTCATTCCACAAGGTATTATTCGGCGCTTTAGAAAAACTGGGTTCCATTGCACCTCCAGTTTTGCTGGCTCTACTCTCATCCCTCCTGAAAGTTGTGAACACTGAACAATCAGGTTGCGTAACTGGGCGCGGTATTCTTCGCTCGGACCATTTTTGTAATTAGTATTTAGAGAAAGAGCACAGTTGAACCGTTTTACAGCTTTTAATCCCAGATTAGCCGGACTTCCTTCCGACATCAAGAAACGCAGTGGAATCAGCTCATTATCATTACCAACAATCATTACATCAGCTTCACCTTGCAGAGCTAACGGATGACCAGTAACTCCGCGTATTTCCATCGTCGTTGGTCTCAGTTGAGCATCAGGGGCCATGCTATTTAGTGGCAGTTTGGAAATAATGGATTCGCTACCCCTTTTGTCCACAATGAATTCATACCTACATCCCGATTTGAACTTGAGGCATCCATGAATAAATTGCCCAGCCTTGGATTTCATTTGCAATGAATAAACAACAGTGGACGGTTCTATCGTACTTGTCTCTTTAACTTGATTCATGTGACATTTCTGACTTCTACATGCCTTCTTAATATGACCAGATTCACCGCATAAATGGCATATTGCATTACGAAATCGGCAAGATGATCGTAAATGTAACTCAACACACGAGAAACACTTGTTAAATTTCTTTGAACCGGGATTGATGATGGGTGCATGAGAAGGCCTGTTCACTGGTTGACTTCGGGCGGCAGTATGCGCTTTGGTCTTCCGAAATAATGTCACGTTCAAATCAGCTGTAGCGGCATTGACGTCATCCTCCTGCTCGCAGATGTCTCGGGCCTCTTGGAAAGTCACATCTTGTTTGACCAGCAATCTGCGCTGAAGATCAGTGTCACTGACGCCATCAATTAATCAATCACGTAGGTGCTCCTTCAGCTTGTCACCAAAGTTGCAACAAGCAGCTTGTTTTTGCAGTCGTAGAATGAACTCACGGAAGCTCGTGCTTGCTGAACGCCCTGATGAATTAAACTTCGTCCGTTCTGCGGCCTGGAAAGTGACTGGAAGCACGTGCTTTAAAAGCAGTTTATTTGGTTCGTCCAACGGCAACAAGGCTGGGGCATTCGGACAAGCCAGATTCTTCAGTAACGAATACAATTCACGACCACCAGCGGTAACGAAGAAAGCTAATTAGTTTTCCTTCTCCACATCACGACGAATGCTGCACCACAGTTCAAATCGTTCGACCCATTCCTCGATTTCACTCGTACCAGTATGAAGATTTAATTGCTCAATTGCAGGCAGTTCCATTCCGCGACGCCAAGTTGTGATATTTTGAATTAGGGACTTCAAATAACCTTAGGAATCCCACTTGAATTGAAACCTCCCACGTAAGCAATAAGGAGAAGACCTGGTACTGGTAGCAGCAAGCAATCGTTATGCATGAATTGAGACGCCGAATTTATTGATGTACAACAGCATCAGAGAAATCACAGCCTGTCATTGGCCGATCTCATTATCACATGCAACATCATAAACTGTATGTTAATTGGTGGAATAGGGAACAGAAGAATTGGCGAATAACGGAAGGCACAACAGTGAGACCGTTGGTCCAATCTTGATGTTGTATCTTTATCGCGATCACTGTTGTGCCTTCCGTTATTCGCCAATTCTTCTGTTCCCTATTCCACCAATTAACATACAGTTTATGATGTTGCATGTGCTAATGAGATCGGCCAATGACAGGCTGTGATTTCTCTAGTGCTTTTGTGCATCCAAAAATTCGGCGTCTCAATTCATGCATAACGATTGCTTACTGCTACCAGTACCAGGACTTCTCCTTATTGCTTGCGTGGGAGGCTTCAATTCAAGTGGGATTCCTAAGGTTATTGGAAGTCTTTAATTCAGAGTATCACAACATTCCAACACCGTTATTCCAAGTATTGCGTTTAAACTTGTGCTCCCCTGTCAATCCTCTGGGTTTAATTACAAATGTACACATCATTTCCTCAACGGTGCTCGTCCCGTCTATTTTCTTGCCACCTCACCCCTGCATCATATTTTATATTTGGTGGACGACAATCTCGCCTACGTATGTTTACTGAAACAACCGTTTGTTCAACGGCTACCATGTCTCGCCCAATTAGCACTATGTCCTGTTTCCGATCACAGTTTGGACAACCTAGCTTTACTGGCTAGTAATGCCGTCGAAGCCACGCCAACTAGCAGCACCACTGGACTCATGCATCTGGTATCCAGCTCCCATGACAACATCGTTTACGTCCTTTATCCGTGATCTCAATGGGATATTCATGAAATCCAGCTTCAGGTAAACCATTTGACAGCGCACTTGTCCCAATCACATTCACACCCGACAGCTACACTATGTTTACACAGTCGATCTTTGAGTAAATCCCCGTCTGAAATTCATACGACAGATGGAATATTTCATATCCGTAAATTTGGTGCTCAGGCAAAACGTTGTACTACCCCATGTGCTTCCACTCCAACACTCAACCATTCGGAATACGTCAACGCCGGCTGAGTTTTGCGAAAAACTCAGGTGGTTTGCAAGTTTCAAGTCACTTGTTCTCCATACTTGTTAAGGAAAGTGGTCATAACCCAACTATTGATATGGGAGCTGAAGTCTGTCCTCCCGTCATACCACAGGATCAGATCTCACCATGTCATGGTCCAGAACTCAAAGTTGTCAACGGTTCTTTCATTCTACCTACGGCCAACGTGCCTTCACCTTGTCCCTCAGGTTGAGACGCACTTGAAGATGGATATTTCTCATTGCCCACGCGCGATTTGCATTCTTGGGCGCAGATTTTCACAACAACGTCAACTGCTCGACCCAACTACTAACATGACTGTCACAGGGTACTTCGCAAACACCTAAACACCCCGTCCGTCTTTTATACCCGCTGAAGGTCATCCAGATTATGCTCCACTGGTTACGAAATTTCCCAAAATACTTAATTCTGATTTCCAGCAGTCGTCCATCAAACATGTAACTAATCGTTACATTCCAGCTGGTGGTCTATCAGTAGCTGTCAGACTCAGACGTTTGGCTCGTGATGAAATCGCTCTCGCCGGCGAGAACTTTGATCACAGGCTCTAGCTTGGAAGCATTCGACCCTTGAATTGTCCATGGTCTTTCTCGCCCCACAAGGATTCAAAGAAGGACTCTAACGGCTAACGTTTTCATGGAGAATACGCAATTGTTACTCAAGTCATCGTTGTGGACCGATCTCCCCATATCACATCTGATCGGCGCGGCAGAAAAACAGTCCTCCAGGTCGACCTGATGCCGAATTATCATCAGATTTCCGTGAGAAAAAGCATTCCGAAAACTGCAATCATCGCGTCATTTAGGTTGATTTTTGCGGAAGCTCTTCAGGCTGAAAAATGTAACACGTACCTTTCAACGTCTAGAGGACGAAGCGGTTTGCGTACCGCCCATTCATACGTCAATGATATTCTAGTTGCTTTCTTCAACCCCCTGAAACACCGCACGCATTTGTTCCGAAATTTTCAACGCTTGGGTTATTTTGGTATTGTCATCAATCCTTCCAGTTATCAGTTAGGAGTACCGTCACTAGCCATCCATGGATACAGCATCATCCCAACTCAAACGCATCCGCTTGTCCTCAATGTGGCTGCCGTCGGAGATTTTCCTTAACTCATTTCTGTCCGTTAGCTTGGTCGTTTTATCGGTATGGTTAACCCCTGCAGCCTTTTCCTACCTAACCTTGCTGATATATTGACGTCACCCACTGATTTGTCTAGTTCCAGATGGAGTAAACTCTTGGAACCACATCAGACGTCAACCAATTTGTTTAATTCGATAAGGCAGGTGCTTGCACAGGCACCATCCGTTCACAACTTGAACGTCCCCTCTTCAATCGGCATCACTACTGATGCGTCAAATTTGTCTGTTGGGACTATACTTCGGCAATTGGTTGATAGTGTATGGCAACCGGTCTCATTTTTCTCCACATCTTTGTGATCAGCGCAAACTCGCTGCATTGGGTCCGGCCGTGAATTATCGACAGTCGATTCGGTCACTTAACGTTCTCATCGTCTTGTTGGAGGATGCAAATTTGGTGTTTCTACCGACCACACGTCATAACCACACACTATATCTGCCAGACCTGATAGTCATTCACCACAAAAATAACGTTACTCGGATTATATTTCCCAGTGCACGTCGGATCTTCGATACTTCGAGGGAAAGCAAAGCGTGGTAGCTGACGCTCTATCGTGGGCCCAACTGGGAAACTTTTCGTTCGAAAATTCCGTCGGATATGTGCGTATGGCTAAACTTCAAGCTAAGGACCTGGGCACGGATAAAACTAGGGCTTAATGAAAGCTCAGTGAATAACACACTAGGGTGTATCACTTCTTTGCTGTTTTTCTACGCGATCGCCGAGACTTATAATCCCAAGATAAGTGCGGATAACCCTCTTCAGTGCTCTCCGTGACGTGACATATCCGGGATTAAGAGCATCCAGAAAACTTATTTCTGAGCGATTTTCTTGGATCGGCATAAACAAAAGCAATGGCGATTAGCTCGTCGATAGTTAACAGTCCATCGTCATTATCGTCACACCGCTCGGGTCATTTCACTCCTGATGCTTGCTTCTACCACGTGCACACTGACATTGCTGGATATTCGTCGACATCGAGAGTTCCGATATCTCCTTACATGTATCGACAGATTTAATCAGTGGCCAGAAGTTCTTGCAGTATGCGACACGATAACTCAAACCCCGGCAAAAGCATTCGTAGCCGGACGGGTTGAACACTTTGGAGCACCGTCCACCATAACTACGAACCGCGGCTCCCAGTTCACGTCTTATCTATCCAACCAACCCACATTTCTCCTTGGAATTCAAATTTTTACCACAGCGTGGCATCCACAATCCAACGAAGTTTTCGGGAGGTTTCACTGCACATTAAGAGCTGATACAACTAACAACTCAAAACCAGCCGGTTAATATGATCATCTCCCACTTGTCCTTCTTGGATTATGCACCTGCGTTCGCAATGACAGTTAGTGATCTCCAGTACAGCTTACTTATGGCACCAGCTCGGGTTGGCCTAGTCAGCTACTGAGGTAGTCGGATAATGCAGACTATCCTGATGCGACAAACTACGTAAGTTGCTTGCAGTAATTTATGTTCAATTTGGCAAACTGACTGACTGTTCACACGTATTTGTCCCCCCCCCCGCGAATCTCCGCAGCTGGCATATAAACGTCCGTATCGCGTTCGGAATCGATTAGACAAAGTTTCCACGTTGGGCATCGGTGCATGTTGCAGCAAAATATCAATCCGTTGGCCCGTCTCAGTACGACTACAGGAGAATCATGATTCCACTGACTCGCACACGCCACCTGAAACAGGTTGGTGTAGAACTAAATCCTATCGATCAGTCCGCTTTCCAGATCGGTCTGTGGTCGTTAAACCGCAACCTCACAGCTGGTGGGAGGTTGTGTAGCCGTTATCGTATCTCCTCACCTGACCCACTACGTGTCAAGCCCGCACCCGAGTACACATGGCGCGGACGGACCCAGATCAGAACAGAGAGCACAACACAACTGGACGGAACAGGACACGCTCCAGACGAGAGCAGCTGCAATAAGCTTGTACACCATTCCCAACAATGAGGATCCAAACCATCGACCAAGCCTAGTTGTTGATTATCATGAAGATATCGTTAGTTGCTAGTGGGTACTCAAGTTATCATGGCAAAGAGTTCCACTGGAAATATGAATTATGCTAGCAAAACATGCTTGAATGGGAGGGGAGTCATTACCAATGTACTCATCTTAAGGAAACCTGCTTTTATCAGGCTCTTGAGCATGTGTGCTATGATATCACTTCGTTTATAACTTGATTTATAACTCTGATATATGCTACCGTTATTCTATTCATTTGAGATACCGTCCGTAGAAATGTTATGTTTAAAACTTAATGGGGCGGATTGAAATGCAAATATGACTGGCCTCTGGGTACAATCCTGAGTTTCTGGTCCGATTTTGCGGACATGAATAGAGCAAACACAGAAATAAGACATCCGGAATTCTCTTGATGCGGGGAGTCGTTGTATTTCTCACTCCGGATCGTGCATATTGAAGCAGGTGCTGTGCTTTCTTTTTCAGTAAGCTGCGAGCAAATAGCGTCACCATACTGTTGCTAAACAATGTAGTAAATTTTGAATGGGCCGGTGTTCTCGTGCGTTAAGTTGCCAACCGCAACGTTTGCCGCACGTAGCGGTGAGGCTGAAGACTGTGGTTCTCTCCAGTGGTGTACGTAACCAGAAAAGAGAGTTTGAACATTTTAAATAGTGTCTCAGTGGGTACTGTGAAACTCCGATGTGAATGGATTGCGAAATTCGATAAACCTCGCACTTTTCTCAGTGTTGGTCATGGAAGCCTACGGAATCGTTTAGCGACGCTTAATGTACCATCAATGTCTATCAGCCTACTGAGTCCTGGGTAGCCACATTCATAATTTAGTAAACCTCTGATAAATTCTTATCCCACGGGGAAGCCGATCACATCCTCTGAAGGATGATCGTAGAGATAAAATTATTATTGGTGTGGTGATGGATTACAGCTAAATATTGAAGCGAAGTTGAAGAGAGGAATGACTTACGCTAACCTTGGTCCAATTTAATATACAATAATCCTGGCACGGCGAACCAAATAAACATGGTCAACTTCAACAAGGCGTGTAGTAGCGATACGACGAAACCTGCGTAAACTCAAGTTTTCAGCAAAACAAATGTTTACCAGCGAGAATTGTACGCATATTACACGCATAGAAGCACAGTTCGTCAAATTGAGGTTACCCGGAGGATCTGTTTGCCGCGTTTAATTTGAATGAACTACTCGGTCCTTGTGAGGGAACATCGCATTCATTACCGGAACAATTCTGAAGGCAAGGGGAGTAGCACATTGCCAGCGAGGAATGAATGAACACAAAATGCCCGGTCACCAGCTTTCCATTGTATGCATGACCGTCGTCACGCTCGTCACACGCGGACGTTATAATATCAAAACTTATCAACATGGCATTTTGTTGTAAATAATTGTACAAGAAAGTCAGGAAGACAGCGGATATCTCGTGGTAGTGCGAGTAAGAGGATCCCTTCATCAGTTTGCAAGTTATTTGCGACAAGAATGTGTTATGAATCAAATCTCTAATCGTATGACAATCTGGAACAGTCGAACCTTATCATACATAGGGAGTAGTGCAATAGTTTTTAGAGCACCAGGGTTGTCCAAAGTACAGTCGCTAACTGGTTGCTTTACGATGCAATACAGACTTTGATAAAACAAAAGAATGAGGATGGAAAACTGGTCACCCCTTTGCCCGAGGGGGCTGACTGATTTACCTGATTTGTTAACAGATTTCAGCTGGTGAATATGATGTCCAGGAACTGAGTCATTTATCCTGGCTTATGTCCCGTAGGCACATTGAAGTGGGAGATCTAGGCTGTTTGTGGTACTGTCAACGGTATTTCCGTAACGAAACTCTCTCTGTAGAAACTTGTTGACGCGTACAAGCCCATTTCGCTCTTGGATGATTAATAGCACTCATAGTGGGTAGATCGGCGAATTGAAAATGTCCAAATAGGGTGAAATGGGAGCCATTATCTAAACGACAGCCCTGGGATCTGCAAATGATGCGTACAGGTAATAGTTATTCCAGGCCAATACTTAATCGGTTCATAGGTGGACAGATTTCGGCTGCATAAAGAACAGAGTAAACTGACTGTGTTTGCGTGGATTTCAAACTTTACCCCGAATCAGTGTGCTGAACATGTGCGACGACACACTTCTTTTAAGTCTAGACATCTTCCTGGTACTACAAATTTCCACTTATTTGCTTATCGTGGGTGACTTTAATGCACACAAGATAAACTGGCATCAGTTTCTCACCAGAACTGTCAAGGCAGTTTCGCAACTTCTTTATCGACGCCGATAAGACGGAATGTTTGGGCACAGCAAATCAGCGCCTCCAACACGCATCGTTTTGGCCAGATTCCTTCCCTACACGACATAATCACCACCAACGAGAGCCATCTGTTAGACGTAGTAGTCAACGAGCCGCCACTTGGGCACAGTGACCGCTCTCTGCTAATCTTTGATCTTATCTGTTACTGGCTATTACAGCCAACAGAAGGGTAAACAGTTCTAAACTTTAATCAGGCTGATTTTAATGGCCTGAGAACTTGCCTAGGTTTACTTCTTGATTATGACTCCGTAAACCGGAACTACTGTGCATTCGAAAGCGCTGTTCAGAAAGCGGGCGACTAATTTGTGCCTTGCAAACTGCACTATTCCTTTTCGGCCATCCCTTGGGTGCAGAGTACGTCATCTTCTCGATGACCGTTACCATTTATTAGCAAAGCGTAAGCTTACGGGAAACTCGGAGGACCTAAGCGCGTTTCACATTATTCGGAATAGGTGCAAGCGGGAAGCCCATGAAGACACCAAAAACGTACAAAAAAGATTCTTCTTGGAGCTCGTGAGAACAAAAACTTCTTATTTAAGCATAGGCGGAGACTAAGAAAGAACAAACATTCAGCTGTTTCTTTTCGTCTGCCTGATGGGGAAGTTTCACCTGCCCCCCTAGTTGTAGCAGAATTATGTAGACAGTAATACTCGGCAGTTTACAATGTCACACCATCGAGCCAGCATCCCATCCTACCTCTGCGGACATTGCAGCAGCAAATCGTTATCGCATAGTTTTTCGTGCTAGATGTTGAAAACCCTTTATTCAATGTTAATCCATACAGTGAAGTGAGTTCTGACAGGACCCGTCGCAGGATACTCAAAGAGGCAGCTTCTAGTATCGCAGATCCCCCTTACAGGCTGTTTAACGAAACACACCAGACTGATATTTTCTCCATTGCATGAAGAGAGGCGACAGTCATACCCACACTTACAGTTGGCGACTGACACTCTCCGGATATCTATTAGCGAATCAGCCTTCCTAGCATCCCGTGGAAGATAATGGAACGCTTACTAAGGCGCGCCATACTTAATCTCTTCTTATCAAATCATCTTTTCTACCCAGCATGGCCTCATTCGTAATCGGTCATACATAACAAACATGCTTTTTTTCATGGTAATTCTGACGGTTGGTATGACAACCACCATTTCTCAGATGCTATCTTCTTTGGTTTTGCCAAGGATTTTGACCGTGTCTCACACGGCCTCCTGAAACACAAACTGGGAGCCAGTGACAATAGAGGAGATGTTCTTCGCCGGATTGTCCCTTTTGTTTATTATGGAACTTTTGGAGTTAACACCGGATCAGAGCTTTCTTCTCCCACTTTCATTTCTTCGGTAGTTCCCCAAGGTTCAGTGCCAAGTTCTACGTTATTTCCGACTTACATCAATGACCTTCCGGGTAATTGCCCAGTGTAACGCGCAACCGAAACCAGAGAGCGCACACGGATTGAATTTGAGTTGTGTAACGGAGCGTGCTGCTGTGTTGTCAGTGCCGTCTTAGCTTTCGTTTGTGAAAGTCGTGCGCATGGCTCACTGGGCCTTCGGCTCATGTTTGTTCGTATTATTTATCTTTTCAGAACTGCTGTTCGAACCCCTACTTCGAAAGAACGCTGTTCCCCGGTGCCTCCGCATTGCCCCGAATTCGGTTTATGGACAGTCTGAGCGGAAGAGGCTGGCCTGTGTGTTACACCAGCAACGCCCTCATGCGCTGACGGCCTAAAAATCTGGAATACCGCTGATCCCATTGCACTTGACACGATTAAGCGCTGGCCGGAAGATTGGAGCCTCCTGCTAAATGACAACCAATGTCCTCAAATGTCTCTCGGTGGAAATTCTGACGATATCTCCACGATTCAACGTTAAAATCCATCTGATGAATGATCTGGACCTCTGGTTGTCGTCCAACTTATCATTCGCGTATCACCCTGAGATGGTGGCGAAAAAGGGATTCGCCGCTCTTCGGATGATTAAACGCACTTCCCCTCCATTAGACAAGAAAGCATTTCAAACGTTTCACGGGTATTATATAAGACTGCCCCCAAGTGTGTTATTCAGGACGTGTATGCCGACTTTAATAAAGACATATTAGATGTTGAGCGTGTGTAGCGCACGGCCGCCAAGCTGGCCGCTGACGGAAGAAATGTTACGCACGAATCCTGACTTAAAATACGTGTTCCGTACTCAGATGAATTTCAACGTCTCTGCGATGATTTGATGACCGGACACTTCTCCTCTGAAGTAGGTCTCGTAGAACAGTTCTTCAGTGTAGTGAATGATGACTGCCGGCGAGGACACAACAGGATGATTTTCAAGTTTCGTTCTCGGGCCTTCTCCAGGCAACAGATTTTTTCCTGTGGGGTTATTAACCACTGGAACAGTCTCCCTTCTGAAGTCGTCAGCAGCGCCTCTAGGGATCGGTTTAAGGCTTCCGTTGTTTTTCATTCACTTATAAACTCATTACACTGCTCGTTGTATTCACTGTAATCCCTAAGAGCGGTGCTACACCCTGTTCTCAATGATTGTTTTTCAGATTAACAGACGCCCACCGACAGTAAGCAAGAAAACTGACTGGACCCGGGGACCTTGGGCCTCTGTCTCAAAACGGTTTATCAATCGCAGATGTCGCGGAAATCGGTGAAATCCTCTCATTTGAAGAACTGTTAGGTATAATAAAGGAATAATCTTGCAAAATGAATCTGTTATGGTAGTTACATAAAGACAAGAGGTAATTTTCCTTATCATCATAAAATGCGAAACGTTCATTTGACCTTATTAAAAATTTTTAACGACCTTGAAGTTTGTTTTAAAGCACACTTTGAAAGCGCACCTTTCGTTCGTTTTATTACCTATCGAGGAGGATCGGCCTTCGCCTTTTATTCTTCGTATGGCAGGCTATAACTCCGAGAGGGCACCTAATGTTCGGGTAACTGTGCTAGAAGATCCCAACAACAGCCTTCAAGAGCTATTTAATCCTGTATCTCAGCGACAGCAAGTTCCTTTACATCAGCGCAATCTACCAAGATCATTTTTTGTTCCTCCTGTTGGAATTAATGATTCAACACATCTCACAGATCCAACAACAACGGATCTTGTCATTTCACACAGCAAGGCTAATTCTTCGCCAGCATGTTTGGACGCACCTTTATGCACATCTTTGGATACTATTATTCCTAGTCACACACATCAGAAGAGTTTAGAAGTTTCTGCCGATTATTCTCAGGGCTACTGCCATGAAACTAGCCTCAGTGATGTCGCAAAGTGTCTTAATCAGGTCACTAGGTGAGTTTGCTTCGATATAAGACACAACTGAAATGGTTTATGCAGAGATATGCAATCATCACCTTATGGGTGTGGTCCTACTCTGAGCTATGCACTAAGCAAACTGCCGGCGTGGTATGAGCTGACTCTGAATGAGAACAACCAAGTGTACTTTTTGAATCATCAAACAAAGGAAACAACATGGTACGTTTTGTTAATAATACAGGGTAATCACAAAACTTCCTTACAAAGGTTTGATCCACGCATTCCAGAAGAGCACCAGAAGTGGGGCATGACGTTAGATGAATTACAGCAAGTTCATATCAATTACGCTCGGCATCTTTGTGAAAATGCATCAAGTATGAACATCTACAGGCCACAAGTGAGTCCTGACATATTCTATGTAGAATAACTAAATCACACGTTAATTATCTGTTTTTGGCTAACCTCAAGACATTCAGTCCGAAAAGTTGTATGCACGTCTCATCAGTATACGAAGCTTGAGTTTCGCAAAAATACATTTAACTCTTCAGAGAAAATGTAAATTCCTACTTAAATTCTGTAAAATGATTGAACTAAACTGAACTCATGACTACTTAACCTGTTAAAAATGAACCCCCCATTAAAACTTGGTCCTTAGCTTACTTATCATCCTTGGCTCCCGAACAGATAAGCGAACTTCATTAGATTTCAAAAGTTACTGTCAGCTCCTGACGTTCTATAGTGTAGCAAAAAAGCTACTACGTTTCTTATACAATGAGAATTTCTTAAACTGTGCTCTTAAGACATTTTCAATTTGGTTTTGCTTGAAATGTTAGAACTTATAAATTCTGTATCACCAAACACTCATCAAACGTGTTGTTATCACTTAGTATTAGGCACCGAAACGATTATTAGGTTGAGATATTATTAAAAGTAGTTCGTTCGAAATCACGACCTACGGCTGTAAATATTTAATGAGCTACTCTGCAAGTCGAAAGATAAGACTGTTCCTAAGATTTAACAGTTTTTCCGCAGCTTTTACAGTTAAAATTTTCTTGAAATGCGGCTCACTTTTAATCGTGATGTATACTCAAGCCGGAACGTTTGAAAGCATTAAGCCTGGGTGTAAACGTTCACTCTACATCTTATTGTATGCTTGTAATACGGTTTACATTGACCGCCAGTTACTAAAGTTTGTAGTACGTTACAATTTCGCGGAAGACGTTCGAGTACGGCCCTTTTCACAAAGCCGTTTTTAATTGTAAAGCAGACCATATAATATATTTACGTTTGCTTTGATTTCTGGTTAAAATATTTCACACAGACATCTTGAAATGTCTTTTATAGCAACATGTTTAGCTGAGAAGATAAGTTGTGATACACACAGGGTTCAGAATACTCAGGCATCAGCTGCAGCGTAATTTTCGTTCATTGTGATGTTAAATAATTTGATTGTTTGGTCGGTCACCTCTTAAGTGGTTTTTGACTTAATAGCCGAACATACCTCACACAGTTTGGCACTGATAACTTTCGGTGATTTACTTGATCAGAAGTATAGGACAACTAATTGTACAGGCTTGGAATTCTACATGAAATAAATTTATGTGAGTTCCGTTTTACCGAAACCAGCTTGCGAAACGTGCTTGCTATTTTTGGAAAGGGAAAATATGAAGTGCCGTTGTCACTAAGGGTGAAGCTTATTATTTTTACCCGTTTTTGATTCTTTTGTAGTCCTCTTCAAACAAATCATGCCGTGTTCTAGAGTTTGTAGTGGACATTATATAGTTCAAAGTCCACCTTGTTTATTACTTATTAGTAAACACCTTGTGATTTAATAAATGCAAATATGGCGCATGCTTACTTGCAAAATTTAACAATTCCTATTAGAAATAATAAAGACGAAGGTAATGTGGCACCGATGTTTTGTTGGTTGATTTGAATTGGAGATTTTTTAGAGTTGGTCCTCCGATAGCTAGTACAAAGTTGCAGCCGAAGAAACTCTTAACGTTTTCGATAGTTCCACCCCGAAATAAATTGACAATTTAAATGCTTGTGTTCTTTGCAATAATTTCTTCCCGTGAAGTAACATTGGCCGGTGTGGGCATTGTCGCGTAAAATAAAACGCAACTTGATGCTCTGAAGATGCTGCGCCGACATTTTCTGTAGCCTTTGTCCCACTGAAACGTCTGAACAAGTTCCGTTAATTGGAACTGTAGACTGCAGTAGACAAATAAATATGATGATTTTGTTTAGAAGTATGTACTCATGAATGTTCTTTTTTTCTTCAAATTTACTTGCTTCGGAGGGCGTTTATTTTGTTGCACCGTATACGCTCGCGGCTGTTACGGTTTCACTAGCTTTTGGTGCTGTGCAAACGTAAACTAGATTTCGGCTGTCTGCCATTAGTTGATCGCGAACAAAGTTACTTGTGAAATGTGCTGTGTTGAACAGATCCCTCAATGTTAATTGAAAATTGTTCACACAATATAGGGGTACACGGCGAGCTCCAATCTTTAGACTAGGCTACAGTCCACAACACATTTTCAATCCTTTCAATGATCCTGGAAACTTTGGTTCACTTTCACGTTTAAGAGGAAACTTGAGATAATTTAGCTGGTTTGTTAAGATCAGCCATGCATCGCAAAGAATATTTGCTAACGGTTTTTTATACTAACTATACTTACGTTTATCACTACATTACCCTCAAAATATGCAATAAGCTGTTGAGAAAATCTTTACTCTCAAAGAACGTACACCGGTAGAATGACTAGCTGAACGCGTTTATAAGAAAAAGAATGTAAGCGTATACACAGAGGCTAGCATTCACTCTAGTTTGAACGCTGTGGATGAATACTAATTAATTCATTTATTTGCACGTAACAAGCAGTAACCGTCAGGAACCCAGTCCGATTCTAAATATATCTGGGCGGTTGGCAGTCACTGTGATTTACACGTTACTTCAACAGTACCACAAAGCAAGCTCGGGGTGCTTACGCATCGGGTGCACAGATATAGTCATCACTCATTGTCAGCTGGCCGAACATTACCGCGTCTACCAGCAGCCAGAAGTAGCGTTTGTAAACAAAATATGGGCCTTCAGTTTTGTCAACTAAGTTACTCTGTAGCTCTAAACTAGAACGGTCAGGCTTCAGTTAGAGTTTGTGCTTATGGCAGACTGTCTCCGCCATTTTCCACTTCCATAAAAGCGTAACTAAGCTGTCCTGTTTGTTTTTTTCTAGTCATCTTTGTGGTAAATGATGTCCTAATAAACTATTCAGTTGCTTCTATCAATGATAACGTGAAATCTTTCTCAGACAACAGAACCTTACACTTTTCTTACACCACCTATTTTGCTTTGCTTGGTGACGATGTGCACGCAATTCAAGAAAATCGTGATCAGAACATCACAAGTTTTGTGCTTTATGAGATCTAGATACAAAATGTTAGGACGAGATTATTGTTATATCGAGATTATCGAGCACCACACAGACAATGTTTTTGGTTGGTATCAGTCTTAATCTAGTCGTAAATTTTTGCGCCTTCGAAGTTGTACATTTACTGGCAGGTGCGTTAGGAAGCAGATCGTTTTGTGTGATGACAAAATCGAGTTAGTTTCTGGTATTTCTGTATGGCGTTGTCATTATATCCCTTTTTCTAAAGGACAGGAAGTATAATACGCCTGAGCGCGCGATGCTACCACATGTTTGCGATTTCTGAGCGGTACGCTTTACTGATATTTTTGAGTTACCTAGCCCGTTGATTACAGTCTTCGGGTAATAATGGATTGCGTGACGGACCGTCTGCATTCCTTTTGCTTCACTTATATTTGTACACCTTCCAATACAATATGTGCTCAATATAACACATAGAGAGTAATTACTGTCCAAAACTGTGCACCTGTGATCAAGCGGAACTAATTGTTTTGATTCTTTTGTCAGTGTACTATTTCATGATGTTCACCATCGGACCGACAGTTTTTTGCAGACGTACTTATTTGGGCCTAACAGGTAAAGGTATTCTGATGGTTTCCTGTATAAGCAATATTTATTGGCACCACTGACCTAATAGATGATAACTTTGAATAAAATAACAAAGAGTGGTTGCTGAATTCTGGTTTAGTCGACCTTCGACGGGCGTCCGTTTTCGAGATAACCCATCACAATGGTCGAGACCGAAGAACGTTTACATATAACTGTCACTCAAAGTGGTTTGCGTTGCATCAACTGTGGTTCCCCTTACACACTGCCTACTCAATGTAAACTTGAGAGAGAAAGCTCAGAACGCGTTTGAAGGGACGCCCTCGTAGTGCAAATAACAGAATGGCATAAAGTTGAAATACTAAAAATATAAGGCAAGCAGCGGTTCGTTATAGGGCTACTTGTTAGTGCTTTCCATGCAACTTCAGTGAGACAAACAGAGGTCTAGTTTCTGCCTGAGAAAACAGGCAATGTCTCTCATACAGTATGCGAAAAAAGCTAAAGAAAAAGTACAGACCACTATAAACTAACTTTCTGAAAAGAAGTGTATGAATACGCGCACATATACGTAAACATTTGGCCTCGAACGGTTCTGAGGTTACAGCAGTTGCATTGAAGTGATAGAATTATCTGGTTTTATGTTGTTTGAGAATGGTCCACTGGATTGTGCTGTCGGAAGATTATTTCTGATTGCAAGCTCCACGGTCCAGATAACCTCGTGCCAGCACTTTTCAAAGAAGGGGGAGAGGCGTTAGTAGAAGCTCTGACTCATTTATTTCAACTCGTGTGGACGACGGAAACTGTCCCCTCGAGTTGGGGTCACTCGATAATAGTTCCTATATTCAAGAAAGGTATCAGGGGCTCTTGTGAAAACCACAGAGGAATTAGTTTGACCCCAGTCATTTCTAGGGTTCTAGCATCTATTATACTTCGCCGACT
>QNGE01000117.1:292810-333531 GCA_008508345.1 Paragonimus westermani
CGACTCACAGAGTCGGTGGTTGGAGACACTAGGTGAGATGGCGGCTAATCGAGCTCAGTGGCGTGAATGTTGTCGTTGTTTGTCCGAGCTGTCTGTGAAGTGAGTGCATTTAATGACGCGGGGCAGTGAAAGCCGTAAGGAAGCTGTCTCGCTGATGACGCCTTACTCTCACTTGCAGCTCGGTTGTGTTGTTTGCAAGGTGTAGGCACCTTGATGCTGAATGTTTGAATAGGGACGTAGTCATTTTCAGTAGTTAGGTCCCTTCCCGTCCCCTTCTTTTTCCTTCTCTCTTTCTATATAGGGTTTGCTGTTTCTTCATGGTTGTGTGGCAGTTAAGCATTGGTGTGAACCACTGATGTATTGCTGTCTATGATGATGATGAAGCTCCACGGTATTTCGACAGCGGACATCAAAAAACATTATTTGATTGTCATTTGTGCCCACGTGATCGTACCCGGGTTGGAATAGTAAGACAGGAGTAAAGTAATGGGACGTAAGTAAAGTATACGTCAGTGCCACAACACTATTTCATTTATTTGCCCAATGCTCCCTTTGTATCTGTGTACAATACCTTATATCATACGCGTTCTGCTTGACGTGCTGCAGTTAGAGGCTGTATTTTCTGAACAAACAAACGTAGTCGCGAACTTTTTGCATTTACGTACTCCAATGGATTTACCGTAACTTTTACGGTGTAAGAGTGAACAAAATTTCAACTCAATTGTCCCGTCTAATTGTACCGAAGGACGTCATTTGTACATAACCTGTTAAAGATGTGCATATCAAAAACTAAAATTAAACTAACTCTTGAAAAACGGTTATTCAATTCGTTTTGCTGTGTTTTGCTTTCATTTGACGAACTTTACGAATTTTTTAACACTCTCAATTAGTTTTAGGAGAATCCACGCATAATTTTTTAAGGAGCTACTGGACATGTGGGCGTATTATTCTAACTATTAATTTCAATTGTTTGGAAGCTCTGTGTGTTAAAAATGACGCACGCTATTTTATTTGCTTAAAGGTGGACACTGCACTTGGTTTCATTCTCACTTAAGTGTGTTACAATCTCCAAAAAAGAAATTACTGTCGATGGCGTTTTTTAGGTAAACGTTTCTCCAAATGATAGATTTTGGTAAACAGTTCATTCAAGCCAACAAAGTGCTTTACGCACCCTCAGAGATAAATTCGCCTTTTTTTGACATAAGCTTATTCTCCAGATAATGGTGGACTTTTAATTGAATGTGCCTAGGTCACAAAGTGCTTAACATAACCTTCTAACTCAAAGAAAGTTTGAAGAAATCGGCCTCAGTTGTGAAGACAAATCTCGATTTGGTTTTGAGGTAAGTTTAAGAATGGAAAATTTGGGGTTGTGTAGAAACAGAGTTGAACGAAGAATAACGGGAGAATATTAAGACGGGGTACTTGTAGATAAGTGTTTACAGGGAGCTAGTGTAAAGTGTGACAAGACACTAGAAGAGATGTGAATACGGCTGATGGGTTGTGTCCGATAGGATTTTTGCCAAAACACGTTCGCACATTTTGAACTGATGAGAAAAACTGGAATAGACGAATTGCCTACCGGAACAGCCGGTGCAGCGGGATAGCTGTTCTAGGGATCTGCGAAATGTTCAATTCTTTTAAAAGTATTCGTAGAAAGCAACAGATGAGCAGTAAATCTAATGGGAGAACACACAAACCTTAAGAAACCGATCGATCAAGTGGTGAAGTGGAGAGAGAATTTAAGCGTCTGACATAGAAAGAAAGCAGTCAGGCTTTGGGAAGAAGCATCAGTAACATAAAGTGACTGTGTCATATTTTCACCCAAAGTAGTCCCCAGCTATTTGACAGAAAGCGATAGAGGTAAAGGTTCATTATTTACATGAGAGGAGGCGCATGCATGAAGACGCCTATATTGATTCTTTTTCTTCAGCAAAAACAGAATGTTGACACATTTATGTATGTTGGAAAACGAAGCGCGTGACTCTGACCAAATTTCTAGCTGCACAGCAGAGCGATTGGAGAAAACCCAATTGGGTGTTTGAGGTTTAACATTACCTTGTATACACAATTAACTAAAAATGTGACAGTATCTTGAATAAGTTCAACTGAGTCATAAGGAGGGGCACGGAGCAAACACGCAAACTATGTGATTCTCTACTGGGATGGATGCGATACAAAATAAAAGTAATAAAGATTACAGGATTGCACTCTCTACAACAACGGAGCCAGTGGGGTTGGAAATTAGACTTGATCATCGAACTGAGTTGAATAACTTAGATTTCGAAAGTAATCGCGCAAAAGCTGGACGGCTAGAGATTGGATTCCAGATTGTTAGATAATCTGAAATAACATCTCTTTTTTGCGCCGAAAAAAGTTGAGTTGTTATTGAAAGGAAGAGCATATAACACTAATCTGAGTTCTGTGTTACCCTAGTGCTCGGAAACATGACCTGTTCGCCACAAAGATATAAACAATTTTGTTGTGCGTGACTGTTGGGGTCCCTGCTAACTAACCCACTCACTAGCACTATATTACATCAGCACTCTCATAGGCAGCCGACGATCGTAGACGTTTCAGACCAAAAGGCTGCTCTCGATTCGGTTGCACGCGCCGTCTTATGGAGCATCCTCCTTAGGAAGCAAGCATCAGGGAAGTACGTCAATCCGGTGAGATCACTGTATCCTTACTCTGCGAACAGGGTTAGAGTTTATGCACAACTGTCTCGGACGTTCATCAATTCCAGTGGTGTTCGTCAAGGAAGTCCCTTCCACCCGTCCTGCTCAATTGTGACAGGAACGGTATTCTAAAATGTTTGCTTGAGAATTCCAGTAAACATGGTGGTCAGATTCTTGCTGGTACTAGGTTGACCGATCTGCAGTGTGCGAATGACACTGTGTTACTTAGCCCCTCTGATGATGACATTTAGACCATGTTGAACACAGTGAGTGATTGGGCTGGCTTGTATGGAATGTGCTTCACACCTTTACAGTGTAAGGTACTGCTTCGAAACCGAGGTGTTTCCATTCCTACTTCCTCCATTGCACGTAATCCGTTTGAGATTGCCGACACCTTCACATACTTGGGTAACACTACCTCGTCAGTCTGTAGTAGTTCTGATGAGATATCAACGAAAATAGCAAGGGTACGAATTGGCTTTGCCAGTCTGCGTCATCTGTGGCGTCGAAAAGACGTTCGGTTGTTGCTGAAACGAAGGGTATTTGATTCATGTGTACAATCTGTTTGCCCTGTGGTTCGGAAACGTGGCCTATTCGTAGCAAAGATATCAACAGATTTTCCGTGTGACCAACGGTGTTTTTCCACTTAGCTCACATTAATTGGATTGATCGCGTGAGCGATACGGCCGTTCGTGGGCGCGTATTTCGGATGCCCAGGATGCGCGACCAATTGGCCAACGAATCGTGTACTCCGCATGTCAGCTGAGCTTTTACCGTATGTAACATCACATAGTAGGATCACGAACAGTTGAATAAAATCGGGTGGTGGCCAAGTGGCGACGTGGTCATGAAACAAGGAAACCTTGGTCGTTCCGCTGAACAAAGTTAGTAGTCATCGCCTGCTTGGATGTGGTCCTCGTGGTCACTGGAATCGCTGGCTAGGAGCGTTACCCGAGATGGTATTGGACCACAGTCTTGAAGTACAAACATTCATACTATTTCTAGTTCTTTCGCCTAGTCTTCTTTTATTAGTTTGCATCTTTTCGTTGACATTGTCTCTGTCTGAGGTTTTCCACGTCACCGTTGAGATCAGCGGCAGCCTGATCTACAGTACTTTCTGGCCAGACTTAAGGTCGTTGTGATGTTGGTGATTCTACTTATCGACGCTTCCCAAAGCCTCGCTATGGTATAAGAATGGTATGCGAACAGCTCTTAAATCACTATAAGGTGATGGTGAAAGTGAATGCATTAGACAAGCCAGAACATCCAGGGTTGAACGTTGAGAAATCGACTAGAATCCACGATGCTCGCCTGCGCTTTCACTTCAACAAGAATGTGTTTTTCACAAACCTTCAGTGCTGCATACGTAAATGAGGCTGGACAAACTTAGGTCGCTTCCTTTTTAGAAATTGGTGTTATTCGTGTGGTTCTCCAACAGTCAGCAATTTCGCATCGTCGAAAAAATCGAGTGAACAATTCAGCTAGATATTGGCACAAAACTTCCGCACATTCTTTAGGAACAATCAGCGATAGGCCATCAGGTCCGCTTTGTTGGATATGAGCAGAATAATTAGTGAAAAGAGAAAACTCTGTCGGAGCTGTTACCACGTTAAAATTGTGGTTGAGCACTTCAACGTCGACAGTCAACAGGTGCTCTTATTATTAAATTGCTTGAATCCTTAACCGTAAACGTACATGATTTTCACACAGAACAGTACAATGACATACTAAATTTCTTCACATTTGCTTTCTGCTTCTGAGTCCTTTTGGTATAAGTGGTGTCACACGTCACATCATGTGATGCGGGACGTGTTCACAAGGTTGACATCAAGGTAAACAGCATTCAGTGTTCATTTCCAAATAATCTGTTTACCACGCCTGCCACATATCAACTGATTGCTCATATTAGCCAATTGCTTTGACTTCTTTGACGAGCCCCTACTACTGTGGCTAGTTCTCCATACATGTTCTCTGACTGCCCGACAACGCTATTTTCATCGATTTTTATTGGAAAAAATGATAAGTTCTGAAAACCGGCAGTTTGTTTGATGCAATAAGACACACCACCTCAATAAACTCGGTGGACAACTCATCTGTTTTTTAATGTTTCATATAAAATTGGTAGGGATCTGTTAGTCGGCAATGGTTTTCCGGTAGAGCATTTCGATGAACACTCACAGAATTTGAAACCATATAGCTTGCTCACAACGCTGCAGTTCATCTTGCCTGTTTAGTACAATGCGTGTGTGATATACTTGTGAAAAAACCAGCTGGACACACCTTATATCATTGTGCTTGACATTCAACTCACAGAATTAACTGCGACACCATTTTGTGTTGTGCGTTGTCAACTCAAAACGACCACTGTCACGCTTTTCATGATCACGCTTTCTAAGTATTAAAATAAGTGGTGCTGTTTTTACTGTAACTATTAGGGTTATTACTAGTGTTATTGTTACTATCATTTAATTCAAAACGGCGGTTTTGAATGAACGCTTTCGTTGAGAGATTTTTGACCTGGTATATACTATATCATCATAGTACCGGATGGCGTCAGCAGCGATTTTAATAATGTTGTCCATTTGCCTGGTTTGAGCATTTTTTCGTACACAGGCTTGACGCTGTACTTTACACTTCGAAGCGTTTTCCGATCAACTAATCACCCATTTTCACCCTTAGACCCTAATCATAGGTATAATGAACTGGGGGCAGTCGTTAGTCCTACCACAAACCAAATTTCTCAAAACAGAAAAAGGACACAGATTACGGGATACTGGCTCTGGATCTCATTCTGACAGACCACTAGGGTGAAATTAACATCGTTTACGTCAAACGAACACCATGAAAGCATTTAAATAGTCCAAAGAAATAGTTTATTTCTTCAAGGCAGAAAGATCATTCTTGTCAAGTGCCTGACGGACAGTGTATTTTGTAATGAACACATGGTGCGTACAGCAAGCGACAACGGTGCTCGAAAGAAGTTTTGGAATATTTCTGTAGGAGAAAGAAATTCATCAATCTGGAGAACTCATTAAGCCATAACCACAAAACACCTAACCAAACAGCAAATTAGCTATCGGTCAAAGTTTTATCATCCCCCCTACTTTGAAAACTGCCCCTAGTGTCACATGCCGTTGGGAACTGGTCGGCGCCGTTGGTTATGAATGGATGCAAATAGCATCCGGGATAGCCCGAAAGGTTTTTTTCTGTGCGGGCTTATGTGTCACATGTAATTACAGTGTATATACCAGGACAGGCTCATAATGGTTTGATCGTCCGTGAATCAGGTGGATAAGCGTGTCATGGTATGTTCGTCAGCTGTGCAGTATACACTCTGGAAAGAGCATGGGATGTAAAACTTCAAAATAAGAGGCTTCATGCTGATTTCTAAGCGGGGAGTTAGATTGATATAAATAAAATAAATTGGCAACAGTAGAAAGATTAATTGACATAAAAGACTCAGACAGTGAACTAGCTAGATGGCGCCATCTTACGTCTCACGATTGCCGGAAATGACAGTTTGTTCATTACTTTCTCTGTCTTAAAAATGAGATAAAGGGAACGGTGTTATAAACTTATAAACTGAGCCATTCGAACCAATCCATCTCATTCAGTAACTCAGTGTGCACTGGAGAAGTCAGATCTTGAAAGTAGACCACCCAGTAGTCAGGTAGACCAGAAACAAAATGGTATTTCAACACTTCACTTTCAGCAAGCAAATATGCAGGAAAAAAGGGGATGATTTATTCATTATGGTGATGACTCACATTTGAAGCAAATACCGGCAGTGCACACTGTAACATATCAGCTTGATCTCATTTGTAACTTTATTGTTCGCATAGACGCACCTTGATAGCGAGTTCTCAAGAGTAGGAATGGCGAAAGGTAATAGACGAATTCGTTCAATGTGGTTAAGTGGAAGAGATCATAATAGTTTTATAAGTCAGAATTTTCGCTTTTCTCTCACGCATGTACACTACTATACCAAGGACTGATGTAATCCAGTCGATGATTAGGAGTACGCTTGCACCCATAGTAACAAAAACCAACCAGCAGTAATGACGTATTAACTTGGTCGACGAAGCAAGCAGGTTAAATATAGAAACTGAGAATCAGTGTTGGACATGCAGTGTTTATTAGAATTAAAATCAATAATGTGCATCTGGTGCAGCAACTGAGATAATACGAAAATATGGCGTCTTTGTATTGCCAGAACAATCGTAAGGTTAGTGACTGGTTCAGCTTTAATGCATAATACAGATTAACTTTGAAGAACTCAGTGAACACTTGTCCCAGCACAGAAGGTGACATTTTTCTCTATGATTTGAAGAACAAACTAGCATGTTTAAACTGGGATTTTAGCTTCATTCGAAACACTGATCGTTCGCATACTTCCCATCAGACGTCCCAAAGCAAACCTCTTAGAGGGTTTACCGATGCTTTCATTGACAAGAGCGTTTGTTAGTGAGTCATAACTGTTTTTTAATTACGTAGCTGTCAATATAGGAGACACTGAACTTGTGTGAAATGAATCACTCACATTAACGAGGTTACATACATTTTGTGCGCCGATTTTTGACTAACACTGATTAACATGTTGTCAGGTCAAAAAATGCCTTATGCATCCATGTGTCCTTTATGAGCCACAAGGTAAACCACTTGATTTCTCACTTTAATGGTGCCAGTTTTTACATGGAGTCACCTAGTAAGGTAATGAGAGAAACTGACGGTAGACTATTTGACGTGAGAAGACGTTTGATTACATTCTGGATTAACAAAAGGTAGACTTTAGGGAGCAGACACTAAGGGTTGCCCATTGTAGGTCGGGTTTTTCTGCCGGGGCAGGGAATTGACGTCTCCTACAATCGGTGGCTGGAGAATTCACGTGAAATAGCAGCTAACCAGGCTAGGTGGTGCGAGTGTTGCTCTGGTTTAGCCGAGTTTTCAATGAAGTAAATGCACTTAATGACATGGATAGAGAAGGCCGTAAGGTGGGTATCTTGCCAATGACACCTTACACTCACTCATATTCGGTTGGTTGTTTACAAGGTATACCTTGATGCTGAATGTTCGAATATAAGCGTGGTTATTTTTATCAGTTAGGTTCGATCCACTCCCTTTCCATCTTGTTCCTTCTGGCCGGGACTTGCTCTTTATTCGCGGTTGTATGACAGTTAACCATCCGTGGTGACCACTGGTGTATTGCACTTTAGGATGATGATGATGATGATACATAAAACAACTTGACATTTAGAGATCTTTGAGTCAAGAGGACGAAGAACAGACCATATGGTCAGGTCGGTACGTTTATTGATAAACAGATTGGAAATAACACAACGTTACGAGCAAGTTGTACTACTCTACGTTTCAACCACCTCGGGTGGCCTTCCTCAGGAGTGTTGTAATCGGTACTTTTATCCTGAAAAATGCGACGCAACTACCATTGGTCTGTAAAATCTCCTACTGCAACCCAGCATATTTTGAAGGGATTGCTTTGGGGTGTAGGGGTAAGTTATTCCCCTAATCGACAAAGAGGAAAGCGCGGTATTTTACAGGACGGTTAGGTTACTTCGCCCAATGAAATAGGTTTGCCCGTTCAGATGAACGCACGTTAAAGTGCTTTTGATTGAACAGGCTAGGAGTATTTGACATCAGTGCCCTCAGGATTATGTGGAAGGACTTTAAATACGTTGCTCCAATCTAGTTTTACAAATTATATCTACGAAATTTAAACTGTGTGGTTAAGACAAACCGAGGCATCAACAGTGTAGTGTAGTCAACGGCGCATACACTGAAATTTGTCATCACATTCTGGGCTGGAGACTAAACAGTCAAATATTACTTTCTTGGACACTTTCATTGCAATAAATATGTGGAAAATCGACTGATGTTTCGATGTGCATTTTATGAGTCTAGATGGTACTGATACTCCCCTAGCAATCAGAAATTTTAACAGTGGCAGTAGAAAGGGTAGCCAAACTAGCGATAGTGTCATCGAGAATTTTGGCGCATTCGTTCGAAATTATTAGCGATAGTTCCGCAGGTTGGCTTGTTTTGTTCAGTTGTCTCGGTTGAGCACGTAATTAGGGGTGCCATCGAAAGTGATTTTGTATACTTGACATATCTTCGGCCGACCTAGTGTTGTTTCCACGTTAAAAACTGTGATGTGTCCTTAATGAGTTGTTGGTTTGTTCCGACGTTTGCTGATTCAAAGCTTAGAATAACCTTCTTTCTGAGATCAATTATTCCGGAATCGATCATCACGTAGTTACTGTATGAAATGAAGGTTATGACGTGATATCCCTGTTTTCTACGGTGTTACTGGAGTTCTGTTTAATACTCAGAGGTCCGTTTGGATTCCCATCAGTTGTCCTAGCTTGAAGCCGCAGTCGTCGGTGCTTTTGAAGGACCTCTTGTTTCTTTTGGATATAAACAAAATGGGTTTTTAGTGCCTTTTGTCCTAGCTGTTTTTTTGTAACACATTTCATGTCATGTACGTTATGTTCACACGTGTGTACACTACACTCTAATATCATTTGAGTCGGGACCAAACATAAATTTCACCGTATGTCATCTATTTTTCTTTGTGATAGCTCCTCTGGGAATCTTCTTTATCACTCGATAGCTTCTAGATTGATCAGAATACTTACTTCTCATTTGTTCCCGCTTAGAAGATGGATTGTGTGTCAGGAACATTGATATCCATGTATGTGCTCTGTTGCATTGAGTAGACCTTTGCTCACAAAGTGTGAGCGAACTGAGTAAAACGGCAAATATGATTTTCTTTTTAATCAACCCTATTCCGCGCACTATTCTGTCACACTTGAGCCTTCGTGACTGAAGTTTAATTCATGTTTGCCGCTGTTGAATCGTTGTCATTGTTTTCGATTATGGCCATAGTTTTGCCATCCACAGTCAGTTATATCCAGCGGATGAAAAATAGACAGTGGACATGCAACTTTACCCCAACTCCGATGTACAAAGCCTGGTCATCTTAGTTCCTTTAGAGACCAGTGTATTGTTTTCATCATTGCGCAGGGCCAAGCAAGTTTGCTGAGCACCAGAACACGTTGACAAGCGGGTTTCTAAATTTTTTAAGGACGCACCAAATTGCTGTGGTCAGGTAACCATCGTATGTCACAAACAAACGCAGTGTGCGTGCACCATCCTTCTATGTGACCCTATTATATAACCGATACTGACTGAAATAATGAGTAATTGCCAACAATCGCTGGACACCAGCCGAAATGTTAAGAACTAACTAAAAACGATAAGCAAAGTCTAAACTTGATGTAGGTCAGGTAAAGTTGACCAATTTCCGTTTCATACTGGTATTGCTCGCGTGCCGTCACACAAGAAATCTGCATTTTTGAAAGAATTCATAATATTTTTGCAGAGAAGATTTTAAAATAGAGTATTATTGTGCCACATGAAAACAAATTATCGACGTGGACTTTGATTGTCCTAGGAGGTGAGGTGTATATCATATGGTTAACAAAAAATGTGAAGCAGCACACTTTTGGATTATAAATACTTGAAACCAGTAGCGTTCTGTACATCCAACGGTTGCCCTAGGTTTCGTTCAAGTAGGACGAACCCCAGACGCCCATAAATACACGAACGGAAATGTGGTCTGGTATAATGTAGGAGTTTGTTGGAAGGGTGCAGTGGCAAACAAAGACAACCTGAAGTCAAATATGCGCATTTTTCAGCTGGAGAGAATAGTAGAAGCTGTAGTCACCCGACACGTTCAGTGGTTTCACAATCACGGTCTCGCTGACCAAATTATGACAAGGCAAAATATGTGCAGATTTAGCGGAATCACCAGCTGTTAGTGCGTCATTCACTATTCTTACAATCTATCCTCTACTTACACCATTCACGGTTGACGGTATCCGTTTCCGGATTGGCCCTTGGCAGTGACCGGAGTCAAAGGATGTCTGTGTATAACGGTCATCAAAGGTGGGTTGCTCTATATCACTTGTCTTTTCTCTCACACCGTTTGTACTTAGTGTGAGCCCGGTAAAGTAAGACTAAGGGGATGTAAGCCGAGATCTTTGTGACCCTGCTGGTCAAACCTGGTTAACCAAATAGCAGGCTACCATTATAATGAAGCCCTCATCTCTCAGAGGCAACAGGTAGAAAGGCTTCCGTGCTGGAATCTATGTCTTCAAGAATAAGATTGAAAATATGGCTCAAGAAGAGATTAATCACACGGGTATTTATTAACCACTTCTATACAAGGCTCAGAGAACAATCGTGGACTTAAATTTGGGGTGAGCACCAGAGCAATGCCTTCCACATACATCACCTATGCTGATGAAAAGTAATGGCAGCAGCCCACCATGATCTAAGTTTCTATAAAGTGGAGTAGATGACTTACCAAACAGTGGGGGTTGTTGGTTGATAAGAAAGGATAAATGCATGTTGACCTAATTTGCTTACGTCTAACGTAACGCCGAGTCTTTGTTGATTATGTACTTTGAGTACATTGGTGGCCTACAAATCGGAGATGTCCGGCGCATTAATCATCAAACTCGTTCCACTGCCATATTTTCAGGTGACCACGACCTTTATTAGCTACAATTTATTCGTGAACCGCCAGCGCCAATAAGCTGTCTCTCATCAAATTTTCTCACGTTCATCTGGATCCTACTCCTCCAGATGGCCAGATGAAAGGCTGAATGCCCCTCCGAACTAAAAGCTATATTACAAATTGAAATTCGCATGGATGACTTTCTGATGCCACAGTTTCTGACCAACAGAATTTCGTCTACTTATATCTGCTCTGGGATGTGTTCGTCAGCTATCTAACGGACGTGGCTCAGCCACGAAAGTCTGTTAAGCATGACCATGGGCTCAATTCCGGCCGTCTATTCACCGAATTACCTCAGTGTTTAGAAACTTGCCCGAACACTGAGTATCCAAAGTGCGTCTTAGACGTTGCAGATGGGGGCTGTTCAAATACTGCATTTTCCGCTAGTAAAATGCTCAAGTTTGACCGCCGCATAACAGCGTATTAAAAAAACATATAACAAGACAACAGACTAGCAGCTTGGTCTTTATATACATGTTGCAGCTCTTCCGGACACAGTGATAGATAGTAGCGCTACCCCTGACAACAGGAGGTCGTGTCTTAATGTCCATGGAATGATCCGCCTACCGATTGTTACTCCAGTGACAAATGACTGAGCAGCTATCCAGAATGCCTCCACCGATACACATTCTAAGTGTAGGTACAGCGTTTTACACCCGGAGAAGGCTAAAGGACAATTTTCGGCTGGCTTTGCGGCGATTGACTGTTCACATTTTCATTTTCACTGGCGGCATTGTAAGTCACCCGGAGAAAGACAAACAGCGAATGTTAAGCCGTTGTTGACCTTAAAAAGGAGGACATTTTTCCAAAGTGCGGTCTCTGTACGTATCGGGGACATTCTCGAAAGTGCCCTGCGTAGACGTTTTTTGTGATGCTCCAACTCACAATGTTCGTCCAGCAATGGTGTAGTAGGTTACAGCGCAAGCTTACTACGAGGCTAGTATTCGGACGTTCACATTTAAAGTCCCAAATCGCTTCCCTTCCATATTCTCGCAGTTCCCAAAACGTGGAATTAAAGACAACTGAAATCTAGTGCTAGAGGAGTTTAGCTGATATGAAATGAACGTTACTCATAACTGAACGTGATTTTGATGTCCGGACAGTACTTTCAGGCAACTTATTCTGAAAAAAGGCATTACGCTTTTGTTGGAGCTCATTACTACAGAATATCCGTACCACGGCCAGAAGCTGAACTCCGACCAGATTTTCAGAAAGCAGAAGTACTGACCACTGTGTCATCGACCTTACATCGACGATGTTTCGTGAGCATTGATGGCTCGTAAACAAGTTTCTGATTTTCACCTCCAAATCTACATTCCTCAATCGGCTTCGCCTTTATTTCGACCCAGCCGATAGAGGTCACCTGCTTACGGTTAGAACTGAAACATTTTTGTACTGTGAACCAAAGTTCTTAAATACATGGCCAATGGTCTCATAAGCGTTGGGTATGATGGGGAAAATTCATCCATAATTGATATGTAGCCTATTCACACGCGTTTTGTATCGATGGATACAGTTCCCTTGTGATTTTAGTTAACCAGTTTGCTTTTGAGAGATTCCACTCTATTAGGTACTATGGTATTGTATTTTCACGCGTCCCTATCGTACTAGTGCCAAAGTTAAATAGACAATCAGAACAAACAAAAACTGTAAGTTCTTTGACATCTCTGCTCCCATGTGTTTATTCTCACACGGGCATACACGCGTGAAATTAGCAGAACCGTCTGTAACTTTCTTACGTCATTAAAACCGGCTGAGCCCAGAGATAAGACTGGCAACGCAGTGCTCACTTTTCATCTGAGCTTTGACCTAAATCTATTCTGGAGGTTTGACGTAGTGAAGGAGCTCTGATGTTTTTCAGCGTCTAAAGCAACGTGTATATCCAAATAAAGTTCGCACCACAGGTACGCTCTATTCGTGAACTTAAAAAGTTACTCTGTAACATGATATTCGAAATGCACTTGAGTAGTTGCATTTTCCATCCCGCATGTGTGCGATAATGAGACTCAAGAGATAACTACGGTGTGTCGTCACCAGTTTATCTTGTAAAAATTCTCTGAGTACTGCTAGACAGTGCAACGTCACCACACTGAGTATATCACATTTATGTCGCCATTTTACAGGGAATCATTAAAGCGATAGGCAAAAACGGATGGGATAATGATGTCAGTGAAGTGAATATCATGTTGTACTCAGTAATTTGCTTGAGCCATGGTTCTTGAACGGTTTACATGGTGAGTTTGGGCCAAGGCAGTTTAAAGCTTGAACGTATCTTTGGGTTCCGTTTTACCAGCTTTACCACTTAGTAGTATTCACCTGAAATAGGTATTATGCATACGAAATAGATATATAAGCATATCAGGCATGCGGAATCAACTTTTGGTAGAAATATCTGGGTTGTTTCTTGTCGAACGAGGATGTAATCGAGCTTCTGCGTAACGCACTTTGGAAGTACTGATAATTGTTCGGTTAGAGTTTTGTGAACAAAGCCAATTCGGATATTGGTTATGTTGACCTATGATAGCAGACTAGCCAGACTTTAAAAACAGCTCAGAGTTCATGGGTCGTAAGATGTGTCGTATACCTGCAAGTACTCAACGTCAGATTGGGTATACAGGTACCGTGTACCTGCTTGAACCTTGTGCACACAGTAGGCAGATCTGATTGGTTTAGCCGTAGCTCATGGTATCTTACGCCATCACAACCCACCGAAATCATAAGCAACCAGGAGCGCAATGACTCGACTGATTGGGAGTGAGTTCTAGGTTGAATGTGAATCAGTGAATGATAAACATACTCTGACATGCCCTTTTGTTCTGAACTGAATCCGGGTTGCACCGGATGGGATCATTTGTTCACAGTGTGCCTCTACTTTGATTATGCCGTAGTTGTGTGCACTCCTACACTTTTCATCCGCACATGCGAGCGAGCAAGCAAACAAGCCGTCGAACGAGCGCCGGATGATGCGAGTCTGTCACTCAATGCATAGACCGTTCCGTCTGCTTACACAGTCCGTCAGCGAGTGTGTGTGTGTGTGTCTACACGAATGCGTGCGTGCGTGCGTAAGTAAAGAAGTCTACTAATATTCCGTGCAATTGCGGCGAGATTTTGCAGCACAATCACACAAAAATTGGCACGATGCCATTTGTCTCAGGCTGGGGTGCACTCATACCCGAAAACAGCGTCCCATTTCGGGATGCGAAATTTTGAATTGCGAACGAATAGTGGTGAACAAAAGCCACTGTGTGCATAGTACTGTAGCCAGTACTGATGAGCACGTGTCGATGTTCATATCTATCTATCCATATAAACTTTTATTAACCACAATTTCAAAACCAATCACCAGTACTCACGCTGTCGCTCGGATAGTTTATGGAGCTCTACGGTTTCAAACTGGAAAGGGGTCATAGTCGTGGGGTCATCGGTTGAAGGGGGTCGGGCAAACTGAGCTCTACAAGCTAATGTGGCTGACATATTGCGTACGATAATTCAGCCCTGCCTAGTATCAGATTAGTGGTGCAGCGCTCTACAAGGTTGCCTCATGAAGGCGTGGCCAGAATGCTAGTTCTGGTGGTGGCCATGAAGTACACTACAGACGAGTTCTACCAAAAGCGAAACTTGAGTATTGTGCTTTTTTCAAGAGGGGCTAAATGAACATTTTCTGGCAGTATGATAGCTACGAGAAATTCTCAGTGATTTTCAAGTTATGTAAACCTAAATACTCTTCATCCTACATAAACTACACTAAGGGTAGAGCACACCTCTGACGTTGTCCCACTACTAATACTATGCCTTCTTAATGTTTTTCCGTTTCACTTAGATGGACTGTATACTTGGAGAACTTTCCATCGTTTCTTGCACGATGTAAGGCTTTCGCCTTAGCCTACTAGTTGACTATTCAGCGCTAACTGTTCATATTGTGGTGACTGCAGTCGGACTTACACTAGATATGGTGTGTGCGTGGAATCAGTGGTGGTTGATAGAAATTCGCCTGCTACAACATCAGATAAGGCATCATTTGGACCTGGTCAGTATGCCATTGTTTTCTGTAAACGAACGCCGCCAACCATTCTACTGTAAACACTGATGAACAGAAAATGGACCGAGCAACTGGCGTGAGTTAGTTCGCTCGGATCTGACCAGAAATGGACACGGTTCTGTTTGGCAGGTCGGTGTACGTTTACTTGTGCATTGTATGGTTCTCAACCAGTAGAAATACAGAATTCAGGCTGATGAAGCATAAATTCGCCAAAGCAAGGTAAAAGGTAAAACAGACCTGTAGAAACTAGGAGTGAGCAATTTGGCTGCCACACTGACATTGCCACACTGCAAAATGATGGCGATTCATTCCACGAGCTAGCTGCTATGTGGAAAGAGAGTTAATCTGTGTGGATTACACCGTCTCTGATTCGGTCCACAACCGTGTACTGCGAGATTGCTCACTATTAATATTGCCTGCCCAGAATCACCAGATATTTCAAGCCAATACCCCTCTGATCGATTGATTTAGTCTTCCATGGGAAGTAACTCAACAGTATAGCAAAACCACTGCACAAACCAAGTCCACTTCATCGTGATTGCGTCTGTCATTTTGTCCAGCCATGTTCAATGCTTGAAAAGAACCGGCTGGACGATTACAGACACTGGGTTTGTGTGGCAATCGGTTAATGGAAGAATAAATAGTGGTAGATGAATGTCACCGAGACAATCGACACGACCATGAAAATTCATGTATGTGAAAGTGTGGTAACTCCATAGCAGGGTCTACGCTCGTTTCCATACCAGATACCAGCTGATTCTGACTGGCTCTGCCCATGTGCTAAGTCGACGGGCGTGAGTCAGTCGCTTAATCTTGAGCGCTGGATACCGCTCAGTTGACATATTCGCCGGACAGTGCACATATGTTTGCGTGTATCCATGCGATCAAAAAATGTACTCCCATTGAAATCAATTAGCATCCATCGAAAAGTTTATTTCGATTGATCTTACTGCATCTCCTAACTATGTACCTACAGCCAAGAAGGCGAATCTGGTGCAGTTTGAATCGTTTCATTCAGGTTGACGTTTGATTTTGTTCACTCGCCGGTGCTGTCTCATTTTGGGCTAGATTTCCATTCCGGTCGTCCACACCTATTGAAGGTCATCGCTCGTTGCGACATTGCCATAGCTACCCTATTCAGATAAGTCATGTGAACCGGGACTGTTCGCAGTGCACCACAGACATGCTAATTGAGATGCATTCTTGGCGTATGCGATCCTCCGTCAACCTCATCACGCTTTATTAAACATACCTTTGTCAAGCCCAGGCAACCCTATTGCTATTAGTTCATTAGGTGCCCCCAAGTAAACAAACCGTTTAAACTATACAGAACATTCATTCGCGTCAGGTAACATTCACTCTGGAACAGACCGCAGTAGAAATTCCTTCAGTAAACGATTTCTAACAAATGCATTCAACGCACCAGTTGGGTCATCAGGTAAGTAAAACGTCAAAATCACTGCAGTGAATTGACGGTACAGCCGACCTCTCAAGGCTGTTAGTCAGCTGTTGTGTGCTGATAGCTGAAGAGCTACTGTATTATGTCTGAGGTTGCATCCTTTTTCCATTCATGATGCACTGATTTAGTTCTCATATGCAACTTCACTACTGCTAACCTTATGACACATTTACCAGTCTCCCTTTCTTTTCTAACCCATCTATCGCAAATCTATACCTACATAAGCACTATCAGTTTTCTCCAATTTGGAACTCCTCTATGAATGCTTTGAGACACTGTTCACTTCCTAAACGCACAAGTTATTTAACTTTCTCCTAGCGGAGCATTTTGGCTTCCCAGTTACACCATACATTTCACCAAGCTGTTCATAGGATTCTTGGCGAAGTGTGTAGTATTTTTCCCGGTGTAAAAACGAGTGTGCTAATAAACGTACAAACTTTCATAAGCTCAATCTGCCCGGACTCTACCATGCTTACTTGGATTATGAGCTAGCGACCACAATGATCAAGACTGCGCATGATGTCAGTACACTCATTTTCCAGCAAGTGTATTTCATAACATTGCTTCTGCAAAACCCAGTAACGTAAGTTGCTAACTACAGACAAAAAACCACATATGGTCACATTTGTCTCTACATACTTTTCCGTTTACTTGGCTTTGGAGGATTCGAAATTCACTTCCTTCCGCATTTCATGTGGACCTTTACACCTCTCATAATTAACCTGAGTGGTAAGTGCCTTATGTCTGGCCGTCATACCGAAGAATAAGAGTTTGGCTCACTAGTGAACAACAAGTGCTTGAGGGTACAAAACTGACTGCAAATGTTTTGATCGAAGCAGCTGCCGGCAAAGATCGGTGTAACGAACACCACTAATGACCACCGTCAGGCTTGAATAGATGAAGCTACTTTGGACAAGTTGTCAATAAGTGCATGTGTGGTGTGCGTAGGCGCGGATATTTTTAAAGTGCATATTTCATTCTTCCCTAATGTTCACAAGCTTACTTTTAAATGTTGTAGGTGCTCTTTTTTTTTTCAACTCCGTTAATAGCAGAGTGTTCTCCGTGTGATGGTCCTACCCTGTGAACAAGAAAATCGGTCACTCTCGGAGAGGACAACACTCTGAATAGGGGTTACCACGTCTCCTTATTTTTCACACATTCGACTACTCGTAAAGTGATCAATTAGCAAAAACTTGTTCTTGTACAGTACGCCGTTTCACTTGTCTTTTGCGTGGCGTTACAATAATCATTAGGCGTGTTTTGTTCAGCGTTCGTCTCTCCTGTACACTTCAGTGGAGCAAGTGGTCAAACATTGACACTTGTCTAGTAGCACATATTCACCATATTTCAACCAACATGTTATTGTTGGATCACTTCAAGCAGTTCATGAAAGCCACTCTGTCCACCCTACTTATTGTCTGTACAATTCCAGAACTATGACTTACTTTTTCCTATTACAGCTTAAGCAGATTGAACAATCAGCCTATCCTTGGGAACACTTGGCTTTCTCGCATTTCACCCTACTCTAAATATTGCTCCGCTTATACAGAAGAAATAGTAAACAATTAACTAATCGGTCGCTTTATGCATATTTGACCGGATTGTGCATGTTTTGTACGTCCACTTCCATAACGACTACCGATTATGTGTGAGTGATTGGCCGTTCTAAACAGAAGTGTAAGGGCGATCATAGTCCTGTTACAACATTCCCAAAATATAAATTTAATGGTGTAACCACTCTAAGGGTGGTAAGTTGGTGCTTGTCTTAGACACCATTTAAAGGGATGCTGTATAGTGCAAAGGCTTGAATTTTTCAAGCATGTATTCTTGTAACTCGGTTGTTTTGTCCTATAAAGCCGGAGACCATAATGTTGACTATTAGTGCTGACATTCGGTCTTCGTGTTAACCCGTATTTATTCCTGTTTTCTGGTTTTTAACGTAGAGCTCCCGTTTTCATTTTTTTCCCGCATGGTTTTTATGCTGGTTGAGTATTAGTGTGAGCTATTGATGTATTACTGTTTTCAGTGATAAGTGGCTATATATCACACACATTCCAGTTTCGTATAACTCTCAAATTGACTGAACGGTGATTAACTAACCAGTACACAAATAAGCAGGTCTTATCTCTTCTCATATGGTCCGCTGTAGTAAAACGGGCTTTACGTTATCGGAGTTGTGTTATAACTAAAAAAGAGAATGCTCTGAACCACATTCTGCGAGTTCCCGTGCATGATATTAATGTTACTGTTTACATTTATCAGCTGTTCACAGATTTCTTGATTCTTTCAAAAGACGAAAGAAACTTTTGTCTGTATGACATTTGCTCTTGATAAATAGCATACAGCCCACATCACGGTGATATCAGATAACAATCGAAATCGACCGATGAGCGTATACTTAAACAGAATCTAACGGTTTCGTGATCCCTAGAAACACGTAGGGATTACGGTATGTTGGTCTGCGTTATTTGGAGTGCACAAGAGACATCGGATCACCTTGGGAAGGGGACTAAATTTATCCATAACAGATTAGGAATGACCTATTTAGCTTTAGTTGGCTGACTCTGAAAACGTCAATAATTCAGGTAAATCAGTTTCTTATTATCAGCTGGAATTGTTAAACTCTTATTAAATTTGTCCAAAATAAATCATCAGTATTGATATGATTAAGCCTCGAAAGAACTCTATTGCGGCCCATTCATAGTATGTACTGTGCGGATGCTGCACGGAGATGGGTTTTTCGACAATATTATCAATACGGTAACGATATAGTGCATTTGTTTTCCTTTCAATCAGCTGATAAAAATGCTAATTAGGTGAGGTGACATAAGTAGTGTGGGACTACCGGTGGTAAATCAACGGAAAGAAATGACCGGTTTCGTGGTTGCTGCCACGCATCAGCTACGTGTACCCAATAAAATTTGACTACATATATTACTATAGTAGCGTCGGAGGTTGAGAGCTGTATTGAGTAACTCTTTTACGGGCTAGTTTTGTCATTCATCTATGACTCAGTGGAGTTCGTAGATCATAACAGCTGTTGAAAACACTTACTGAAACTGGGTAGAAACCCCGTCCACCTCGAGATCTTAAATGACATCATACATTCGACAGCTGCGCGTGTGGCCGTCCATACCTAATGGGTGGGAATACCATGAAACCGGTTGTGTGTTTCAAGTGAATTTTTATCACCAAACACCACTTATGTCACCTTACTGTATACAATTATAACGTCACCTGAGGTCTTATGGCAGACAGGGTTTCTGAACAGTTCAGATAGATGGTGTTAACATTCACGCTGACCCGCAGACTCTACTGTACTTGGAGTAAAAAATTAACTTGTAAGAGACCTGTGTTCAAACGATTTACATAATGCGGTTTGTGTACGGTTTGATCAATTCCAGTGACATTTTCTGGTTGTTTGTACTCGTTTTACACTGATCATTTTCTTATGAACTGAAACAGTTTTGTGGTGCGCCCCAAGATAAGCCAAACACGTTAAGTCCAAACTTTGCTCCTCGTGACTTCTTGATTTTGTTCACAAATCTGATCTTGCTATCATCAGCCTTTTAGAAAGTCATAGTCGGTCGTCTAAAAACTGGACGATTTTCACGCATGCAATTTTAGCTAAGTGATGAAACAAGTGTGACTAACTATCCCGCTTGTACCCCCCCCCATTCGGAACTAGATTATCATCCGTACTGAGAGTTCCAAATTCGTGAAACCAGGACAGAAAAGCAATAGATCCCCCTACTTAGTGATAGTTGGCCCGTTATTTCTTCTTAAGCTTTAATTCTGTCTACACATAGGTTCTTTTGAAGTTGTTTACTTGTATGTCTTCTTAATGACCAACTTCTAATGTTGTGCGAATTAAGGTACGTTTTGGGACAAAAAGGATGAATACGTAATTTTGAGATTATAGACGTAGCATTTTGTAAGGTTTTTGGTAGCTAACCCTTGCACAAGCTGTTCAAACTTTCTGACATCCTATGGAAAGCTAAACTGAACAATGTGATAGCTTTTGAGATAACCACATGTAGCTTAATCTTTCGGACTCATTTAGGTGAAATTCGTTGCTGAAATCTATGACATGGATGTTCGGACTGTTCGCATCAACTTGCGACGGGGAATTCTAACGAATTGCCTTACAAGTGTGCAGCCGTAGCATGGTCTTTACCCCAACGAAAACGCTGTTTGTTAATTAGTTCGGGGAATGGATCATACCAATTTATCTCAAAAAAGAGAAGACATTGGTAACGAAATTAAGGAAGAAAATTTAACTAGCCACTGAATACAAGACAATGCAGAACGATTGGAGCGTTTCTGTTTTAGTTGGATTGCTAAACACGTCTGACTAGTGGGGTCAACAACTAAACGTGAGGAATTTAGAAAATACACCCATTCTACTTTGAATAAGTCAATCACGGTAGTTAATCATTCTTTATGGCACCGGGATGCAAGCATAGTGAAGGCTCAATCATCTACACAAAAATTATCTTTTCATAACGGGAAGTATGTTAGAGAATTGACAGTCACCGTCAAGTTGTTCGTATAACAGTGTCACAAGTTTTCAGAGGACACATAATGGACAGTTAGCAGAACTCAGTGATTGTATAAATGATTTCCTTCAGTTTGATCGTTACTTTTCATAAGAAGGGATACAGTGTTCTAAGATCGGTGGTAATCAGTTGGTGTCGTATTCACACGACAGCCTGTACTAGGGCAGCACTATACGTATCGCCCGTTTGCCTTGCAATCTTATTGGACCAATATGCCCTGTTTCTTGAGGCATCAGTGGTACTACCACCAAATAACCTATCCTTATTATGAAGGATAGCAATGACAGATTGATCGACTTTTCACTGCTACTACTGTTACTGACACTCATTGTTCATCTCAAATTGCAATTCACCCTCCATTTAAATAAATAGCAAACAATATCACCAAAAAATAAACAACAAAATGTAGAAGAAGAGGAATTCTAAGTAAGCTGGCTGTCATTTATGGAGAGCTGCATGAGTAACATCCCTAAGCTATTGACAAGTCCTTCCGTGAGAATATCGAGTGTAGGTCATTCCATAATCATCAGAAGAAAATGCTTGTTATGATATTTTAAGAAAGGAATAATTGAAGAAGTTCTCACAAAACCATTGACTCTTCAAGGTGCCGGATTGTTGACAAAATCAAGGTTTAGACATCGGGACAGAGAAAAGTCCCTTCACAATGAGACATTCACTGGAAAAGAGGTAGCAGTAAGCGCCATACCCCCCCCCCACATAAATATGTCATATATATTCAGGGAGCCCAGAATACTTAATAGTCAAAAATCAGTGACCCCTTAAATGAGCAGTCCCAGTCGTCGAGTTGCATTGCACGAGGAAAGATGAGTGATTCTACAAGATGTGATGGTTACAGTAGCTTGGAAGGTTTAATCCAGGTGACAACTTATAGGGTGCGAGGACCAGATGAATGGGAACAGTGCAAAAGTCGGTTCCACACATTCTAATCTACTCAGCCTGGCTTCAGAAATCCTGCACCATGCTCAATGCCATAGCTTTATCACCACTGCGCACTTAATCTTTTCGATATGTTTTTGACCACGCGGTTTTGCTGAGTGCAACACAAGTTGTGTATGACCCAGCATAACTAAAGAATGTAAAACATATAAATTGACCGCAGCTGTTACTACGGAGTACGCAGTGGTCACTCTAGCCGTCTGAATAGTCTCGGACCTTAGTCCGTTGTATTTATTCTAAATAATTGAATATTTAGTCAGTAGGCCTAATGATTATGTGTAACTTGCCATTGTGGTTCAGCTGGTAAAGTAGAAGTTCACTATGTAGTGATGAAAACAAATAAATGAACTTGTTGAATTTACTTGCTGACCACAAAAGACCTACTAAATTTTGACCTCAGCTGCGTCCAAAGAGCGATTCAGAGAATTTTCCGCTGCCCATAGTGGTCATACATTTTATGAAGACCTTGTGATTGCTATGGGATAGATCACGTATGTCTTCAGTAAACTGGTTAACTTTTACAGTAAGTGGAGGTTAGTACGAAATATTCTAAACTTAACATGGTGGAGAATACAGACCTGATTTGAAGCGCTGATAACCGTCTAGATACAAGAACTCTATGTAATACGGCACTCTGCCGTGACGAATGACATCGCCAGATGGCGATGTGAGCAGCATGATGATTGTAAAACTGGAAACAGCAACTACCAACCAAACATTCACAATCGTGATCATCTGTGACCGTACTTCTGTTTGAAGATCTCATCTTTTTCCTTAAACATTTCAGACGAAGGGACTGATGAGGAGTAATTTCCCGATTCGTTTAGCGTATAAAATTATTGGGAAAGTCAATTCCTACTATATGCTTCCGTTTTCTGATCAAATGATTGCTTCTTTGTAACCACACCTTGAGGGGTTGTCACAGGGTCATCGCACATGATAGTAATTAATTGTTGCGGATAACGCTGCTCCAATGATAATGATTTATTTACATTCCCAACGAAAACCAGTAGAGTAAAGTCAGTCATTCTTCCTTTCAACTCCTGACTGTCATTCCGATGACACAGAAAAAAAAGAAACTGACGAAGACTAACTGGCAGTGGTACCCTTTCAGCTACCTTCTCAACATTTATGTAAGTGCTTTTCCCACAGTCTTACGCGGCCATTCAGCCTAGTCAATCGAACATCGAGTTAAACAACATAACCCACATACTCCACTTTAATCAAATTAGCAGCAGAAAATCAAGGTAAAACCTAAAGCATATGTGCACCTTAGGTTCACACCAGTGCTATAAGCAAATAGTGAATCCGCTTGGTTATCAGGGTCGCATTTTACGATTTTACTGAATGGTAGTTTAATTATGAACCGTGTCACTTAAGACTCCCTAATTATGGTATTTTGCTTACGTATTTGAGCCAATGGATCACTTTAGATTAATCTATATCAAACGTCCCTACAGTGATTTGAACACGTTCGTTGTTTATCTTCTAATCCACGCTAATAGGACACAGCGACACGATCACTAACGCAACTGACGAAGACAGTTATACTTCTGGTCACAGTCGATGCCGAATTGTTGTACACCAATAAGACAAAGACGGCCCTGGCCGAAAGATAAAATATGAGACCTTATGGCGCACTATTCTTGGAATTTCTGTGTATGAACTCGAGTAATTCAAAACCGGTATACAACCAAGCACTTTGGAAGTTACGGTCAGTCGGCTTCAATGTGGCTTTCAGCCTCCATCAAATTAAGTGAATTTACTTAACAGACAACTCGGTAGAACAGAGGTAATCTTCACACAACGGAAACCGACTATCTGTTACATTCCTCAGATGTTATTATGCGGGACCAAGTAGGTCAGCTCGGGAAGTCAATATGACGTGCATGTCCTATCAACTAGTGGCTGGCTTCATTTCATTTCAAAAAATTGTCTGTTGCCCCCTCCCCTATATCATTAACGTGGCGGCGCGACGTGATAAACAACGTAACATTTTAGAATAAAGAACTTAGCTAGCTAACCCACTGATTCTTATTTGTTTGAGTAACTGAATCCGTTTTATTTTCATCACCAGAAGCTTATCTGTTAAACTCCAAATTAGTTGTCAGCTGACGGCATTCAATGATTAGAGTTTTGCGAAAGATTTGATTAGCTTAACCTAGTTGGACCACTCACGCATCGACCTAGGAAGTTTGCTCAGCTATGTTCGCAAAATTCCCCATCTATGAACTGGTTAATCATGACTGTACTCTCCAGTCTGCTTACACAATGAACGAATATTTACACACCATGATGAGAAACTGTACCACACTTTGTTATTCATTCAAACGAACTTAATGTATACGGAGAACGCCGTATATCGCTATTTTTCTTTTGAATCTGCCAGTGCAGCATGTGTTGTGTTTACTGCGAACTAGCTGCCTAAGTTATCTATGGAGTAAAGATAGTGGATTGTACAGAACACTGAAGACCGTCTTGTGGAGATCGACTCCCTGCTGCTTGTAACTTGATTGGTTGTTTGCAAGACACAGACCTCTATCAAGTTTACATGAAGATGAAGGTTTGTTGTCCATCTGGTTGTATGACAGTCAGATGGAAGTGTCAGGTGTTGCGTAATGTTGTTGTTCATGGCGGTGGTAATGTCTTCAACCCAGCTCTTACAGAAACTGTTCACGCTTCATAAAGGCGACTAAGAAGGGTTGACGCCAATTTCATACACTTCATAAGATTCTGTTCGCTCTTATATGCTCAGGTCTTCTGTTTTCTACGGTTAAATCGGCGGTTTTTTTCAGTATACTAATAATTATGCTGTTCACATGTTTTTCCTGACGAACGTGAACATTTGATTTTCACAAGTCCGATACATACTAGACTTGCGTAAACGTGTATGTTTGTCTCCAACCGATTTTATGCATCTCGGGATATATAAACTGCGTGGTATAATTTATCCACGCGTAACGAAAAGCCTTTTCACCATAAGTAATGCTGAGTCGAAATGTTGGTCCTAATCATTAGATTGTGATGTGAAAAGTTCCCTCTCCTTCTTCAGTCTAAATACTGTCTCATCAGGCTTATTTGTAATAAGTCGGCCCGCCAGTTGGTTGCTTAGGTTCACCTCTGCAGTCAGCCAATCAGCCAGCGGTCAGTTTCGGCCAGTTCTGAACTTTCAAAACCGTGTGTAGTTGCTCGGTTTTGCAACCAGATGCCAACTAAATCACCGGGACGCACACATGCCCCAAAATAGATCAATATTTTTCCCAATCGATCAGCCATGGTACCGGTGGACACAACACGCGGAATCAAGGCTACTGTTTCAGTCTCGGAGGGCGATAAGTGTGCACACATGTGTGCAGCCGTGATGACCTTCCCTAGCCGTTGGTTCCATCGTCCCTCTTTTTCCCGTCCGCTTCGCGTTGAACACTAGGTAATTGACTTTGCTACCTTACGCACACAAACAGCGGGTGTATCAGGCACACTTGCACGCTGTACGGTTTACGGCACGCACCTACGTCCACCGATAGTTGATGCTGTCTGTGTGCCGTCATCGTGTATGCATGTGTGCTTCGTGATACTACTAGGTAAACCGGTCCCCGGGGTGTACCAGTTAAGCCCTGACAACCAGAGTCGAAACACATGGCGAGACTCGTGTTCTCAAGTGTTCTTTCCGTGTCTCATATTAAGTCAGTCACAGCTGACCGTACTGTGCCAGTACGAGTTCCGCCGTCAAATATCTCTTGGCCATGTAGAACAACGTCGTTTTCGATTCCTGTTCATGGCGGAACGTTGTTCAAATAAGGATCTCGGTTTGAGCGCAGTAATGTCCGTATAAATACTGGTGTTGCACAGTTACCGTTCAGCTTGAGCAGAAGCGGTCAGTGTTGATTGTCCAAATTCCCTCCGTCTGTTGTTAACACATTTGGGACAGCTGCTAATTTTTTTGTCCGCACTTGGTTCGACGAAACGAGTAATTTGTTGGTGGAGAATTACCAGACAAAGAGTACCGACGTAAAGTTGCACTGAATGAATGCCCTGGGTGATACGGTCCAAAGCTCATTAGACTGTAATTTTTTGGAACTAACAATCCGTTTTCTAATGTGAAGACATAAGCACTCAACTGAAAAGGTTCCTCTATGCTCAGACAAAACAGTCGATTTTGCTACATCAGCGCGATCAACTAGTGTACATATAGAAGGAAGTGCATACATAGCCTGAGGAGAGTGTTCACACAGAATGACATATTCTGCAGTTTCATTTTTAGTGTACTTTGATTAATTTCGCACTCATCACTTGCATCTGTACACATCACCATCACTATCGTCATTTTAATTTCAGCGATTAATGCTGATGCTTAGTTGCTGAATATCGGCAAATAAAGCCATGTTTCATGCACAACTGAGTAGGCTAGGGGAGATTAAGTTCTAGAGTGATCTGTGCCTGAATTCACCCGTTCAGCACTAACTTGTCCACACCTTGACCTTGTCACTCTTCATCGCGTCCGTTGTCTGGTTATGTGTTGGTAACTCTTTCTTGCTTCTTGAATCTCAGTTCTCTTTTTTCTCTTCTACTTCCTCTTCACTGTCGTGGGCCTACATTACAAAAAACAGTGTAGACAGAAGTTGATGTATAACGGAAATAATAACGGGGAGTATTGGCTTACGCACGGTGTTCCTACTCACGTGCTGGTACGGCGTTCGAAATTCGATTTGTCCGTGTATTCCAATTTGCAGCAAGATGGTTAAGCTTATTCAATTCACTAGCAGAAGCAAAGAATATTGCTGTCATTCTAGACCACTCTCTGAATGCTCGCTTCCGTCCGTTGTTGAAAAGTATTCCGAAAACCAACAAGACAAAATGTGTTGTTTCAAACATTTGCTGCTCTGTTGTCTGAAATGATGCTTAAACTGATTTTGTTTCCCGTGCCATGCTAAGGAAAACCCACGAGTCTGTAAACTCCTTCACAGCTTGAATGTATATATTATTCTGCATCGATTACTGTAGAGTATGTGCAAAACTTACGTTATCTGATCATCGTGCCGCTTCGCTGGACAGCATAATTCCGGAAAGCGGGGATGTAGTTTGGCATCATTATAACCTTCACCATCATCATCGTAAACAGATGTACATCAAAACTACATAAACGCAAAGAGATATACATATCAACTGGGAGGAGCTTAATCCTTGAAATCTTTAGCTAACCTCAAATGACTATCATGAATATGCCTTCATCTTGCTAATACAAAATCGCCTTACAGATATCATTAGACCGACGTCTGGGAAACAGTTTCCACAAAACATTCGTTGCCGTTTTTTATCCGTTTTCAGCACTTCTTAGAAATGTTGGTCAATAGACAATACATTCACACCACGCAGAACAGTTAACCGTCATGTTTCCTAGTCTTTCTCGCCGGAGGCTTGGCCAATTACGATTTCTCCATAAAGTTGATGTAGTCGATAAGTAAATAAAAAGTTGGTGATAAAAATTAAATGCACACAGGTATAGGTCAAGTACTTTCAAAATCAGCCACTAGAATTACGCTTTGTTCTTTTGCGAGCTCATCGGTTGTGCATATCCTTGCCACAGTGACCAAACCCCAAATCAACTATGGCTAATTGGCACATCGCTGGGCCTGTTAAGTGACTTTTCCAAAGTCAAGTTTGTTGAGGAATCGTACTCGTAGGATCCTAGATTAGAGCCGAAAAGATAGTTATTTCGTCTTCACTACGGAGAGTTGGTCAGAATAGGTGTTACTCAAAAGTGGTTGCGGGTGAGCATTCACATATGATAGCTTAGTCGTGAGTGATGTGAAGTAAGTGGTCACTGGTCAACAGGGCTGCCTCACGACAATGTAGGCGGAATTTCAACTACCGGTTATGGAAGAGTATACGACGCTGACAAGCTCTGACCAGTGCGAAACTGGAGATTAGTACACTTTTTCGAAAATAGCTGGCTGGAAAGTCTACCGGCCTGCAAAAGCTACGACCATGACAAAACACAGTTTTATGGTGTTTAAGTAGTATGTTAGTATCACACCAATCACAGTTAAACCGACTTTTGGAGATCACTGATTGATATTCAGCAGCTACAGTAAACCGCCACTACAACTACTCCCACGAGGACAAGACTTCCTCGCAATTATACAAATACGTGGTCCTAAAATATCTCCTCATTTTAGCTGTGTTGATTGGTGTGTTATTCTATGAAAAAGACTGACTGCTACAACAAGCTGCTTATGGTCTTATAGCTTTGATTACAACAACGCTCTGCTCTATGTATCTTCGACCTCTCAACCACACATCCTTTGTATTTTGTTTGCTGAATTCTTCAGTGTACTGTCATTCATACTGCTTCTGAACACTTGCTACCAATATTGGTTGGTCGTTGTGATCATTGGCATACCTTAAATTGTGCTCTTGATTGTGAAACGAACAACCCTGGTTTGAACCTCTTATCAGTTTTCTTTGCTTATGGCATGGAAATGAGGTAGAAAAGCGTGATGTATGCACAGAACCCGAGTTCACGAAACCTTTGAATTTCTTGAATGTGGTGATGACAAACCTGACAGCTCCATAATTACCACATTAAGTGGTAACAACTTGACAAAAGCCGCTCCTGAAGAATCTACTCGCCATCCAGTATACAAGAGAGTGTAATCACGTCGGGTACTAACATTTTAATACTGTTTTTGGAAAGAGCTAAAAGTTGATAGAAATTCGGGGTTTTATTACGCTTCGATAACTTGCGTTATAAATTCGCCTGGGTTTCGAACGTGTGATGTTCGAGGATGTCATGATTAAACATAGAACCTCCATCACTCAGAGTTGAATGAGCTAGTTCCGATCAAGTAAATTTCTACTAAAATATCTGCTCAATACTGAACATTTATATGTAGAGGCAGATGAACAGGCGGTATTAGGTTCCTTCTTAAAGAATGCAGTTTCATTTAGAATGGTACAATGTTCTGCGACAGTTAATTCTGGTAGCTGTTTCTACATACCTGCGGGGCAGTGAAAGCCGTAAGGAAGCTGTCTCGCTGATGACGCCTTACTCTCACTTGCAGCTCGGTTGTGTTGTTTGCAAGGTGTAGGCACCTTGATGCTGAATGTTTGAATAGGGACGTAGTCATTTTCAGTAGTTAGGTCCCTTCCCGTCCCCTTCTTTTTCCTTCTCTCTTTCTATATAGGGTTTGCTGTTTCTTCATGGTTGTGTGGCAGTTAAGCATTAGTGTTAACCACTGATGTATTGCTGTCTATGATGATGATGATGATGATGATGATGATGATGATGATGATGATGATGATGATGATGATGATGATGATGATGATGATGATGATGATGATGATGATGATGATGATACCTGCGAATTGGACGAGTTCTGTTTTTAGAGACCGTATACAAACATTAAACAAAAGACGGTCTTCTCCTCCACTGTGTTTGGTCGATGGGTGTGTATATGCCAGGGAAGTGAGTAATGGCAGGAACACTGCAGTCAGATTTCAACCAATGCTGTTTTTCTCACTGTCAAGGCGTATCCATGGGTACCTGCATTTGCGTACGCCATCGAAAACAACGGCCACCAGTTTCAAAGCACTGGCCATTCAGACAAGTCTGGTATGCATTCAACCCAGTTGACTTACTGTTCGAGCTTTCAGACAAACCGACATTATAGTGGTGTAACAGTGGTCAGTATGACTGCTGTTATCCATGCCATCCCTAGTTCGCGTGAGGTAGCCGAGTAATTGGTACAGCCACACACACAGTACTTGAGCTATGCGCCACGCTTTTCGGTCTTTTGGGCTCAAGCTTACCTTTGTTGATACCGAATTATCTCCGGCGCACTTCGCTTTAAATGTCTATAATGGGTTGCTTATTTTTGTGTATTTTACGTTAACTAGCAAGACCTGTCTTATGTGGGCGTTTGCTACGAAGAATGGAGAGGGCTGTCAACGTTTACACTCAACGATGGGAGAAATTCGATTTTGAAATACGTCGTTCGTCGAATAATTCCACGGATAACATAGTTGGTCTGGTATTCCCATCGATTCATAAAAAAGACAATGTGGTGAACACACGTTTTCCATCTCATTTTGTCAAGTGAGCATGTACATTAGTATTTTCAAGTTGACCATCACTCACATTTGATCGCAGCATTCGCATTCAGATAGACTTTGCAGCCAGCCTCTTACGAAAAGAAGCACTAGACTCGAGTTTCGCTCTCGTTAGAACTCATCAGTAGTGCATATCCTTGCTATTGCCGGGATTTAAACTCCGGCCATTCCAATCATGAGGCAACCGTGTTGAACACTGCGCCATTGACCTCACATTAGGCACGACCGAATTATCAAATCTGAATGCTCAACCACTCTCGCTTGTGAGCAGTGATCAGGTTGCCCGATCGTCTCGAGAGGAGACAGTTACTGCAATCGATAACCCCGCGATTAGGACTTCCAAGACAGGTCGAAGTCTCCGATCTCATTAAACCTGCAAGGCGATATTTCAGATTGCTGATGAGTAGTATTAGCATGAGTATTTCCTTCAAAAATTACGTGTTGAGTTTTCATACCGTCCATCCATCCAGAACTTAGTTTTGTCTCGGTTGTCTATCAACCAATCATTGAGTATAAACGTTGTTTGTTACCCACTCAATGAAAGCAACAGAAACTTTGGGGTTCTAACCTTCAAGATATGATCCGGATGCCTATTTAGTAGGTAATCTCTTACTTCACTAAACTATTTGGAACCGTATGTTCCACCCCAAGAACAAAGAACTGGTCGTTCAGGTTCTATCTGAACTGCGGGACTCAGTGATATCATTTGCTTTTTAACCAGAGTCCACAGTGATCCCACTGTGCTTCCTGGTGAGAACCCTCCACTCTCTTCTGCTTGACAAGTAGTCTTCTGAATGTACACATCAAACCAAATAATTCTAGGATTTTGGCATCACAGGAAATCATTTCGCTTGAACTGACGCCCAAGTGCATACCTACCTACATGCATATGAACCTTAAAGCACAGCCGTTTAACATAATGGGTTTTACGATATACACAAATACTCATTAATTCAGTTTGCTCACGTACCCACCCCTGTCTTCAATTAGGCATGTAACATAGAAGTCAGTCAAAACGGACTTGACCGTTTTGCACAGTGCACGGGGAATCACTGGGTTTGTGTGGTGGGGTAACTGTGAGATGTTTGTTTCTATACCACGGCGTGCATATCTGTGTCAGATAGAGAGAGATAAAGCAAACGGGCCGGTGTAACTTGCCAAACGCCTTTTGTGTATGAACCGCCGATCGTATTCTTGGTTCACTCTACACAATCCACAAGATCTAAATCCGTCCAGCTTGCAGCACCTTTTGGAATTGGGTCATTTGCACCATCATTTGTGCGTTTCTGCTGTGTGTGTGCGGACTGTGTATGGCTTACGGTCCGGTGGACTATAGTCGAACCGTATTAAACACTGTGTTTATGTGTGAGAGGAGAGCAAGAATTCTGTGCCAGTTTGCGCTAACCTAAACGCCCAGTTTTTGTATTCTGCGTAGACACGTGAGTCCTGGCTGAATTTCCGGCTCGCATATTTGTTGGCTAGTTCACGGTGTCAGTGTTATAATCCAGTGATCTAACGCTTCGCAGGCTGTTGTTTACACGAAGTGTTTGGATCACGTTTGAGGACACCTAGCGCGTAACATACATCTTTGAATGAACGAGTGGGTGAAAGAACAAGCGAACGGGAATGGGACAAACGTTGGCAAATTTGCAAAAGTAGTAAAAACTTGCCGTCTGGACTTGGAGCACAAAAGCACACCAGACGGATCTTTGTTTGCACTCGTTTCTTAATCTATCTCCTCTGAAAGCTGTAACAATTCTTGGAACGAGATGTTCATGGAAGCTGGAAACGGCATCAGCACTTCTGTTGTGTTTAACGTGTGCGATATATTCTTGTTCTAGCCTTGGTTTTAGAGCATAGCTGGTGGTGACTGCTCGGTTGTATGCCGTTACTGTGGCTGATACATGGGAACCTTCAAACTAGGTTTCTCACACCGATATCTTTATGTAAAGATCCAAGTCCTAAACTAATCATTAACTCTCTAACTAGCTGTGAATCGGTGAGTTTTAAGTCATATTCAGAAGTGCTATTCTAGCTCAAAGTTTGCTCCGCATGTGTGCATCAAGCAATAAATACAACATCAAGCAAAGCCGATAATCATTTCGTCCAACCGTATTGGTGGAGCAGACTGAACAGTTAGCGGTTTGTTGTCACAGCCTATGCTTCTTTTTAAAGACGGATGTTTCACCGAAATGGTTAATGGAGCGTTCTATGAGTGACACTCCACAACCACAAGATGATGTGCCTCATTGTCTACTCTGGGTATGCTGCTTTTCCTTTTCCCCTCTTTGAAAACACTACGGCATTTACGTTTATCGGAGCTGCTACAATCTGGTTCAAAATTATAAAACCACCTAATTTCACTGTATCTTGGCGTCTGGATCAGAATTAGGACGTATTTTAAATGTGGAATTACCACGAGGGTGAACTGGTAATGCAGGTCGACTAACGGTATGATGACAACTCGACGATTACCAATTACACATAAGTTTGCTCAGAAAGTAAATGATCATGACTTACTTATCACCTTACAGTAATACTCACAAGAAGCTGTTGAGGGACTTTGAATGAATTGGGATTTTGGTCACGTGTAACGAAATTCTTAGGAGTGTGAAAATCGTGCAATGCCTACAGTGGTTAAAAACAGTAGTGCATAAGTAGTTTGAAGCTCGTGAAAACTATACTAAGGTGAGACGATTCAAAAATAGGATGAATCTGAGTTGAATGTCTGACAGAAGCAGCAAAGTGCGCGTTGGTAGGTGGGTTTGACGTTACTGTTTCAATAACTATACTCCATAGGACCCCAGAAAGTTAGCTTCTAATTTTTCGTTTGAGGCTTCAACGAGAAACTCTGTTCAATAAGTATCAATAAAGTAATGAACATGCAAGACTGAAGATCACACCATTCCGGCAAAACAGTAACACACGGTTGTCTACTCCGAAAGAAAGATATTTCATGCATATTTTTGATGAGCTGAAACTAACAGTGAATTTAACTGCCTGAGGAACCCGACAGTGCGATCGCCTGCAGATGACAATGTGATGATTTATTTGAGCCTAAGGCCGGTGCGAGAAGTTGAAGTTTACGGTTCGATAGGAAGCGAATGTTCATTTATGCATTCAAACAGTTTATTTCCACTAATCTCTATTTATAAACCAGCAAAGCGGTGAACGCCTGATCTTCCAACCAAACAACCGTAACATTTATATTACCTAATGAATGTAACAGAGGCCACTGCGCTAACACTGATTTATTGTCCTGACCAGCTCTGTACTCTGAACGTAACCTGGTGAAAAATCCACGAGAAATAGTATCCAGACGCGTTCCTAGTAGAAATCAAAGTTGACTACCAAAGCTCGGCTAAAGGAGGGTACCTATCAAACGTGAAATGTTTTTGGTTAAACAAAACCTTGCCGTTTGATCAATCGCGTGAATAATGGTGAGAGTGGAACTCTAAAACGATATACAGCTCATGTATCCTCTCAACTTTATACGGCTACACCAAACCATGAACTACCCCATGATTAGTACGGTCGTTCTCGGACCATTCTTAGTTGCTGACGACGTGCAGGAACATTTTTAACAAAAACTTTTCCATAATGTATCTGCCACTTTTTGTTATCTTTTGTAAAAAAAAACCGGATTAGCCTGTCTGAAAGCTCATCGAAAAAGCGTAATGCATAGTGTTTTTCAAGAGAGGAAACTTTGAAGTTTTGTTTTCATTTTGTGTCACTGAGTCACAATGGACTGACTTCTTTCTAGCGCTTTTAATTATAAGGTGATACACGTTCATCACCTGTCGCGCTCTCAGTACCTTTTTGGAAGACGTTGAGCACTACAGTTCGCTATCGCGACATGGAACCGATCGTATCAGCCTATCTCAGTCTGTCTTCCAATTGCCCTCCGGTGTCAGAGAAGACTAGCACACGGATTGGGATAATAAGTTGTCTGGGGCGTTCCAGTTATGGTTCAACTCATCGATAAGCCCTCGTCCGCAGTTTACGACGCGCGCTTCAGTAGAGTCACTTAGTTAACTCAGAGCGTTGAGCAAATGACTAAAGTTTGTTTTTATGCTTAATTTGTTTCCATAATTCGAAAGGTCATTTGCGCTGAGTCGTTTATCCATGTATTATTAGCGTGCTGAGAATGTTCACTTTTGGTTTGTAGATTCTCAAATCTTTTGGTTTGTTTTTTAATTTCGGTCAGAATCACCTTTTCTTTGGTCAACGGCTGATGTTCCAACATTGCGTGTGGTCTAAAGTGCAAACAACAGTCCTTTTGTTAACATATCTTGATTGGGCACATCTTCCTTATGACAGCTTCACTGGCAGTTGGTTTCAAGAAGAGACTTGTTACCCCATCTATGATGCTGTTCTAAGTCCCAGTTAACGTGGCTGTCTAAACAAGTCGTCCATGATCATCCATGTTCCAGTTCTACTTTTCCCTCTGCTAATTCTTTTCTTATCTGCTACATACCTTTATTATCCTCCCTAATTCCCCATCTAACCAACAGAACCTTAATGTTTCCAAAACAGCATCTGTTACCAGGCTCATTTACAAATCTACGGACGAAATGCACTTTTATACACTTACTCGTCAGATTGCTGTTTCATAATTTCACGAGTAAATCACAGAATGAGCAGTCTTGTGTTGACGACTTCTAAGTTGATCAATACCGATGAATCGGTTCTAATAAGTGTCTGGTTGAACATGTACACCGCGGATTCACATTACAGTTTTCGAGTGTATTCAGAAACAGGTTTAAGGCTTGGGACAGTTTAAACAAGTGTACTTCCTACGGTACAGTCTTAGCCCTTTGTGTTGTACCCTACAGTTGAAGCCTAAACACTGTGTTTTACTTAACGGATCAATTCACCAGTCCACTTTCCTTTCTTTTTTCAAGAATGTGTTGACCAACTTGAACTCAACGTAGTTCTTCTGTTATTGCTCAAACTAGGTTAGTGACAGTGTTGTTCAATCTGGAGCAGCATGCGCTTTCTGGGCTTTAGCATAAGTAACAGCAATAGCTCGGCTGTGCCTGTGCGTGTGACGTTCATTAGTAATCAGATGTCCGTAAACAAAACCGCGCGCGCATGCACACAATAACTTTATACACATTCAGTGAGAATATTCCTAAACCCTGTACTCGGATCAGCACAGGATTACGGACAGATATCAAACGTGTTGCTCATTTCCAAAATCCGGGTTCATTGTTGACACTTGTGTACCCACCGACCGACATTGTATGAATGACTTACCTGTACGAATCGCGTGTTGTAGATTGTGTGTACATGTAACTTGTACAAATGTGTGAATCCAACGCCCTCCTCTGATTGGGTGTTGTGAATCAATCAGATTGGATGGAATCAAGATCAGTCATGAATCGGCATCGGACCGTGTGGACCAACCGTGTATATGTGTGCACTAGAATACCCGAAATGGAAAAAGCGGGTATGTCACGGATTGAGTGACTCGTATATGTAAGACCTGTATTCAGCCGGCGCGGGTGGTTAGCCCGATCCAGAATGAGAAGTAGGAAACGAATGTGAACACAGAAAAATTTGAGACCAAATGAAAACATGACAGTATAGTCCGCAAACACGCAATCAACCAGTTCTACACCTGCTTTTTTGTAACATCGAATGTGACTGATGAACATGACGATAAAAAGATGTACATCATAGTGATATTGATTTGGCCTCATCCAACGCGGGGAGCGGTGATTTTCCTATTTGTTATTACCGCTGGACACGTAGTTAGTGTAGTAGGGAGTTTAACATCTCGCCGTTCGTAAACGGCAGTTATCCGGAACTGGTTGTTGTTAGAATATTCGTTCTCAATACATATAAGCAAGTTGACGACATTCTTTATTTATTCTTCTCTTTAACTGACGATAACATAGTGAATCCTCACTTAAGCATATTTGCCGAGACCAATTTTGGTTTGATGTTGAAAAAAATGCCGTCAGCTTTATTCAACTAATATTGATCTCGTGTTTGATGCCTATCTACTTCAAATTTTAGATTCACTTTCACGATTTTATTGCTTCATATTTTTGTAATCGACATTGTCTTCCATTACGAGAACAATCTAGACACCTTTTACGTCTGTTCAAACAGTCAAGCATTCATTTGGTTATTCGAATTAACGAATAATAGGTGGCTGACTATTATTTCCACCAGCGTCTTTATGCAGGCATTACTGGACAATGACGAAAAATTACTTGCATTTCCTGATGGCTTGCGCTTCGATCAACTTCTTTCCCTCAAATTATGAAATTCAATTGTCATTATGTTGTTCTTCAATTACACAGTCTAACACAAAATTGCTGCACCAGAATATTCAAAATGTTCCGCACTTGAGGGGTATTTTCTTTTAAATGAAAATATCTGTCAAAGTTCGGAGTAAGAATTGTCGTGTTAGCCACTTTTTTCGTTAAGTCTGAGTTTGAACTTGCTTTTTTGTTAGAGAGTACTCAGTCTACCAGATCGTGTTGTTTGTTTCTTCACATATTAAGTTTACCATCAGGGTAACTTTAATCACTGTTATCATCTCGTCCTTAGATGGAACCAGCCGTATCATTACCGCCAGCAAATTCGACCACCACACCATCAATTTCGAATGTCCGAATACCAGCCGGACTGGTCAACGCGTCCTCCCCTCTTTCCAAACAAGTCATTTCTCCTACTTGTACCCATTCAACTGGAATCAATCGTTCCGCACTCGGTGTGTTTTGTCCAACCTCACCAGCTCCACCACCGTCTTCTGGTCAATTAGTCAGTAGCTCCGCTGTAGGAGCCAGACTTAGAATTGCTGCCGGTGGTTCCCAGTCCGGTCAACAGTCCGCACATCCTCCTCGAACACATCCACCCAAACCACATGTTTCGCATCCCATTCACAACAACCCCAACACCATAACCACTAATACCGCCAACAACTCTAACAGCGGCGGCGGCAACAACAACAACAACAGTAATACTAACAACAACGGAAACAACACTCAAACTGCTGATACAACAACCCCTCATCCAGATGTGGTGCACCATCGACAACACTCACATGGCACCCCTGTACCGTCACAGCACGTAACACAAGCATCAGCTAACCTACTGGGCACGCATTTGCGGTGAGCGCACTCTTCTTTTTCCTGAATTCACTTATTACATTGCCTTTACTTTGATCTACTTGTGATGTGCCCGCCCTGTTTTGTTTATATTAGAGTTCACAGTATTCAGCAGGACATTTAGCAAGTGAAACAAAAACACATCGCTTACACGGTTTTTGTGTTTACCCGACGCAAAAATAACTTCTTCGTGTAAATGCTATCTAACGCGCAAGAGTAATTGCGAATTCTCAACGAGTTTTACACTATGTGTTTACCAAGTAACCAGATTATATCGTACATATATTTATCATATTTGCAGTTTTAGTGAAAACCGATTAAACGAAACATTTTAGTTGTTTACAATATGCTGACATAGTTGCCACCTCTTCTTACAGCATAATTGTTTCTGAAGGATTTCTCCGCTATCAGCTGACTAATCTGAACTATTAACATACACCCGTCAGATGCTGAAGTACTTTCCGAGCATCCAGCATCCTTCAGCGAATCTTACCAGCTGAGTAACGGCTCACTTGCGAAAAATTTTTCCAAACCATCCTCACTATTGATCCTACATTTAATCGTTTGCACCTCTTCGTTTGAAATGCATAGAAACTGTCTGCCTCAATTTTTAAAGTGAATTATCCAGTCACCCATGTACGTATGCAGACCAGTTGGCTGGATGAGTATGCTCATCACTCTGAAACTATTACGGGTCCATCTTCAGTGGTTATCATGGCCATGCACTTTATTTACGAGGCATCAAACTTTGCTGCCGTTTCTGCAGGTATTTTGGGGTTAATATCACCTGGTTACTGTTCTCTATCGTCTTTGTTATCCTTACTTTTCGTTATCCTATTTTTAACGTAACCCCATTGACGGTTAGCTTCATTTCTTTGGTCTTCTTGTAGCATTTGCACAACTTAGTCGCAAAGTTGGGTGTTTCGGGGTCTGTGGGCCTAACTGTTTGAGTTATGAGCTAGCTAGTCCTCTGTTACACAGATCACTGTTGGTGTCACAACCGAATAACGTTTAAAGCAATGTTAACTGGATATTTAGAAGAGACCCCGATTACTAAAATACTGAGCTCTGAATGGATTCGAAATTGTGACAGTAACAGCTTGTCCAGACCTAGAAAAAGGCGCTGCCATCATTCAATTAAACAAAGGCAGTTACCTTCAGTGGGCCACCCTTGACCGTATTCTTCTCCCTGGGATCAGGGCGCCTCACACAATTTGTATCTGAGTATATCACGGATAATGAAAGATAATTGTGTTCATTAGCTTAACTGTTACTTTGGTTTGGTCTGAGGTTTCCACTAAACTCTTAAAGATGCCCACACGTAATATCTGACCGTTTTCTGCAAGGAATAGATGTCTTTCTATCAAAATTTTATGTTTAAACTTAGGGTCTTTGTGAAGTAACACCATCCCTCCCGTCCCGCTTATGGGCAGGCTATGATTATTATTTTCTCTTGTGGTTTTTATAGCTGTATGTGACTCCGAAGCACTGATTTTTGCTACCTACTGGGATGGTGATGATGAAGCCGATTTTTCCGTTGACTCCAGAGAGCGTGACAACTTCACTGTATATAATATCGCTGGGGACTGACACTTTTTCACCTTGCTGATATGGCTCACCCATTACAACCTTGTCTGTTGGATGACAGAAGGTGTGTTTCGAAGTCCCATTAGCGGGTGCAGTGTGTTTGTTCGGACTAACAAAGATGGTGGTCAGTTAAGCGGCGTCCAAGAGGTACATATGGTGTTCAGTTTTCTAGACGCACACGTTTCACAAGTCACGCTCCTGATGTGATTTTGGAACATACTAAATTTTGCACTCCAAACGAATGAATGTAAGACCACGAAGATAGCTGAGAGACCTAGATGTTGAAATTAACCGTCCGATGTCTCCTCAAAGGCTCAGTCTAACTTATGATTACCAGTAAAAGGGAACCATCATCAGATTTTTTGGAGGCAGGTGTCGAATCTATCAACTAGCCTCTGTTCAGCTAACGTTGATTTTGGTAATAAAAAAGTCTTGTGTTGGACGTCTCTACAGGAATCGCCTGAAGGACGCTGAATTACTTCTTCCGAATTGGTTATCGCAGGATTAGAAAGCTGACGTCTTTCAACCATGCGCACCTTTAGTGTCAGTCGGACTGGGTTGGTACTCATGGTTAGTGGGTCTCCTAGTAGAAGTTTTCTATGTTCAATAAAGAGTAAAAATATTATCTGAAGTTCACGAGTGCAAGGTCTGATCTTAGAAAGTTTGGTAAGAAAACAAGTGATAGACAATCCTTGATGATTTGGAGTGCATTCATAGGTACGGTGTAAATGAGCCGGCCGGATTGGTAGACGACTCAAATTTCAATTGTTGCTCTGACAATCTGGGATTTAAGTTCAGGGCTCCGTTTGACAATCTAATGCTTTCATATGTGTTGCCTCATATGTGCTAAGTTGGCCAGTCTCTCAAATGGTGCTAGTCGCAACCGAAAACCCATAGAGTACACTTACTCAGCTGAGGCATGAGGCGCAATGGATGTACTGTAGGATTCCTTAATTCACCAGTGGCGTAATCGATGCCTAACTGCATCCGTTTCTCTTGTTATGAACATGCTTAGGCTGCCCGGAGGTTCTCAAGCGGATAGGTAAATCCTTATATTTACAACCTGTATCTGAAGGGCAATCTTTCAAGGCGGCTTTTTCCTGATGTCCCCACGTAAAAAAAACACTTCCTGACGTGTAAAGACCAAAAAAGACGCTTGCACCATCTTCTCCCCCATCAATCAATAAGTCTGAATGAATTTTGGAAATGGTTTGTCTCCAGCAGTACCTTCAACATTTAGTCAATCGGTACAGTCAGTCCATTGTGTGCGTACAAATCGACTCGGTTCATATGCAGGCACGCTCTACGACGTATATGCAATCCATGCTCAGCAAAGTCAAATAGCATTTGCGTTGTTGATAAACAGATTGGGAATAACACAACGTTACGAGCAAGTTGTATTACAACATGTTGAAAACGACACCCAAACTGTTCAACTTCATTCGTACTAAATTTGGTGCGGATATCTTACAGCATCTGCGTTGTTTGTGCTTAGCTTCAAAAGTGTCCACAATCGATGTTAACTGAGTGCAGTCACATTTGACGAAGCGTTGGCATATTATACACAGAATCGAGTAACAGCTGGATAATCCGTTTCAATTGTTGACAATAAGACT
>QNGE01000117.1:334135-394253 GCA_008508345.1 Paragonimus westermani
GTAAAACTGTCAACAGTCTCAAGCGGATTACCTGCAATGAAGAAAGTAGGGGTGGAAATGCCCCAGTCTTGAAGCAGCACTTTGCACTTTGAAGGTGCGAAGCGCATTCCATACAAACCAGCCCGGTCACTCACCTTGTTCAGCATGGTCTGCATGTCTTCGGCAGAGGGGCTAAGTAAGACAATGTCGTCCGCGTACTCCAGTTGAAGGTGAATTTTAGTCTGTTGGTTTCTGATGACTATGCACTTCCGTTTACCTCAGTCGACTATGTCCAAAAATTTCACCCATGCTGTAAACCGATTGCCACAAACAGCTTAATTCTCATCAGAGTCGAATTGGCTCATTGCTGGTGGTCAGTAAGCCTGGTATCTTGTTATCAGGCTTTAGATACATTTAAGAACTCTCAGTTCCCACTGTATCGCTCAAGTGGACACTCGTATCTCTATGGCTACCACGGTTTACCCTGGGGCAGCGAATTACTCCCTCTGTTGACCAAATATCCGATTGTACGCCATTTACAACTAGTTTGGTGTTTTGACGTGGGCTACGGCAAACCTTAATCGATTGGCGAACTGCTCGACCTCAACCACAAAGAACTCAGCCGACAGAGGGTGTAGAAGTAAAAGGTGTTTTAGCGAATGCTGTTTTCGGTTATTCACCATTGGGCCGATTACATAACATTTTATGTCATCGTAGATTGGCAGTTGACACTTTTTTTAGGAATGATGGCTCCAAACGCCAGAATGGATAAAAGCGCATGACATACGGGCTGAATTTCCGTGCTGGTTAATACCGGAAGGAAGGGGAATAATTCTACTTGTTTAGACTAAGTAGAATTTCGGATGGTTGTTAGACTAAGCGTCGTTTGTTGTCGCGCGTAAACGGTGGTTCATTTACTTATTCTATAGCGGCCTCAAGTACAAGGTGTATGCCAGGTGACTGCTGGATCTTCAATAAAGAACCAGTAATAAAGGCACTTCAGCAGCGACGGAGAGTTAGAAAATCATGTTTACAAGGTACAAAATTCCACGTGTTTGAAATAACTAGCTATTACAATAGTAGTAATTCACACTCTTTGTGAGGAACGTAACTGATTGCAAAAGTTTTTTGATTCAACCGCTAAATGAGACCACCGATAAAAAAAATTTGCGAAGTCTCTCTGTGCGTACAGTTTTCAGTAGCTCCACATATGAAAGTGATGACAAGTATGTATAGACTAGCCTCGTACATAGCAACACTATGTAATCAAGTTCACATATATTTAGGCGTTATTCTGCCATAAGTCGTTTATCGAAACAGCTGATCCTTAGGTTCACTCTGATTGATCATTTTTGTTTTTTATCCTAATCAGCAGGTCAGTAAACACTATAGCCGTAAATTTCACTGAATAATGTGGATAAAAATGTGACACAAGGTTATGGTGACTGTCACAGTTAAATATTCGGTACATTTTGGTAACAGTAAGCTTCACGTAATTATTTATGTACGTGGAGCAAATAACGCTGGACCCATTTCGAAACTAACCACAACACAGGTTTACTGCTTATCCACTAGAAATGGGGTGTGCAGTTGTGGTCGGTTACTGAGATGTTGGAACACAGCTGATTTGATGGTAGAATATGACATCATTGCAACCAATCTGACGTCAAGTAGTCTTTAGAAACTATAATCATACATCCATGATGGCTAAACCTAACACGTTTTTCTGCACAAATTTACGTTCCCAACATATTGAAGAAAATGTTAACCTCCTCTTGCACCTAGTATATCACAGTATTCTGTGTTTTCAAAGAGTTCTGTGAATGAGACTGATAATATTCACGACCAAACTTTTAGTGGCAACTCTGTGAAAGAAATGAGTGTGAGCACTCTCTAGGTCACCTATCACCAAAACTGATAACGCCGTTCAGGAGATCAACTCGTGCATGTTTAGAAATTCGTGACAAGTCACACAAATGAGAGTGCCTTGCTAACTAACTTTTATTCACCCAAATTTGACGAACCTACTGTATTGACCTCATGAAGAGTTGCTGAATACAACAATCCATCTCCGTTGTCATAGCAATTTTAGTGGAAAGTGACGCAGCCGCTTGATCCTTTTAAGTTCGCATTTTCGAAATCGGCTGTTGCTCTGGTTCATCCCGGTAAAAGGCAGTTTGATAAATTTCAACCGGTTAGTGATCTTCTTCGTGTTCGCACAGGCATTTCACATAAGTGAGCGATGCTTCATTTCATCAAGGAATTGCAAAGCCTAATGACCGATTCCGCGATTAGCCGCCGAGTGTCCAATGCCAGCTGACTAGCTCCTATGTACACTGAATCATTATCAGCTCCCCCAGTGCATCTGTTTATGCCGTTGCTAATTTACTCACCCTGAATCCTAATACGCATCTACTTCTATCTGCGTCACTGTCATTCAGCCTTCCAGATTCCAATCCATCGGCAAACTCTGGTCTTTGATGGTCAACATGCCCAGCTGTACTGAGTTGTGCTGAAACGATTGAATTAGAGGCAGGATTGATGGATAGGTTTCACCGGATTTCCAGTAACTGGTCGGAAGCTAACAGCAAGCAATAATAACTTCAACAGATTGCCATAATCAGTTTGAATGAGTAGATATTCAACGGCTACACAGCAATTCCAGGCATGCTAATACCGCCTGAAATATCATTGGCCTTAATGTGAACAGCACAGCTAACTCAGTGGTACAAACAGAACACCCGGACCTTCAGCCTGCTGAGAGAGTTTGAGAAGAATCAGCGTACCTGATAAACCTCTGTTGAAAATTCCGACCGCATATTTGTACATTTTTCTCATGTTCGTAACAGGCCTTTTAGCTCATCACCTTATTCCATATTTAAGGCCTCTGAAAACCATATTTAACTCTACTTATTGACGAAAGTATCTATGCACTGCACGACAACGATCGTTTGTAAGCTAACAGACTACCAGTTACTACATCACACATACTTTGATTTATATTTGTGTGATCTAAAAACAAACAAAGGAAATTCTGGCAACTTAAAGCAAATCGACTGTTTTATGCCTTATAAGGTGAGAACACTAGTTAAGATATTGGGTGTCAGGTGCTAAAAGGAACGTTTCAGCGGACAAAGAAAACCCCCCACGGGAGATAGAGAATAGCAGTAACACTCGGCGTTGCACGATCCTGAGTTTGTTTTGACCAGCCAATACTGATACTTTGTTAGAATCGTGGTAGGGAGAGCCATAGTTAGAAACCTGGATTACTGTAAGGTTATGATTAAGAGTTTCCCATTTCAGTTAAATGCTTTAGCTGATGAGGTTCGAAAAGTTACCAACGATATCTTTATTGGTGCTTTAGTGTGTGTATGTGAGAGTCTTTGAACCTGTTAGGCAACTTACTGGAGCAACATTCGCTACTTGTATTGTGCACCCAAGTTGGCTGAATTTTTGTAGGTAACTGTTTTTGAGGAGTTGATAAATCTTAGTGCTACGGTTTGAGATGTCACACGATTAATACGCTATTCTTTCCGGCCCAAACTCATACTGAGTCGCTGCTCATTTTTGTCTAACTGTGTGCAGCGCTGTAGTTATCGTGCTCAGTCTGGTGGAGCGGTGGCTGACAGTAACCTCTCACGAAACTCGATTGATCGAGGAATGGGCGTATTCGTCATGTGTCATCCAAGTGTTCAAGAGCTGGATGCACTGGTCGAAAAGTACAGCCAATTCAGTGCTCTACTCACGCCATTTTTAGGAAACAGTGGTCTGCTGATCGATGTCCACTGACCAAGAACACTATTGATGAATGAGTGAACAAATGAATACACGGCACGTGCACGTTCTGCGCTGGCTGAGGGTTCCCTCCTCAGTTGGCGTTACCAATTTACTACCACCCTCTTCCATAATGTCTATTCGTTGTGTGTCACACACGATGCACCAGCAGTTGCTTATTCGTGTGGCGTGCACTCAAAACACAGTCTGTCAAGTTTGCATTTTTTTTCGATAAGCCACCAGCTGTTTCACCTTCACCGTAACATAGGACAACTGTGAAGACTAGGAGTTTTGTTTCGTATCGAGTACCAGTCGTGGCATACTGCTGTTTTTGTGTGCTTTTGCAAACGGTCAGCCATTGAGACACAATGTCGCACAAAGGCAAACATGAAATACACACGTACACATTCGTAGACTGGAGAATAAGGTCACATTGATCAATGACATGATGAAATGTTCAGTATTCGTGGTGAATTAAGAATAGTTAATCTGCATCTTCCGGGATCAGTTCTTAGTTCTTATTCTTCACTCGTACATACAGAACCGGAGGTAGTGAATTTGGCTGGAGGGGTTTAACTATTTCTGGATGTGTACTTGGTTCACTGGGTACAGTTTTGTTGATCTAGTTTGCACCGTGAACGAGCTTGAACGTGTTTTTAATTGAACACGCGCCGCTAGGGCATGTGCCCGCTATATGACAGACAGTTCCTCAAAATGAATAAAACTCCGCCATACCAAAAATTTGCTTTTTCTTCGTTAAAAGGTCAATTAATTACTTCTGGTGGTCACACCTATTTTGCTATACACACCGCTAGTTAGGCTGGTGACAAAGTGTTGCGTAGTGTATCGCTGAGAAAATGGAGCTTTTTGGTTTTCAATGAAAAAAAAAGTTTTTGTAGGTTTCCGTTTAGCTTCACGAGCGGTGGTCTGTTCTAGCTCGGTTACCACACATCATGCTCCAAAAACACCAACCTTCTGTTTTGAATAAATCACTACTTATCCATCATTGTTGCAAAGCTTCCTTAGATGGACTGTACTTTACGTTTATTCTTTGCGAAAGGTAACCGTCCGGGAGCGTAACATATTAATCTCTTCCCCTCGTTTCCAGGCAAGCTTGGAGGTCAGAACGACGGAGCGTTAAAGCGCGTCAGTAATACATATTCTGGCCACGGCCTGAACTAGATATACGGTACCGCTTTCAAGAGGCAACCATCTTGACCATCGAGCTATTAGCTTCACACTAAGCACCACATTCGCTTGTGAGTAACACTTAGATTGATTGTATGCTTCGATAAATTCTATGGTCGCCTCGGGAGCAGACACAGTAATTGTCCTGTTAACCCTAATCGGTGACCGCACTGTTAGAACCTCTATCCAGACTGGCAACAGAAATCACCAAACTTACTGATCGATGTTTTTGGTCGCTGTCACACGTGCCATCACAAATGGACTGCCCGACGTATCTTGTCTTTTCACTCACACCCACAACATCGCCAACAAACTGGAAAAAATAAGATTGGAGCGCTTGTGTAAATGGGTTTTTACCGGTTGACTAAAATGAAAACGAAATCTTTGAGAAAACCCTAATTATCATGAGTACTGAAAGGGAACAAATTTGAATCGCTTGATTGCATGTTACAAGAAATTTCTGCACCGAGATTTTCATTAATCTGCACGAGCACCTTCGAGGGAAATCGTAGCGGCTATAAAACGTTAAACAATCAAACAAGTGGAATTACCATACTGTTCTTCGTATTTCGTTCCAGATTGGCAGTGAACCATGGTGAACCATGTTGCACAACGTTTTAACAGAGTATATCAGGCAATATTACATCTAACAGCTTGATGGAAGCAACTATTTGAGATTATGAAAATTAACTGCCCTTTCATTTGTAACTTTGACAATGTTGATTGTGGATGGATAATGTAAATTATTCCACAATTATCATTCTTTCCCATGTTAGTGTTTGGAATTTATCATGGTTGTGTTAGCAGAGCTACTGACAAAGAGTCCAGATCCGTAATGGAGAACGATTAGGATTCTCAGTCGAAGCCGTTGACTCGAAACCAGGTGCCTGATTGAAGCGGGTGAATGGCAGCTTATTAGATCTAGCACTGTTTCCGATGAAAAGGGCCAGCCTTTTATCAAGCTCGACTAGGTGAATCAGGAAGCTGTAGTTCGTCTGACCTGTACATATTGACCTACCTGGTGTTAGTGACTTTGTCGGTATGATAATCGTACTGTCTAGTTTAGCCCAATAGGCCATCAGCATACAAAAGCAGTCACTCCACTTCAAGATGTAGTCTCAGTGTGACTACTATTTGCTGTCTTTGAGTGAAACGGCACCCGTCCTTGCGCAGTGGCGTGAATGCTATTATCGTTTGGTCAAGTTACCCACACTACGAATAAAATTACAGATGCAGACACCGAAAACCATAAGGAAGCAGCTGCCTTGTTGATGACACGTTACTCCTATTTGAAGCTCGTTTTTGTTTGCAATGCGTACGCTTTTTGATTTTGAATACTTAAGTGGAAGCATAGTTGTTTCTACCAAATTTGTAACCGGCCATCTATTTCCTTTAATTTATAGCTAGGACTAGATGTTTTCGTTGTGGCTCTATACCACATAAACATCCGAGAGAACCACTGATGTACTACCGTCTTTGAACACATTATTAATTATCCCTCATAAACAAAGGAACCTATTTATGCGCGATAACCGCACTGGCCTGTGAATAAAATACACTTTCCACACGCAGGTGAATGGCCAGTGGTCGACAACTGATTTTAATATGTACATTTCTGAAGATACATTAGGTCCTTCACATAAAGCTTTCCGCCTTTGAGCTTCATGAGATACGTCGCTGAAACAGTTCTTCGTGACGTACAATTTAATGCCACTCTTTGCTTCTGATAAATAAGACGATATGCTAACACTGCAATCGTGTGGTGTGTGCACTATCAACATCATACACATCGTGAAGAACAAACTAAATCATTTGTTCTTGCTGTTGCTTAACTGTCAGGCAGTCATGAAGAAAAATGCAAGACCTAGATAAGAACTTTAAAATGGAAAGGAAGTGTAAGGGACATAACCACTAAAACATCAGTTCATGCTCAAACATTTAACACAAGTGCTTGCCTATATCCCATCAACTTCGCAGACTGGACTTGAATCATCCTAAAGTTGAGTGAGTAATGCCAGTGGTTTGGGATTAAGGGGAACTCGGGATCTATCGTGGTGTTCCGTGATGATCATCTTTCCAAACCTGATAGTCTGAACACATTGGATGCCTTTATTAATGGCCGGTTAAACTTTTATATTTACATGCAGGTTAAACACCATACATCAACGTTACACAATTCAGTTTATCATTGAGTAGTAAGAGACTTGGTTGATGTAAGTTGAACGTTACTCAAAACCTCTCGCGGCTGTTGCATTTCTACAGACTTTCTAATCAATATTTCTTGGAAAAAAACATTAGACTCGAGTGTCTTTCCAGTTAAGGCGCGTCAGTAATAAATATTCTGGCCACGGCCTGAACTAGACATACGGTCCCGCTTTCAAGAGGCAACCATCTTGACCATTGAGCTATTAGCTTCACACTAAGCACCACATTCGTTTGTGAGTAACACTTAGATTGATTGTATGCTTCGATAAATTGTCTTGTTAACCCTAATCGGTGACCGCACTGTTAGAATCTCTATCCAGACTGGCAACAGAAATCACCAACCCTACTGACTGATGTTTTTGGTCCGTGTACAGTGACGGTTGACGGATGTTCTACCTCTGATGTGAGTTATATAACGGATAACTTAAACTACGAGGGCATCATGAACATTTCATCCTCACTCACTAGAAGTGTGAGGACGTCGTTTAACCTACTTCATATTCGTTTACTATCAGTTGATGGCACTTTTGGAAGATATAACACACAGACATTTGGCAAAAATTGAGCGACCGCAGTTATTGTCAGTTAGCTGCCTCAGATCCAACGTCTAAGAGCACGCCTCTCACGCACAACTTCCTGCAGATTTACATGTTCAGTGGCTGGGTGCCAACTAGCTCAGAGTGAAGGGGAAAATTGACACCGTTGTTATGCCTCACCTGTCTATGTACGGTGATTAAGTAAACTCTGCTGAATGCTATGTATTCGTCAATTTGTCAGGTCACGCAACCTAACAATTCACTAGGTTCGCGTCTGTCCGCAGCGCTTATTGGAAATCCTGTCTGGTATGGCAGTGCGCCGCATTCACTGGCTAGCCGCAGTCCGTAAGTGTGTTTTTGCTCATGCTCCTCTCTTTCCTACAGCTCCATTTTTCTCCCTCTGCATCATTTCTCCCTCTTCTCTTTTGTACTTCCTTGTACATTCTTAACTGTGTACTACCCTGCTGCTTCATGGTCAGGACCAGCAGCAGCGTAATTCGTAATATCTTCAGGACTGAAAAGGAGGCAGGTGATGATGATGAATGCAATTTGACGGAATGCTGACCGTCACAAAGCAACATTTAGTAAGTGGTTGAGATGAGAATGGGAAAGTAATAAATGGTAGTTTGGTCACCGATGATGAAAGATCTCGACAGTGAGTGATCTGATAATGGCATGGAGGTTTGCAGGATGAAGGGCGACAGTGGTCTCGGTCTATGTTTGTGCTTCTGTCTCGTCAGTTTGGTCAATCTTTCTAGGTCACACCTTCAATAGTTTAACCTGCAAAGAATTCCAGCAGGAATGTTTACCACTCATATCATGCAGTCAGAAGCGTTGGTGGACACAGTGCTGTACGGCAGCTTGAGTCATCTTACAACGCCCTATAACCCTCTTCAGCATGGATTCACATCGACTACGTTGTTACTTTTGTCTGCCACTAAGTATGATGCTTGAGTCGTGACGCTCAACTAAGCGGAACAGCAACAAATGCGGTTTATTTCTGCGAAATTCTAATTAATTAAGAATGGTTTTCATTCAGTGGGGTTAGTGTATACGAACGACGTTAGGAGTCGGTTGCGCTGGGCGTTCAGTTCTGCAGGCTAGTTCCGTGACAGATAATCTCTGCTAAGTGGAACAGACTGCTTGTTTTGTCCACGAGTGTGAATGTCCATGTTTCCGGGATGAGCGCTGGAAAATACCCCCTCCTATCTGTCCAATAATGTACTGTGAACGTTAAGGTGTGAACCACCACAAACTGACTGATAAAATGGGAGTGAGCGTGTATCATAAATGTTCGACAGAAGCGATTAGCTTACATGTTCCCGTGTTTTTGTTCAAAGCCTACTGTCGTCACAGAGCGCTAATCATCATGTAATTTCTTCCATTCTTTGTATTTTTGCGACGGATCGTCGATAATCGCAGTGTCCGTTTGTTGTGACCATTAGAGCTCACCGATAAGTTACTAGCCTCCGTGAGACTGCGTCAGACGTGGAGTTTTCCATTTCAGTTGTGGACGGCCATAAAAACATTTCATGCACAGGACCAGTGAGGAGTGGCGTGTTTGTAATGGGCTACTCATGATAATTTATTGTCTCGTACCTAACTGCGTAACTACTGCAAGGATTTGGAGTATCAGTCACCCAAGACAGATGCATATGAGACAAATGGGAAAAGAAGACTCTGTGCCAACACAGACAATTAGTGCGCACAACGACTAGTCATAGCTACTCCGCTCGGTGTAACTTCAACAACGCCCAGAACTATTGATTTCTCTGAGTTTATTTGAAAGGCAATCTAAGAATTCAGATCATTGGACTGTTCGCCGAGCGCGCAAGCTATATTCCAATGTTTACGGAAGCCTACAGCTAAGCGCGACAGCCATCAACTATGCATTACTGTGCTTGACTTCTTCGGCAATTAACCAGATTGAATTCGATCACTGAGGCCGGAAAGAGTTCCAGCATCGCACTTGCCACCAGAACTCGGATCCTAATGCTGCTGAACACATTTAAGATAAGTTAGATCTTCCTGTTATTGAAGGTACTAGAGATGCAAACATACTCAAACTAGAATGTGCATTTCTCAGTAAGATGAATGGAGTCTCTTAAGAAAGCCGACGGAACAGTGTCCTACTAGTAAACAGCGAACACCAAGGACGGCGTTTTGAACAAATCAGTGCCTATTGGCCAGAACATGCCCACTGGAGAAGACAGCATTATATGTTGCAAGACACTGTCTATTCACTGCACTTTATGATCGAAAAGATAACGACCATTCTGATTATATTTATTTCGACTCCGTGGGTTATTTTTTGGCTGAAACGGCAGACAAAGTTGAAATAATTAATTTTTTCGTTCAAGGTGGTCTATCTAACCAGATAATGATTATCACTCCGCAACTATTGGTATGGGTTAGTTTTCTTGTAGTCTTTTCGTTTGCCATTGAACTCAGTTTTTCACACCATCCTAATATCGTTCGGGTAGTCAGCTGGTGATCGTGTGACATGAACAGACATTAAATGCTTGAAAATCTATACTCTGGTTTTCCTCACTAGATTTTGAGTTATGTCAGGTTGCAGACGCCAGTTGATCACTCTTGATATCTAGACTTTATGTCAGTGACTGTATTTGTAAACCGGCTGTCACCATAAGCACTCGTCTGTTCAGATAATGTTGTGAGCGTCCTGAACATAATCTGGATCAGCTATGAATTAAAACAGCGTTTGGCATGAACCGAATTTTCCATCTTGTGTTGACCAAAATGGTACATCCTGGTCCCGAAGAACAACACGACTAAACTTGGTTATTGCTCCCTAGTCAAGTCAAAGGTCACTTTGTTCCATCCCAAAACGCGTATAACAGGAAGACAAACACAGGTGTATATGCGGTGCTTGGTGACCCACGAAAACTTCTCAATCAGAATGTTGAATAGCGGTTACGGAACATATTATTCGAGATCAGCAAACAACCACTGAATGTGGAATAGATAAAAAATGGTGAGGGTTACCTATAGACTACTCTAGGACTATCCAACGTCGTTTTTACCGGGAAGGAAATGTTTTTGGAGGATAGACTGGAGTTTCTTCACTCCTTACTGTTTTACTTTAATCGTGTCCTTCTTCATACAGATCTGCAAACCGTGATTTGTTTAATCGGACTAATGGTTGCGTAGCCTGACCCAAGTTGTCCTGGGCAGGTGGGCTGTTCCACTACAGCGCTGTCCTGTCTTATGTAATGAAAGTATGGCATCCAGTCACGTCATTGAGTAGAACATGGGTAATATTATTGTGGCCACGTTTTGGATTGGGGCGTCTGTATCTTGGTTTGACTGTTACTAATGTTCATTCTCTGAGTATGTTCTTCTGAAATGTTGATCAGATCCAGTGGATACTCACTGGGACGTTTTTTTCTTTTGTGGACTCTCCGTTTGCACATCTGCACACAAATATGTTTTCTTCTTATGTAACTTGTGTGTTCGTTGATGGAAAAGTTGGAGCTAGTGACCAAAAAAACATTCATACTAGCTAACTCATTTTAATGTTAGTTCACTTAACCTCAAATCACCTTCTGTTTTTTGTTTTGACAACTCACAACCGTAGCATACATGACCACACGGTTGGTAGTTGGTCCTGGTTGGTCGTCTGATTGAAACTGAGAATCGTGTTTTGATGAACATGCTCACCCATATTGTATCGAAGTAGTCATCACGGTTCAGCTCATTGTAGTGCAGTGGTTGTTGTGGAGGAACTTACCGTTCCAAAGAATAACAATCAAAGTTAAAAGGCACGTGAGTGTATATCGACCCGGCGTATTTTGGTCTACAGTTAAATGAATCACCCGAGAATACTTATTACATCAAACTCACATATTGTACAACTAACCTCTGGCTGTCGTGTACCACTTCCTGTAGCCTTCGTGAACCATTCTCACAAGAGTGTACCAGGCAACGCATTTACATCACCTCTGGATAAGAAGAAAAGCTGGCTCACTCGACATGATGGCATTTTGTCACCCGTGGTTCATGTGTCATACTGAAGGGTGGGGTGATACTGGGCGGTGATCACTAAATGTGTTGCATTGTTCTTTAATTTCCGTCGATCCGATTAACTATACTGTAAGTCGTAAACTCTGTGTAGGGTGCCAACTGGAGATGGTGATCTGGTCAAGTTAAATTGACCTTTACTATACTAATGCTCAATTTATAGCCACTTTTATGCATATGGCATTGCGGTGGTAAGGTAAACCCATTCTCCACGGGCGGTCTGTCTACTCTGAGAATGACTTGTGGATGCAATTCGTGGCAGTTAGATTTCGGTTGACGCAGCGTTAACAGGTTTGAAATCTATTTTAAATTAGGAGAAATAAAAAGGGAACAGAGTAAGTGTAGAACTCATCGCGATGTCATGACAGTGTTAACTGATGTAACTACCAGAGTGAACTGTAATATCCACGAGAAGAGGCAATAGAAAAACAAGTGGCCTATTCCAAAATGCGCTCGTCTTGTTCAAAGAGTCAAAAAGAAGCAGAACGACGAGATGAGATAGAGACCAACCCAACAAGTTGTGACTGAATCGTTAGTGTTGCGTATTGTTATGCGAAAAGCGCTATCCGAGTGAGACAAACACGTTCAAGGCCTAAGTTCAGAGGAGATTTACAAGTCACAACAGTTGAAAGAAGTCAACGTGTATGGGCTGTAAAAAGAAAACTATTTTTTCACGAAGTAACAGTGGTCGATTGTCTCCTAAGACACAAGTCAGAATTCGAACCAAGATCAATCGGAACGGAGTGTGCAGAACAAGGCGAGCGAGATACAGGAACGGAAGTGAAACGGTCGAAAAGTAATGCACCTGAAGGTCTCCGCACTGACAATCACTTTGTATCACTGGTTATATAGGCGTTAACTGGAGCACTAGTGGATTTACTGGAGCACAACGTTAGCCAGAGTAGGTAGGGAAAAGGTGGATGACAGCACAATCCGCAGAACAGTAACTGGAAAAGTTCACTGATGCACGTTCCTAACTCAGTTGATAAGCAGTGTGATCCAAGAGAATTTGGGCATTCATATAGTAATCATAGGATCTAAATCCGCCCATTAATATTACATTCGAACAGTCCTGTAGAAAAGAATCGGCTCTCGGCTTAGTCTTTATAAGGATAAACTAGCTAGAATAGTTTGACACCAGACCCAATCAAGAGCTTTGAATTTGCCAAAGAATGCAAATTCCAATTCTACAGGTGGGTCTTTAAAGTAAATGGACACATATCCTCTATCAAGTATTAACACCGAAATCTGTGCTGGTGTTCATCAAGCCGCTCGCTGAATTCTAGGTGGTGCAGCCGACAGTTAACGAGTAAGAGCTCGATGTGAGGGGTGTAGAATGATAAACGTTTTGTTCCAAAAAGTTGTTAACCTTTGGGAGTGAAAGGATGTGGCATTTTTCACCTAGGGTACAAGTATAATGGACGCGTGGCCAATTAAATAGACCTCCAAGGAGAGCCGTCTATTCTGGGCACACTGATTATTTGGTAAGTCAACTAGGGCAGAATTCATTCGATTCACAGTGGTAAATCCGACGTTACATGTGGTGCCCGGAATGTCTTGCATCTTCCAACGTTTTAAACAGCACAACAGTTTGAACGCTGTCAGCCATTATTCTTTATTCTTTGTGCCCAACTCCAACGCAATTTCCGCCAATAGCAATAGTGTTTTGTGGCAAAAGACTCAGGTAGTGAAACATTCTTCGAAATGGAATCTTCTAAATTTTTAAGTCCAGTTTGAATGGCCTGAGGAGCCCATTCATTTATCTCAGTTATTTTCCGTTTAAATTCTCTATCTTTGGATGGGTGTATTTATAATATTGTAGGAGATTTGTCAGATAAGGTGTATGCTTAAAGAAATTGACTCCAACACCTGTGAAAAGAGTTCTCATGAGCTTCGGCTTGCGCGCAGGCTATTTGTGGTGATTCAGAAGCCGGCGATACAATACTGTCTTCAGGCAATCAACAGCAAGACCGGAAAACTTTCGTTAGACACACTTCAGTCACAGTCTGGCATACTTCCAATTTCATCCTGTTGAGGATTTCTTTTGGAATGAAAATTTTCTCACTCCTTTATCTTCAGGTGCTTGTCAATTGAACTTCTTCCAGTCTGATGAGTAGTCGGGGATTTGGTTTATTTTCAAGTTGACCATCACTCACATTTGATCGCAGCCTTCGCATTCAGATAGACTTTCCAATCTATTTCTAATCTATTAACATCCCAGGGTGTGGGACTTGAGTAGAAGGACTGCACTTGTGCACCCGCGTTCCATCGTCAACAGCGGTTCAGGGTAGCTTGTTGGATATGTGTTAATCGAAATCCAGAAGAAATATTTCGATGAACTCAGCGCTGTGTCATTTATTATCGTGGAGTATATCAGGATTTCCTCTTCAAACTAAATAAGGTGGCCGGTTTGGCACCCATGCGACTAAGTCAGCTTTCTCGCACAAACTTACGAATAAAGTTCATCGTATTGCCGTCTCAGCTACCTGACTAATAAGTATTTTGTGACCAACTGTCAGAAGCTTTTGGTTACTTAAGTCAGAATGTAGACTCCCCTTTGAAATTGATCCGAAGTCATGACCTATGAAGTGAATTCCTTTCGCAAACTCACGTCAGTCGTAAAAGTGGAGGTGATAAGATGACGACGTCAGCCATACTTAACTGTAACACAGATCGATCTAGTTCGTCGGGGGTGCTAATGAATGGACCCTTGGCAATAGCTTCGGAGCGCACGGGGTTGAGAGATCAGACTTCATGATATTTCAGCGTTTGTAAGCTCTGGATAGTCATCAAGGCTGTAAATCATGATGTACCACCTTTCATGTTGCTTGTGGTTAATACCTGCCTTTAAAGAACGATGCACGTTTTCAACGTCACTGAGTGTGACCTAACGATGGACACGTTGATGTACCACTCATCCACCTTGATACGTGCTTCTTGATCCCGGTTTTAAATGTAAGTGTTTCATTGGTTACGAAACATATCAGAGAAAGTGATTGACAGAGAAAGTAAGGTTTCGGTAATGGTTTGGGTTAGAGACAAAACAGTAGTTTCGGGGGACAAAACGCGTCTTCGTGTAGCACTAATTATTTTGTTAGATCTGTTCGTAAAATATTGCATGTGAGTGGAAGACTGATGCACACGTGTGGACCAAAGTGGACAAGAACACGTAGTATTGGGCAGCTGTCTCTGATGTGACATCAAAAGACCACGACTGACACTAACAATTCGTTATACGTGTACAGGTGCTGAAGCTGAACACTCACCCAATCGCAGCGAATGATGCAATTTGTTATTGCTATTAATTCATCAGAGCAGAAAGAAGACATATATTGCGATATGTTAACACTTCACTTACTGTTTGGTTTTCGTTAGGGATCTACTACTTGTTTTCTGCCGAAAAATGTTCATTCACTTCCCTAAACTCAGAATAATTTGATGGGGTGCGGTATACTGACCGTCTATGGCCAAAGTTCGTCGACGGATTAGACTAGGGGGGACGGCCTAATTCGTAAACTTTTCGCTACACGAAGTCAGCTGTAAGGAAATGCGCATGACCGATTCAGTTACCGCGCTGACATTCCGTCAGTGCAAGGTTCAGTCCACTCATGATCTTCTATCTGGTCAACTTGAAGTGGATTAATCCTTCCAGAGCTCACTGCAGGAACACTTACTACTTGCATTATCTCCTCAGAGTAGCCAGTCATTTCAAAATAAGAAAGTTCTGACTGACCGATATGGTTGTGTACAGTAGCGTGATTCGTCTTACTACGAATAAACTGCATTTTTTGCCCAGCTGTATGCAGTGTACATGATAGTGTGTCCAGTACAGTGGAAAAGTAATAGATTTGGCCCCGACGTTCGAAAGCCGATTAATTACAGCACGAAAGAGGTACACCTAAGGCCACCTAAGTAACCGATGACTAGAAGCAAGAATACGTGAGTAAAGGTTCGTCGAATCGAGAATGAGTCACGCCCTTTTTCACGTCTGGTCCGATCTGACCTTCCAGTGCCAACCGACCCAGATTACTTGTTTTGTCCATGAGTGTAGGATGTGCGCTTTCATTGTGTGCAGCCTGAACACCGGACACCAGTCTGCCAATTTTTTACCAGAACCTCAAAACCCTTTTGAGATACCCTGACAATTGACTTTTCATGGAGTTACTTCGACATAATCCCTGCTTCTGAACGATTTCTTATCCTAACTAATAACATTTGCTTACTTTTTCAAGCTTGTAACAAGTTCACGATGGACGAAATTCTGCACGGTGTGTGTTCTTTGCATGACGTTAAAATTCGAAATTTAATAAGACCAGTTCAGTCAGTTTTAAAGAATGAGCTTCACTGTATTAATTCCATGTAATCAGATCTTATACAATTTTCTTTCCAGTACTGAATGCCAACATTTGGGCGTTCAGAAAAAATCCTAGGTGATAAATTGTTATGGCAGGGTTGGTGTATTCTATAAGTTAGCTAATTGTGTTGTTCGATGGTATTCAAAATGTTTCATTTTGAATCAGTTTGGACTGTAAATGAACAAGGTTAACTCTGAGACTGGATTAGCAAGAGTTTGTTAGGTGTAACTTTTGCATTTCGTGGTGCAGGTTATTTATCCCGTTTGGGTTTACTTGATCTTTTAAGTCACGTTTTGACTAAATACGTCTGATAGCACGATGAAGTAATTTCAATGCTAATTTCACGTAAACACTTAGGTTTATTGTCGAACGTAAATTTTGTCCAAAAGTAGCAAACGAAGATAGTGAAACAGGGATAGTCGGAAGTTTTGATGATCAAGTCACAAATAGAATCTTCCTGGTACATCTGCATGGCACAAGTATATGAGGTTTTCTGCCTCTATCCCGTTAAGTGTTTGCTGCGATGTGGCAAGCCGGGTCACGTGTGTGGATTAGCTACTCCCAAGTTGACCACTTTTGAATGAGTTATGTAGGGGTAACCAAAACCCAAACGGGTAGCTGTAGGGTAGGTAGTTAGTGTTACTAACAGTGAGCCACAGACGTTTGGGTCTCTTCTGAAACTCGATGGTGACAGTTAACATCCGCCCCATTGGCAACCTATATGTTATGGCTTACACGAGCCGACCATTCGTTAATTTCAACAAACCTGATCACTGATATCGACTTCACGCGTTATAGGTTCGTAGACAATGACCATCAACTAGATGACCCGTAGAGCTGAGCGGTTATACCCTTAATAGTTTATACGTATAGCTCTACACAACCCTGGATCCAGATAGTTCTGCGTACAAACATGGTTTGTGAACAATGGGAGTATGCTGATTGTGCAGCCAACCAACCCACATGTTACATCTGGATGATGATTGTCAAACCACCATCTAAACAGAAACGATTAGTGAAGGAGCATTTCGAACCAGGCTTCCATAGAGAGTCTTCTGGAAACGGTTATCAGTAAAACGAAGCTGTTATTAATAACTTTGTTTCTTAGTTCGTTTCTGTCCAACCAGGTAGTGTGTACATTATCTCTGTTCCATCTTTTCCTGAATGAAATTGCAGAAATTGTTTTTTTTTGTAAAATAATATGCGGAATCTTTAGGAGGATTTCATGGGAAGGTGAGAAATCTTCTTACGTTTCGATGGTTCTGTACTCATCGGAGAACAGCATTTGGTGGATTGTTCATAAATGTGTGTAAAACTTTTCCAAACATTAGGAGAGAAAATAGGGCAGAAATAAAACACTGGCGTGCAGCGTCCAGTCGACAGAAACAGTTAGACATATACAACTTACTCTTGAGTAGCATGGGATTTTAGTTTTCCATATAAATTAAACGTGACCAAAACTGATCATAGCTGTCACTTCCCGACGGCCTTTCCAGTCGGTTCCTTTTGAAAAGAAGCACTGAACCAGAGTTCTGCTATTGTTGGAGCCTGCCACTAGCGCATATCCTTGCGACGGACGGGACCAGAACTCCGGCCACGCATTGGTGAGGCAAGGAGTTGACTACTAAGCCAATGACATCGCATTAGGTATGACCAAATCATCAGATGTGAACTCTCAGTCACCTACACTTGTGGCCGGAGTTCCAGCTCCGTCCGCAACAAAAACATACGCTGAAACACTTACGCACTGATTATGTCACCTCTCCTGGTGATGAAACGCTTGCAACCTAAATGCCAAGCTCGGCGAACATATCAATACCAAAACCATCAACCTGAGCTACAAACAACACCACCACTGTTCACAACCATCAGAAACTGCTGGCATGCTCTAACAAGAGCAAAACTCGAGTTTAGTGACTCTTTTCGAAAGGAGCCGGCTGGAAAGCCTACAGGAATGCAACGGCTGTGATCAATTGTGAATGATGTTCAAAGTATAATAACGCTTACTAATGCAACCACACTGTATGCACACAAACTATGGACAAAGAAAACATCAGACGCACTAGCGGGTGTATTAGAGAGATGACGAAGAGAATAGTGAGTGCGGATCAAGTGGAGTTTGAACAAGTTGACTAGCCCAGTCGTAAGCCCACAGCTAATCTCTTCTCTCCAAGATGGGCAAACCTTACTTAAAAGAACGATCTACCCACTGAGTAGTCTGCTAACATGCAACCCAAATTTACTACCTACCAGTCTTTATTCTATTCCAGTTATTTGGTAGTGGTCTACTACGAGTGACCAGATGTCCGGAGACTTTCCGGTTTAGATTTAGTTTTGCCTTAGATGACCACAGCCGTAAAGATATTCTTCGTAAGTATTTCGTCTTAAGCCTGATGACTCTCTCACTGACCCATCTTTGAACACTTTCAAGAGAGGCTGATTTTTGTGTAGGAAAACAAACCCGTCTCTGTTTCTCTATGGAGCGTAAAGCATTGATCAGAATCTTTCAGGTCCATTTCAAGAAGGAACATAGGTCATTACTCCGTTTTTAAATTCTTGAAAGCGTCGTTTGATGCAGCCGTTGTATACTTTCTTGGGGTCGACGATTCGTTGTTAAGATAATATCCTCACCATACCGTCCGCCGGATTAGTCTACTTTTCATAGGCGAAAGTGAACATTCTATCTCAGTATCGCTGAAGTGCCAAAAATCTCTGTCAGAATTGTGCCATATGATTAAAAATGAGGCCTGTCAAGTAAATCACCTACTATAGTGGTTGAGAGGACTTGTAAACTACGAACCGGTACATCTGTACATGACTTTAGGTAAATAATCAGCTCAACATACCGTCTTGTTTGTTCTGTTCACGTCTGATGTTCAGTTCGTAAGATTATTTTGTTTGTTGGAATAGTTTATTCCCCAGTGAAAAACCTTGTGAAATGACTCCTTTATTCTTTGAATCTCGATTTTTAATTTTCCTATTGTTAATCAGCTGCAAACTACAGTGAAGTTCTTGAAAGTGCTACTGATGATCGTCGTTTACCGTACATCTGCTTTGTCATTTTATCTGTGGTAACACAAATCGATGGACTAATCTTTCGATACTTCTAGGAGCTGTTTTGGTCAGACGCAATCTGATTAACCTTTCTCGGCGTTGAAAACGGTTACAAGGAAGCTAATAATTTTCCTTGGAGCCTACTTAAAAGCTTTTCTACCACGGCAGCTTTTAGTTTTGTTTAGGCAAATCGCTCAAATCTGGTCATGCAGGAGATTAATCCGAACACGGATTCGGTTAATTGTGGTAAGCGCTAGTTTCTGCTCTTAAATTCTACGTATTCGTGCAACCTACCTGATTTACGCGAGCCGTTCTCGAAATTTAAACTTTCAGGTCATGACATAACCGACGGGAGCCACAAATGCTGTGACAAGACACGATTTATGAAAACAAAGGTTATTTCGAAGTACGACTATTTGAATGCTTTTATCAGCGACATCTCTCTGAAAGTTTTATTCACCAGTGTGTCTACGTTTCTTGGATTCAGTTTGCGTGCATTGACTTACCCGTTTTAAAAATGTGTCTAATCATTGGCAGTAGTGTTAACGAGTTCAGCGTACTTATCTAAACGCCAGAAAAAAAACTACTCACAAAAGCATAACTGCTTCCAGCGCGAAGCAAATAGAGATCTTCAAACAGAAATGACCGTGTAGCTCCAGCTTGAGTCGAAGACCATAAACGTACCAGTCATAGCCAGAGCAACCAAAACTTTGACAAAAACGAACATCTAATGGATGTATCACTCACTAGTCATCACACGATCCTCTGCCACACGTGGGCTGTTTTAGCTAACAGGACGGGTTCAAAATGAGCGCTATTTCAGTGAAATTCTTCACAAGTACGCATGCATAACTGAGAATCCAAAAATCAGACTTCAGAGCATGAGTTTCTGAGGTCATTTGCCTCAGTGTGTTCACATTTTAAAGCCTTTAACTTTATCATCATTGTCGTCATCGTCATCATTGACGCACCACAACTATGAAGAAGAAACAAGACGTGTCAAAAAGAACAAAAGGGAGGGGGGTAATGGACCTAGCTACTAAAAATAGCTACGTCTGTATTCACTCATTCAACATCAAGGTGCCTATAACTTGCAACAAACTACCGAACATAAGTGATTTAAGTGGTCATCAGCAAGAGGTCCACCTTACCGTTTTCCCTGTCCGCATCATTAAGTTCAATTACTTTACTGATAACTCGGCCAAACCACCGCAGCACTCGCACCACCTGACGTGGTTAGCTGCCATCTCACGTGAATTTCCCAGCCACTGATTGTATGAGACTCAAGGTCCCGGGCTCAGCGGATGAACCTTACTTACATCGACCGACCCATTCGTGAACGACTTCATTTGTCTACGCCAACTCATCCTCTGTTTACGTCACACTTTACGCTAATCGGTTGCGGCGTCGACAAAGAGTACTCGGTGTGCCAAACAACCAGTTAGCATCTGATGATTAGAAATAAGCTCTTCTCGAAACCACTGCCAAATATCCACCTCCTAACATCTTCGGTGCTTACACGCTGGTGCCGCCCAATGCCCTAGCCTTGAAGATACGCGCTTCTGCTTCTATTCGTTACGTCACTGGCACTCACTGATGCTTAACCGCCACACAATAGTGAATGAAAGTCCATCCCTCACCAAAGGACGGAATTAACTACTAAAAATAGATATATGTATATATATGTGATCCAAGTAATAGTTGCACACAGTAACGAACGGTTGCATTGAACTAAGCTCGATATCGTTGTTGGGATAGCGGAAAGACCAGGGTCTTCTTATTTCGTGACCACGTTGCTACTTGACCACCACTCGATTTTATCCAACTGTTCGTGATCCAAGTATGTAATGTTCCCTACGGTAAAAGCTCAGCTGACATGCGGAGTACGTGACTCGACCATCACAGGCTGTGCAACACAATTAGTTCGCCAATTGGTCGCGCATCCTGGGCCTCCGAAATACGTGCCCACGAATGGTCGTATCGCTCATGCGATCAGTCCACTTAATGTTTGCCAATTGGCGGGGACACCGTCGGTCACACGGAAAATCTGTTGATATCTATGCTACGAATTGGCCACGTTTCCGAACCACAGGGCAAACAGAATGTACACATGAATCAAATACCTTTCCTTTCAGAAACAACCGAACGTCTTTCCGATGCTACAGATGACGCAGGCTGGCGAAGGCAATTCGTACCCTGATATCTCGTCAGAAATATTACAGACTGACGAGGTAGTGCTACCAAAGTATGTGGAGGTGTCGGCAGTCTCAAACAGATTACGTGCAATGGAGGAAGTAGGAATGGAAACGCCCCAGTCTTGAAGCAGCACTTTACACTGTGAAGGTGTGAAGCACATTCCATACAAGCCAGCCCGATCACTCACTGTGTTCAACATGGTCTACATGTCATCATCAGAGGGGCTAAGTAACACAGTGTCATTCGCACACTGCAGATCGGTCAATCTAGCATCAACAAGAATCTGACCACCATGTTTACTGGAATTCTCAAGCAAAAATTTTAGAATATCGTTCGTGTCACAATTGAGCAGGACGGGTGGAAGGGACTCCCTTGGCGAACACCACTGGAATTGATGAACGTCCGAGACAGTTGTGCATAAACTCTAACCCTGTTCGCAGAGTAAGGATACAGTGATCTCACCGGATTGACGTACTTCCCTGATGCTTGCTTCCTAAGGAGGATGCTCCATAAGACGGCGCGTGCAACCGAATCGAGAGCAGACTTTCGGTCTGAAACGTCTACGATCGTCGGCTGCCTATGAGAATGCTGATGTTCCAAGATCCGTAGCAGAGTATAACGTGATTAGCTCACCGGCGAGCGGACCGGAATACTGCCTGTTCCTCACGCATCCGACTTTCTGTGGGCTTAGTGAATCGATGTAATATAAGGTCAGCTATTAGTTGGTCGCAGCATATATTTGACTTATGTCACCGTAGTTGCCATAGAGACTTCGAGCCCCTATTTGTAAACAAGAACCACCGTTGATACTCACCAATTTCGAGAACCTCTTCAGCTCTTCAAATCGTCTGGAGGAGTTTCTTCAGTTCTGACACTAACCTATCCTCACCATTCTTGAAAACAGAGGGTGGGAGGAGATTTTTTCCAGGAACCTTGTTACACTTCATCAACTTAAACACGAGGGTCACTTCATATTCCGACGGAGAACCGTCTGGGACACGACAACTGGTTGGGACCAACTTAATTGTTTCCCAATGTGTCCAACCCACCTATCCAGTTGGAGCGATTGGTTGATGATAAGCGAGCCATCTTTTTCACGTGTTTTCACTTACACCGACTCGACGGCCACTACAGCCACGGATCATGGAAAACAGACTTCTCTTGGTCACAGATCGAAAGACTCATTCTACCTCCTACCACTGTTCGACCAGGTGATTCTCATTCTTGGCGCAAACACTTGGTCAGCCTGCGTCTACGTTCTCGACAGCCGCCGTTATAGTCAGAGCCAGGTGTGATCAAGCGGTGCTTGTTCATGATGTTTGTCGACTTGACAGTAATCCAGTTCTGTCGTAACTGTTCAGCTTCTTGTTCACAGCACGCTTCCATAGTTGCTGCGATTTGTTCTCAGTGTTCCGTAGGTTTGCTTACCCGGACCAAAGTGGGCAACTGCATCACCAGTACCTCCCGATAAACATTATTAACACTTTCCTTGCTCAAATGCCATTTAAGTTTCCTGCATTTATCAGCGTGTTACCTTCGGGTGAATAAAAACAAAACGAGTATGCACAACAGCACGATGCGAGTGCAGGTATTTGCTTCAAAATGCACGACAGCCTTTTTCAGATTGGTACCACCTGTAACTGACTGCTATATGGTCAAGTTGTGTTCGCGGCTGAGAAACACACGGAGGTCTTCATGTAACGATGCCTCTTCCTGTGTTGGAATGCGGTATTCGAAATATAGAGACCGTGGAATGCACACTGCTGCAGCAGTTTTTCGTCATTGCCAGTGCGTTGTGCTCGTTTTTCTCTGGATAAAGATGACCAAGCTGAGTATTAAAATCGCCAGCTAGTTTGAGGATGTCTGAGTGTTTTGTCTGCTTCAGCAGGTCAACGAGGACGTCGTTGAGCGTACCTATGGTCGCATCTGAACAGCTGTCCGTTGGAGCTTACGTCGATATACTGATTATACAGCGCCTTTCTGATTTGCTCTCACAGCCTCTAACTAACCTATTGAGTCTCACAGTGTGCAATCGACTGGTCACAGGGGTCAAATTGGATAAACGTTGTCCTGCTCTGGAACTCAATGCGATTTCCACTCCAGCTTGGCCAAGAGATTCGGTTCCGGTGTCACTAGAAACCCTGACAAAGAAGCGCTTGGTGCTAGATGACACGAATAAAGGTCCTGGGGAAAACGCGGTCCGGATTCAGCAGACAGCGGTAAGGCCGTGAAAAGCGAAAAAACTTCCTGAATACTACGGGCATTTAGCGTACGGCAGGGCCTGTCCATCCACGCTGCATGGGATTATCCATTGCTAGTCACTACCACACCCTGAACGCACACCGAGATGTTGACTTCCCTCATGATAGGGCCAAACGAATCGTTTGTTACCACGTTCCTCAAAACATTAACTAGAGGGCAATCTCTACACTCGTGAGTTGCGCCAAATGAGAATGGTGGTGGACGAACTCGGCGTGCCCAGGCCTCACAAAAGAATTGAGGCGGGGATGTAGCTGATTGGTGGGTCTTTGGGAAGGCGGAGTTAATATCGAGCAGACCGGCGGATTTTACAATCCATAACTTTGAGCGTATTCTAATTAACTCGGCTCAAAACTAGCGAATGATTCACATTTAGGATCAAATTCTGTCTTAAAAGATGTAGACGCTGATGCGGTTTCACAAGCGCTTTCGTGGTTTCGTCCAGCATCGTACGAATTTACTTTCAGTGGTTGGTGAATGCTTTACTTTCCCAGGCGAACGGGATACCCAGGTAGGTCACCGTGTCAGAGGCGCTTAGTCAGTGGTTTAATTCCGGGCCGAACTGAATAGACTCATCAGCGATGGTTGTTGTGTTGTGTTTATGATCGCCACAGGTGGCCATAATTTTAATCTTGCGCTTGTAGATCTTCAGTCCGGATATCTCCAAAGCACTAGTGGTGACTGCAAGCTTCTCAGAAGGACGCGTAGGATTCTTGGCAAGGAGGACCACAACGCTAAGACCGGAGGACGAAGCTCTCGATGGGAGTTGGCAATGTATTGTGTTAGAGGTGGAGGAGCACAAAAAGCCTGGGCCAGTCCGATGATCAAATTCTGTGGTATCAAATCGAACGCCTTGGACACGTCAATATAAGCCACACACAGGCTGGAAGACGCGGTGCACGAGTTCAGAAGTAGCGCAATGAGTATTGATATCGCCTTAAGGTAATCATCACGTTGTGAGAATGCGAACTGAAGAGCAAGCAGTTGTGAACGAGTATTCCAGCTATCAGCCAATATTTTGTGAAAGCAGCATATCAGGGTTGAAGATGCGGTCATGAGTCTCAATTCGCTGGAAGAGAAAGGGTCACTTACTTTCTGCCCAAGCATGATAAGGTGACGACACGGATATAGCAGGCAACTTTCAGTTAACAGAAACAGATTGAAATATTCTGCCAAGGCATCGATCTTCATACGCCTCAAGTGTTTGGACATCAGTTTGTCCATACCTGGGACGCTATCTTCCATGCTTTTCAGCGTGCTGGAAATTTCCTCTCCAATGACCGGGTTGACCAAGGACCATGACTGGCGGCAGAGTCATACGTGATGAGTGCTCATCAGAGTGCGGATGAGCCGATAATACCCCGGACCAGTACTCGTTGAAATTACCCAGTAGGCCACACTTCGTCATGCAGGCAGTCTTTCATGTATCGGTAAAGACTGTAAAAGCGGCATCTTTCTTCCTCTGGTGGCACAGGGTTTTGATTGCAACGAAGTTGGCTTTCCGTATCTGCTTCATGGTTGAGTAGTTTCCCGCAGTGAAACAAGCACGCCATCAAATGACTAGTCGCCATATGTAAGGAAAAGCTTGAGTAGTAGTAGTAGTAGTAGTAGTAGTAGTAGTAGTAGTAGTAGTGATGTCTGTTTTCCGAGCTAAACCATGCAGAACGGAAACAGTTTGAAGTCGTCTGAATGTGTGATTGTGCACAGACTAGAATGCCACAAGCTATCTAAGCCTGAATAGACATCAATTACCGGTAATTCGTACCCGAGGAACTTTGCCCAACTGTTCACTGTTTCATACGTGTTAAGAATCGAGTTATCAAGTGCCAAAAGAACGAAGGTTGCAAATTTATCCTCCAACTGCTTCACTTAAGTGATTACTTCTGCGTGCCCTGATTTGGAGACCAAATCTCTGAGGTCCGGTTACTCACTCACTTTCATAAAGCACCGATCTCAGTTTCGCTGATCATTGACCAGCATGGGCCGAGCATTGTGCAGACAATAAAACAAATGCCGAAATATCATTATACTAATTTCTTTAGGCGGTATTAGACGAAATTTTGGCATATCACAAATAGGTTTATGTACTTCCGTTATCTACTCTGAATTCGGCGCGTAATCAAACTGTGTTCGGTGAGACACGACAGCTGTATTGTTTTGCTCTTATCTCTGGGCCCACTTCAAGTCCAGATGCATGTTTCTTGTTCGGTTCTGGGAAACTTGTTTCTTCAACGAAGCAATCCACTGGCATGAAATAATGTAAGACACATACGCAGTTGATATAGTTACATTGGATAACATCAGATTTCTGACTTTTGTTAATTTCATTCTTAACTAAGTTACACTCTGGGCAAATTGTCGGTACATCCACAACAGGATAGGGTAGGTGGATGGTAAATTTCATCATTGCACTGCCAGCTTTTGAAACATGCTATGAAATTGCACGTCAAACGTAAATGGTAAGACTGAGTTCACCACGCATTCGAACTTGAATCGGCTAGAACAGCAATTGAAGTGATGAGTGAATCAGTCTTCTATTAAGTGAGTGATGACGGCTATCGGACTAAGGAAAGAAGGGATACGTTCGAATGCCCAGTCGCACGATTGTTCGAAATCGTGAAAAATGTGCAAAAAGAGTGAGTTTACTTACTAAGTCTGGTGTCCAAATTTACCACTCAGTGTTTCACTAACCTGAATCCGTCACCAATAAATCCACATGTTCAATTTACGGCGATTTTTCATGCAGAAGGTGGGTAATTCTCCCGTTACTTTTTTGTACAACAAGCCAACCACTACTTTTTCCGGCTGACGAAAGTTTACCCAACCGTAGAACCTACTTTGGAATTTTTGCCGTGCTCCCGTCTCACAGTAATTGCAGTATAAATTTGCAAAATAATTATCTTACTGAAGTCTCAAACGTTTCATATACAATGCATACTGTTGTTCACACTTTCACGTTACAGCCCACCCAACTGGAGTAGAACTATATCACTTTCTCTTTCTAATGCCAGGCGCATCATATACTTTGCTTATGAAAACTGTTTGATCAGATCAGTTATTGTTGGATTTCATGTTATATAAATTGTAAATTTCAAGTAAATCTGACATTCTCCATTTTCTATATAAAACTGGACCGATAGTATTCAACAATAGAACATACCAGGCATTTCATATGCCTTGTTAACACATACACTAAGAAGAAAGCAAGTAAAACATCCTTTATTTAACAGTTCAGTTTTATTCTTCAGCCTGACGATTTTACGTGCACCACAAAAACAACTAATCAACAATCTCACTTATTCACAAGCAACAACAACCAAACTATTTCGATTTTCCACATTCCTGCAGCTCTGACTTTGAGTTCAGCGGAAAGAAAGGGCGGAATCGGCTTTGGTTTTCTAATTGGTATTACGACCATGAGGTTTGGTGTTACCTGTTGGCAAACATTTGTTTGGTTTCTTCACTGTCACGTGATCCAGATATCTCTTCATGATAAAAAGTCGTTCTTTCGCTCTGCAAACAAATGGACTTGTTACCAAAACGACTACTCTCGGGTTAACCAACCCGTCAAAATCAACCCAGAACCCTAATTAGAGAGATTATAGACGTCAGCAGAGGGTCGTTGCCTAAATGGGAAGTTTCTGTGCTTTGCACGCCGAGAAACTGTCATGAAACTCTCTTGATTGTGTTCTGTTCAAGTAGGTTCAAACAGGTTTTGCATAAGTTTGTACTGATCTATCCAAAAGAGGTCAATGTTAGTAATCGAATTTATTCGTCAGTGTCACTTCTGTATCTTGTAACTCACTTACCCCACTACGTTAAGTAAACACTTGATCACTCCCCATGATGACTGGATCGCTTTTCGGAGGGGCAATATAGTAACTGTTAGGAATCCCCTGTCTAGACGAATGTCTCTGAACAATTTTCATCAGGCAGTCCAAACGAAAAGCACTGCTGGCACATCATTGAATCGTATGGAAAAACCCAGTCGTCAGAAAGTAATCAGCCATAATTAGTTTACATGTCTTACAACCATAAGTTAACTGAAATGTCAAAATCCGTTTCGTTTTCTTACAACCTTGTGAAAGTGTGTAAACATGAATTAGGACTTCACACCTGAAACCTTGAGATACTCGTAACTTGTCAGCATCATGATGGGTATCCCCCAATACATCACGATAGACGGTATATGCGATGCATCGATATGTTCTCATCAGTGTTTTGTTAGCTCTAACGAACACTCATGTGTTCCACTTTCAAGCGAATTGAGCAGTACGTATCAACCCACATTCAGTGAGACCAGAGTCGAAGACGTGTGTTCCGTGATGCTCACTTAATAGGTGTCAGTAGTAGACACATTTTGCATAAAATTCACACATTCATTCTTGCGATTGACCTGATGGTATTTTGGTTTCAGATACCATTCGTCGTAAAAGTAACGAAGAAAGTTTTGCAGAAAGTATAAGTCATAAACATCTGAACGCACTAAGGTTAATTAACCCAGTCATCAAAAGTCAGAATGAAGGCATGCAATACAGTGCTGCTTGCTGTAAAATTGTTTTGCACAATCCAGGCTAGTTAGGTAATAGGGGAGTCTCTTTGAAATGTTGTTCGGCGTTTGTGAAACTAGCATTGAGTTAGTTAAAAAGGTAGGCACGCAAAATACGGTTTGTTCTTCTCAGTGTGAGGTTGCTATATTCACGGAACATCACGAAACTGTCACGACACACAACAGCTATGGGTAGGTCATTGGCGTCTCAACCGAGCCAACTCACATTGAGTTGCTCAATCAACTAGACCAGTTAGTTGCGCCCGATAGAAATTTATTGTCTACACATGCTATTTATTAGGCTGGTTGACTGATTGCAGGTTATAAAGGTTAGGGAAAATGTTTCGGTTACTTTAATGTTGATTTTCAGCTCGTACAAGTAGCTTAGGACTACCAAGTTCTGCGTCGTAGAATCAGTGCTGCGTAGCAATAACAGATGAAGCAATGAATCGAAAATCTTGACAACCAAAGGTTGCAGAGTTTTCCCTATCTATTGCACACTATTACATCTCCGTCGTTTGTTGTCCAAGAGTATTTTGATCTGCTCCATTTCACACTTTATTTCATTAGTTTTACACATTTTTTCCAGTTCTTGTAGTCAGCCCGTTTCTATGTCGATCGGGCATGACGGCGTCAATCCCAACGGTCTCGGATCTGTAAAGCTACCTAACTCCTCCCGCCTTGGTGACTCTCATCATCATCCTCTCCACCATCATCTGGGCTCGTTGAGTGGCACTGTTTGTGGTCTATCAGCTAGTTCATCGTTGATCGGTCTGAGCGTGTCTCCCAGCGTTGGTGGTGGTTCAATCATCGGCTCACTGCAGACACCTGCTCAACTGAGCTCAACTACTACTAGCAGTTCCTCTGGTCAGTTGATTCAAGGACTGGAATGCCTTCGCTTGAACACATCCACTAGCCCAGCATCCGCGCTAGCCACACCACCGCACATGCTCGAATCACAACAGCAGAAACATTTGCAACAACCGCAATATATGATCCCTATGAATAGTCTCAGTCCTTCTGTTCCCAGTACTGGGATGCGGTTTACCGGAACAGCTTTGCCACCCACTAGCATCACAGCGACACAACATTCACACCAGGGCAGTATGGACAGTGGGGTAGGGCAGTCGCTCACAGGAAATTCAATTGCCAGCGCCAATCAAACACCGGAGCACACTGTGATGTTGTTCTGCGATCCTAGTGAGTCAATCTCATGCATTATTGCTACACCTAATTAGGGTAACTTTTTGTGATTGGATGATGGGTGACATTTTATAAATTTGGTAAGCAATGCCATCTGTAATCCTCGTATTTTGTATGCCTTCGTTGGTGATGGTAAATTTGTGACTCAAGTGCCCGAGTTTTCGATTTAACCTACTTCTCAACGATTCATAAGCACGTGATAAGCTTCTTGTCAGGTGGTCACACAGTCAGCCGGTCTAGTTTCACCAACTAGCAGTAGATGCAATTTCTCAGTTTGCTTGGGGATTGTACCCGCGCGCTTGGTGTCACGCGACCATTACTAAAAGGTGAAGATCAGATGGTATTAACAAGGCAGCTCATACTTTTAGTACACGTGAACTGAAGATGAGCAATTAGTATTACTACATCGTATCCTGAGAAAGATGATGGTTATTCCACTCTATTGAGGGTGATGGGTTAAAAATTCCAATCATTCCTGTAAACTTCTGTGTTGTCTCTCCTACGGTGTCAAACAAAACTGTTTGGTGCTACAGACAGCAATGCTGTTTGAATCGTGGGCAACGGATGATGTACGTGGTGAAGATGGCTATCATTATGAGCTTGAGAAATGATCAACCACAATTCAACTGTGTGTCCGAACTGCCCTTTCTAGGTTGTGCAAGCTCACTTTTCAAAACCATTCCCTTATTACCACTTTTTGATGGCCGCGTATCAAGCAGACTTCATCCCGAGGGTTTCTCGTAAACCGAACCTGCAGGGGCCACCTGATCCACAGGAACAAATCGGTCAACTCCGGTCGTCCTTGAGCAGACAGACGGACTACATAGTGCAAACACTGGCCTTTTTTGGATGTACACAGCCAGAACGAGTGGTTCACTAAATCCACTTGTATCGTCCAGGAGCCGTCGTCCATCGTTCTCATTAAAATGACAAAACACAATGTGCTACAGGATAATGCGCAATCATAAGGCTATTGGGGGTTCAGCAAACTTTCTTTGGCTGAACTTCACTATTAATTCGGCATTGGGTGAAAAACGAATGTTTTCGGTTCAATATTATAAATTCAACCAGATTCTGTAATTAACAGGTTGATACTTTATGTTCCGACGTCGCGTCCGGAATGTCGAAAAGTTACGGCCCGCTAACTTCACAGGACTAGAATGCAGGTCTGGATTCAACATGACTCTCGCTTAATAACCTGGTATATTTAAGGATTATTTAATGAGTTGGAAACTAAACTTCCCGTAACTATTGACTGTTTGGTATGAGTAAGCCAGCACAAAGTGCTGAGATCAATTTGTACTCCCCCAATCGCTCTGTCCGAACAGTTGAGAGCTTCACACCCCAAGTTAAATTCATACATATACACCATTTTCGCACTAGGTTCATCAATCTGCAATTTATAAAGTTAATCGTTCGCACTCCACTACCTGAAGTAATTGCTAATTTGTATGTCTAGAAATATTTATTTTTAGGTTTAGCACATACTTTTTAATCACAGACGTCCAAAAGCTGGTCACAACAGACAGTAACGATGAGTCGTGTATGTTGGATGTCTGCAACTCTCATCAGTCATGTAGATTGTCGGTTACATTGAAACGGCGTCTTTCAGGAAGACCACATGATTTACAATGATCAAACTTGAGGGTATCGATCGACAGGTAACAGTCATACTGTGAATAATCATGTGGGCTTGAATCCAGCAGTCATACTGTTGCTTGTCGCCATGCTACTTGACACGGTTGGGAAAGGGTAAGGGTCTGACACTGAGGTGAGCGCGTCCGAGTGTACAGTATATCTCCACGCTACTACTGAGCAACAAGAACTCTGTCAATCACTCCTTGGTTAGTATCACTTGGGTTACAATAACAGCAAGACATTGTGTTACCTTGTTTGATCGATGTATCACCCAGCTGACACCCGACAGAGCCTAGAGATCCACAGCAAACCAACTGACTCTGGCGTCAAACGTATTAACATCTACAATATAATGGGCACCGCATGAGATTTTTTCGCTGACTTGCCAAGGGATGAGAACGCTGTTTCTTAGGCAGTACCGACTTCAGAGTCAGGCATCGTATTCCCTGAGCCGATCATTAGGATACTGTGTTGTGTTGTGTGGAGAGAAAATTTACTGTAACTGGACCCTACGAAAGACTGGATTACGTTTGAACTTGGCTGGAGCATCTCCAGCAGCTGGTTTAAGTGAATCAGTTATCTTGGACAAAAATCCAAATTCATCAACCTATAGTTTACACGTTAGTGAGTTTTATACTCTCAACGACCAGACAGTGAAGCCTGTGTAAACAACCCCCTCCAACCAAAAGCAGTGTTTTGTTGAATGACGGCTCAGCTACTCCTACAGGGCTGTGCCGGTCGGCTAACGTATTGTCACTGAAATATTTATTCACTTCGGATGGGCAGTATTGCTAGTACGTATTCTTACAGGATGTTCTTACAACTGAAGTAGCTAGTGATTTAATTCAGCAGGAACAAAACACTCCTTCCACTTAATAAGGCACAGTTCGTACTTGGATTGTATCATCATCACCGTCAGTGTGAAGATGTCCATGTGTGTGCACGTGTCTGGTAGTTTGACAGGTGCATTCAATGTACGTTTTAGCAACTGATGAAGCTCGGGAACATTTGTTATTCAACGTGCCTATGCTCAGTCCGCCGATGATGTGATGTAATGTACCGTAATGAGAATCAGCCTTTACTATCTGCAGACTATTCTTTTGGCCTCTGTAGGATGAACCTCATGCTTGTTAGGCGGACTGAAAGCCATCTCCGCAGATCACAACTGTACGTTGTCAGTTCATTGAAATAGTCAACAGATCCGTGAGCTGTAGGAGGTTTTAGTACCCGATTTTAAAATACTCGTGCGAGCTTGATATACAAGATAACCTTAAAACAGGTAGCTAGCCTTCATGCCGTTTCGTGCCTAAGAGTGATATATACAGTTACTATGCAGCATATACTAGTTCAGTACAGTAACCACCAGAAGTGCTCCATTTTTCAAACTAACTGAATGATCATACCCTCTGAAGCATCCTACGTTAACGCAGTAGCCGTTCATGACTACGTAAGGGCTATAAAATAAGCCATCGAAATGCAAGTAAATGCCTTGTAAATGATAAGGTACTCTTTGCTGTCCATCCTTGTCGTTGTGTGTTATAGAGCCAACTGATTTATTACAATCAGACTGATGAGTATCGTGATGTTTGAAGCATTCAACCTACGAAGTTTATCTGGTTTTAATTTACAACTTGTAACCCATCACCAGATTGTTTGCTTGCTACCGTCCTGGTTTGTACGCTTTGTCTCAAGTGACTTTTTATCTTCCAGCAACACTAAGCTGATACTCGTTGAATTTATAGTTGTACATGCACAGTGATCTAGCATGAGTATACCATGTTCGCAGTGAGAATCCGACTTAGGAAACAAACTGACGTCCAGTAGACTTAAATAGAAGACCAGATTAGCCACAAACAAATGTGAACGTGTTTGGATATTGCCACCCGACAAACGGATAGCCGTGATCGACGGAAGTATACCCGGAATTCGTTATAATATACGTAATTATTTTCACGTAAATATAACGAAAAGATTGCCACGAAAGGTGAGCCTGCGTTCCAGAGCGTACCCTTCATATGAACTATGTCTATACGTTCATTTTAGTGAGTGCTGTTATTTCGAAAGTGTCGATATACCGGAGAGATTGGCTACCTTCTTACACATTTACTTTTACTACTGCGAAATGTGTGGAATGAACAACAGCTCAACATCTGTTCATTCTATTCACCTTGTGTTACCGAACAAGGATGATAGATGTTCAAAAATGATTATCAATAATTGACTCCAGCCGAAGTGTAATGGGGTTAACTCCGATCATTGTTCAGAGCAGTCGCCGGAGAAAAACTTCGAGCAATAAAATTATCAGGACAGTCAACCTGCAGCATCTAAAAATGGTTTGTAGCAGCAAGCTGTCGAGAACAGTTTTTGATCAGAATATCCTAACACATTTCTGTATATCTGATATATTCGCCTTATCCACCAGCATATCAAACATAGTCACGATAAAAGTATGAAGTGGGTTGTATGCTTGGAGAACTTGCGAGACGTATTCCATCCAATTTGTTTCAAAACTCCGATACCCTTTGGCTCGGTTCGGATCATTGTTTTAATGAGGTTTATGTTATTCCATTCTTCTTTCAGAATACCCTTTACTTTTCGCAGATAAACCGTAGATTCTGATACTTCAGATCACTCGTTGAACCAGAAATCATACAAGGTCTCCATTGAGTCGTGAGCCAGGCTGTAGGCTAGCCATTCACAAGCTAATTTCATCGAAATGTAGCTATGCTCTTAAACTGTGGACATGTTTATTACTGCGTTATCTTTTTGGAAAATGGCAGCTCCGTACATTTTTTTAATGAATGGTGAAAAGAACCACTTCAGCGTCCTAACACAGGCCATCGCATTTTTATTTTCATCCAAGGTTGCTAGTTCTTTTAAGCCAACCACTAAAAGCATACCTATCACTGGCCCATTATTATTGATTCGATTGTGAAACACAAGTCCGTGTTGAGGTCACTTCTGTAATAAAAGTAGGCACTCGTCACCTCTGATTATGACAGTGTGTCATTACTAGGTCTAAGAAATGTGACGTTCGATTCACTGTGAACGTCGCTCTATTCAGGCCTGCTTTAGCGAAACTTCATCGTTCTGTAATCCAAAGCACGAACATACTGTAGTGCCGGTTGCACAATTCCTGATGAACTTTTTAGTTCAAACGTCGAACTCAATTTTTTAACATTGGAAGTTCTGGTGAATGTCAGTCAGCTGATTGAATCTTTCCGGGATTCTGATAACATACTGTCATCAGTTGTTTGCTGTAGATTGTACTTGTGGCGATGCCCTTCACTCATAGACTCGTGAAGTAACGTAACTATCTGCCTTGGGCTCATAGGCGTTTGTGCGCACGCAATAAGTTTTCCTTCTTTCAGCTATTGTTACCTACTATCTCTTAAAGTGCTCAGAAACATGAAAATGTGTGTTTTATTTTGGCACAGAGTTCTAATCGTGTGGCAGGTATGCTCAAAACCGATCACAGCCATAAAGCGCAAGCGATCCTTATAATTCTTTCACAGTCACGGTTGTAGTATTAATGATTAAGGGAAAAGAAGTAAACTTATGGTGGAGTTTTTTAGACGTCCTGAATAGTAGCGACTTCAGCGAGAGTTGCACAAGACGTTCATTGTAAGCTAAACATATAGATATATGTGTCACCAAAGCAGTACACGTATAACTTTGCTGTGGGCTGTATAGGTCGGAGAATTTCGGTTCAGAGTTCTGTCGCCAACATTCCCTATTGTTTGTATAAAGTACTGAAAACAAAACAGGTCGTTAAGAGCGACTTTCGTGTCATGATACCACAGGTAACAAAATATGTATTGAATTTGGTTTCGTTGTGAAATGCAAGTTGCAGGAGTTTTCTTCTGTTGTGCGTCACGTAACAAAAGATTTAACACAGGCCAAAATGTGGTCATCTGAAAGGAAGCGAAATGAATCAGCTGCTTTGCAAGTGTTGCGTTATAAAACAAATTCCAGGTGTGGTATATTGTTATCTGGGCTCTGAGATCTCAATTAAAGTGGTCTTTCACGACTTAGGGCCAAACGGTTGCTTTTACGTTTCTTAAGTTAGATTCCAACACTTCATGCAACGTAAGTACAGCATACCGTCGAATCAGTGATGTGACATCTCATAAGTGCGGTAAATGGATTCCAGAAGACCTCATGATGGCACCCAGCTATTCCACTTTTTGATATTTGAGTGTATATAGTTGTTTATGGTTCATTCGAGAAATTTTGTTGGTTCAAACTCGGCTGTTACTTAACTGAACTCTGCATTTGAATGACTCTACCCGTCCTCAAATAAAATTTCTCACTTGCAATATGGCTATTCCCGTAAAGGAGTTTAACATATACCGATGCACTGAATGTATAACTTTGTAGATGACTTACTGGTAGGGACTGTGCCCAACAGTATGCTTTGCTGGTTTATAACTGGCGGAGTACTTTTCCAGTCCCAAGCAGGTGCATTGCTCTTTGGACCTGATGTTATGCGGGGATTTCCAGTTAGGAACAGTTTTCCTCACGTTCCTAATTACACTCAAGTCGGTACCGCGTAGACCATTGGATTAGAACTAGGATTAGGTGACGGGCGTCTGTCTAGAGATGATCATTACGTAAATAAGATCAAATAGTAACACACGGTGTGGGTTGTCCAGTTCATATTCGCAATCCAGTGGTTGTGTTCGTGTCCTTTCCATCCGCAATTCCGAGATACACTTTCGAGAGAGGTTCATATTTGCCGGGTTCTATTTTTATCAACTTCAACTGCTTTCATTCCTGCTGACCAGAGTCCCGTCAATGATGACCTTTTGGGTTTCTCATCCTGCCCCTAACCCGCCAGGTCTATGGCTTACCCTAGCTTTGTAGGAGCGCAAATGTAGTCTACTGAATGTCGACTTAATTAGGCCTTCTTAGAAATCTAGCCTCAGAATCTGCCTGGATGAATTTGTGCCATTTTTTATGTGCAGTTAGCCTCTCGTTCATTAGGTGAATTAGCTGTGTCCGCCATACTTCCTGGTCTGCTTGTATGCACCCAAACCATTTGCAGTGGATTTGTGTTCTTGTTTACAAATCGAACGACATTTGAACGACGCTGAATCGGTTGAATGGATCAGACGCCGAGATTGACGTCTAGAGTTCTCACATCGTATTGCTCTTTCTGTTGATGATATCGAGATTGATGTTAAAAGAGCACCTATACCATTTTCCATATCTGTTTCCACTTTAGGCACAAGATTTTCCATTACGTGCTAAAGCAAATCACTTTGATGCATTAGAATTTTCACCTTAGATTCTTGGACGTGACGGCAAGAATGCGATTGACCCAACTAACCGTAAGGGACGACCAATCTTAATTAGAGTGCTTTGCATTGGCTACTTTGGCAAAAGAAGTGGTTTGGGTTATTCGAGGGGTGTCAACGAATTTGCATAACGAGAACGGGGTTAGCGGCCAAAGTGGAGTACAGATCACCTGACCCCGTTCCTACTAATTCATCAAACCGCTGGCCGTATTGGTTCCCTTGACAGGTAAAGGGTTGTGAGTGGTTAGGGGTGTCTGTGAATCTCACGTCCAATAGACGTGAGCTTTGGGGTCGTGGTAGACTTCGAGCCGTGATGAGAGAGTGAACCAGTTTGTGGGAACATTTTCATTAGTTCTCTCACGTACATGACTGGCGGATGCAAGTACACTTGCATCAGTCCCGAAACATGCAGACGTATTATCAAAGCATTTGAAAGCGACGATGACTGACGCACGGTTGCCCTTCTGAACGGAGTCAAGTGTAATACCGCCTACAAGTGGCTACATGTGGATCGCATCACTTATGAAGCTCAGCCTCATAAAGAACACATAAGCAAGATTCTGATAGACATGTTGCTGGAATGGACTTCCGCGGATTCAACGATTACACTGCCATTTTTGAGACTGTGCGTGAAGGCTGAGTTTGAGAGGGAGTTGTCGACCACAACGATTAGTCTATACTTGGATGGCCGGTGCATAACTGTCAAGAAACTGCGCCAAATAACCATTGGTATGAACTAAAATGTGAATTTGGAGTTTGTTTAATGTGGCTTCGCAGAAGAGCTCTCAGGGTCAGTATCAGCTGTAGTTTTCTCGTTTCAGTGACACTCCTGGTGAGGAGTGAAAGATCCATATTGCTGGAGCTATATTGTTGTCATTGCCCCCTGTCTGTTCATCTGGTCACCTGGTCCACAATAGTTTTACCAAAATGATTACCAAGTGATTTTTCAAACTCTCCTTTGCAATACAGTGTAGCCTATGCTGATGGTAACTCACTCGCTACAAAGTCTCGAAAGCGGGTTACTGTTACCAACACATGTGACTTACGGTGCTTTTAAGGATAATAGTACACCAAAATCGCAATCATTCCGTTCAACATCGTCGTTACGATAATCACTAATCTCATTTCCAACATTGCATCTAACCCACACGGTAAACGGGGTTAAGTACAGAAGGATGATATGAGGGTACACAGGAGTTAAGGTATCGCTGAGGATTGCGTTCAAAGCGTCACTTATGTTCCCCAATCCACTGTTCATCGGATTTCGTACAGTCGTATGTTAACTATCTGTTCCAGTGTTGCACGTTATCTCCTAAGCTGTGTATGGCCCACTGAGAGCGCTTTCATGTGGTTCCATATAGGAACTGTAGCCAACGATGAGAGTGTTGCATAGACATTTTGGCAAGATAGTCAAGAGCATACAGACGACATAAGCAATTTACTGACCTTTATATACCAGATTAAACATAGTGTGTTCTTCCTTTTAATTGCTTGGAAAATGATCAGTATCACTCGATTTTTGTGCATTAGAAAAGCCGTCATAGACGCATAAGTATTCTTTGAAAATTTTCATATCTGCAGTGTAAACAGAAAGTGTGCACTCAAAGCATCCTGTGGTGATTATGATGTAGGCAAATACTTGGTTAATGCTCGGTGTTGGTAGGAAAACATTTTCGGCTTCTATCTTAAGACAAGTGCATTCTCACAAATTCGAGTCTTTCAGTTCGTAGAAAAACTTCGGTATTATAAAGACTGATCATAAATTGCCTTAGGTGTTCTCATGCGAGCTAAGCGTAGCTAGTTTTGAATAACCGCTTGAATTCACTGAGTGAGTGCTCACCAGTTCTATAGGACCATGGGCGTAGAGGGACGTTCTAAAGCAGGCCGCTATCGCTCAAAACACTTTGAAAATAGGTCATTCAGAGTTTGTGAATAAAAGGCTGCTATGTATGAACTACATTCCAGCGGATGTTGTCACCTTCTGGCAGAATGAGTCCGTCTGTACTCTTCCAGTTGTATATTAACATTACCAATCGATTGAAGTAAGCACAAACCATAAACAGACTGACTGCTACAGCAAGTTTCCAGAAATCAATCCATTTTTATTGCCGTCCAATCTCATCACAAAACTTTTCACTGTTTGATGGTGCTCTTGCTGGGAGCTGGCATTCTTAATTCATTAGTCCTAGAAAATAATTGATGGTGACGATTACGTGCAGGGTGATAATTCTGACGAAAAGTTGTTTCTTTGTGGTAGCTATCTTATCCACTTTATGATATAAAGAAGGAAAATCTGAAACACACCGAATAACATTCATTACGAAATTCGGATGCGCTATTTCAGACAAAAGTCTGTCTGTCGCTGGCAAACAGACAAGCTTATAATACACAGTGGGTAGCCAAGACATTAAATATATATATGATTCCATACTACTCACCAATATTCACAGTTCCGCTTAAGAAGCATAGCGATTTCAACTTGAAGAGAACTCCTAATTTTGGAGTAAGTTGTTGGGGAAACAAGACAACTATTGCGTCTCCTCTAAAGACGATCCAGCAGTCTCATCAGTACTCATAAGCAGATGTGTCTGGGCGTTCACTTATGATAATTCAGTCCTGCCAAATGTGAGTGATGGCTCAGTTGCCAACACGATTGTCTCATGAGTGCGTGACCGGAGTTCTAGGCTCGGCAGCGGTAAGCATATGTACTAATGACGAACTTCACAATAATCACACCTCGAGCCTAGTGCTTTTTTTCCAGGGGAACTAACTAGAATGTCTCTAAGATTGAACAATCTGCGGTCAATTGTAGGTGACCTTCAAATTATGTAGAAGCAAAATCCCCTACTACTCATCGATGGTATTTAGTTGACGTGAGAAATCTACCTTTTACCTGCTTTAGTGACACCTTAGAAGAAAATGTAGTAATAATCTCGCAACAGCAACGAAATTCAAACATCCAAGTGTGCCTTTCTCTGGTTCTTTATAAATTCCTGCGAAATCCCTTAATCGAAGTTTCTGGAATCCTCACCACACTCAAATAGCTTCGGGTGAAATGCCAAGCTCTTTCACCAATTCAACACAGGCACTAGGTTTGGTTTGTATTAGTTTTATTTTCAAACGACTAGCTAGATGAGGTGTGTGAGATTCACATATTCGATTTTGAAGTTTGCAAGCCATTCGAGAACCGTTCTTTATTCTAGAATCTTTACCACAAGCTGCTTACTGGTTTATATCTGTCTTTCTAGCTTCATACGCAAATTTAAGCTGATAAACTTTCGTTTTTCCGTGCCACAGCATAATACCAAAGTATAGGTATATAGAATGTGTCCGGTTTGACCAGATCTAGAGCAAATAACAAAAATTGATGTGTTCAACATTTAGTTAGTTTTACTAAACATTACCATAAGCGCCTTCAGCGTTAACCACGATAAAACAAATGAAAACTTTCAGAATGACTTGATATTTTGAAAACACATGGTTATCACCAGAATATGCCGTATTCTTCCGTTATATTGAACGAAATGTTTAAAAACACCCGGGTCTACTATATTCTATTTGTGTCCCATAAACCATCATGTTTGTGGGCGTCAGCACAACTGACATATTTTGAAACAGTCATAATGAATTTTTAACAGTGCGTGATCTTTCTACACCTTTCTGAATGGTGCATGCAGATCAGCGAAAATAACCAGATGCGTTGTTGGCAAAAAGTACGATGCTCCAGTCCATCAGTGGTGCATACATGAAGTACATCATAACGACTGTGTTGTACACATGATATACTGATTTTGTTTTCTGTTCTTTGCTGTCCGTTGACGACAACTGCAGAAGCCATTTTGGCATTCAGCACAGTTTTACTATGAGGAACATCAATCTGTTAGTACAGTTTTGAATCTGAAACCTGGTTTTAACCAAGTTTTCTATATCTGCGAAACTAGGCTTGCGATAATCATCTTATGCTTTTGTTTACCGAAGAGAGAATGCTGTGACCAGGTTTCCTGAGTCAGGCGGCTGGTTTCCGATAAGTCGTACCAAGCGTGTGTACAACATAGTAGATGTCAGTCCAATAGATATTCTGCTGGTGTAAACAGGAAGTGCATCCTAATTCGGGCTCTGAAATTGAGCATAGCTGTGTAGGTAGGTGGTTTCATTAGAATTTTTCTTGGACAGAATCAGGTGCATCCGACTCCACATTTGTCCCCTATGAAAACGCTACGTAATGGAACAGTGTGTGAGCGCGCGCGTGTGAACTCAGGTTATCTTTGAATTCAACAGACCAGTTGCTAGTAGCTTGTGCCTGCTGTTCAGAGTGAGCCCTCTTTTTTCACACAACCAATTTCGATCATTTGACTGAGAATTCCGAGACGCATAAAGCCAGACTGATAAGTGAAAGACTTTCAGATTAGAATAGTAAACACGGTTTAGGACGAGGAAGTTGGAGTTTAGAAAAAGGTACTTTTAGTCTCATGCAAGTGAGTAACTTGTATCGCGTAGACTTTTTCCGACAATGTCCCTTTTCAATTTTGCAACTCGTTGAATTCTTATGTATTCGTTTGCCTTTCAACATAAACCCATAATGTATGTGTTCTCCCTTGAACGCGAGATCATCTTGATAGCAATACCTCAGTAGACTCTGTGAAACCTAGCTGACTTTAAGTGTGTTTTCAATTTAAATTTTCTTCAAAACTGATACCTTAGGGACTGTCTCCGTTCTCCCATGAGCCGACGCACTCATCACATTGTTAATTTGAAGGATCAGACAAGCCACGAAAGCAATTCGCGTGGCTAGTTTTGCCATCCAAAGGGCCATTTAACAGTGTTCCATCCGATCAGATTAGAAACGATTGCTATCTACTAGCTGCCTAAGTTAAAGTTACCTGTGGGGTGAGCGTCCAGCTTCCAGATCTTTATGTATATTCGCTGTTTGGATCACAATGTTCTTGTATTGTCCACCTACTTTTTAAGAAGTTCCGTTCCCCCCGAACCTTGGGTGATCTACATTGCTACGTCAAATGAAAGGATCGTAAAATTTTCGTGGATTATTCCAAGTTGAACACCACCCGAGGAGCTATACAGTCAGTTCACAGATCACGCTTGGCAATCAGGGTCAGTTGGTATATTCTTCAGTTATGACTGCTTGTAGCAATTCAACATCGTTAGATCATGATTGAACTGAACAGCTACCAAACGGTTAACAGGTGCGCAGCAATTCTCAACTCTTCACTCCTCATAGGCTTCTGGCAGTATTTTTTCAATAAAAGGTGTCTTTATTCTAGAGACTGTCACTCTGTACTGCTCAGAGGATAAGCCTTCCTGTTCCCAAATCAGGAAGAATTATGCAAACGGTCTTGAGTGTTGCACGCTTACTTTGAAGAGCAGTTGTTTTTTATAGAATGGGCAAGTCAATTCGACTGTCTGGAAAAAACAATATAATGCACAAATCCACATAGTAAGCACTCAACACCTCCGATAATGAACGTCGGTTTCAGTAGCGGTTCCTTTTACCTCGCATTCTGATTGCTTCGATATACCATTGTTCCGTACTTTTGTCTGCTTTGTTGGTGCAGGTGACGATGATCGCATTCCTGACCGTTTTCAGGGTCTCTTTGAGGCTGCTGAAAGCAACCAGGAGATCTTTCCACGATTAAGGTTGTCTAGCGTGTTTTCGATAAGATTGAAATCCAGCAAACACGGTGTACGCAGAGGAAGCGAAATCCGTATTCTGTCTGATTGCCCTCACGCTAAAGGGTTCCACAAGTTTTAATAGCTCACTACAGCAGCCCGTTAGATATCACACTTCCTCTGTCCGACTACACTTCTGAACAATAGTGACAAGACACTCCTCCCATTCATCCAGACAGACCACTGTACCTGTACGAAACTGCCGCCGCAATGGATAACGAGATGTGCGGGCTTCCTAGAGAATGGTTTGCAAACTCGGGGCATACTGCTGCTAGAATGTAAGGTGAACCTGGATCCACTGGTACAAGCAAACTTAGTTAAAGTGACGTTTTGCCAAAAACGCAGCTTCAAGCCGACTTCTGTTTTGATTAGAGTACTCAAGCAAAAGAAGAACGTTTCTTCGGTACCTGAACCTTGTCACTCTGTTCCTGAGACATGCTCAACCTAAACGTAGTGAGCCGAAAACAGATGCAGTATCATAGCTGTAACAGCTGTGTTCCGCGCTCTAAACGGTAGCCGATCTTTTCAACAAGTTCTCATTTTAAAATGCCCACTGCACTCACCACAGTTCTTTTCTATTCAAAACGGCCTAAATAACCAAAGTTTGTAAATCTGATTGTCTTGACCTTACCTCTCAGAGATCTATCTTTTTTACAGACTTAGTATCAACATTCCACCAAGTTGCCAGTACTTGCTTAGCTCAGTTGTAATCGATGGCCAAACCGACAACTGTAAAGTGTTGATTTGTTTACTCTCATAACGCTAACCTCATCTTATAAGCACTGTACCGCCGCGGATTGCCGTGTTTCCCTGAATTCAAGTACTTAGTCATATTGTTATTGTGTGTTAATTATTTTTTAATGTGAAGTTCGTCGACAAATCTGCGAAAGTGGTGCTTTAGACTGAGTTTTCCATTCATGATTAAGCCGCATTCGTTTCATTTTGAAGAGAGATTTTAGACATTTTTGTAAATGCAGTACTCAAGTGAACAGATGCCACTGTGGCAGCGTGGATCTGGCTAGTATATCAGCTGGCCATATGTGGAAGGTGATCCAAATCGTGAATTGGTTTGGCCATTGGTCCTTCTCAAGATGATCGCAACCGTTGTTTTTTACTGTTCAAGCTTCAGGGCTTCCAACACACAGCTCGTGTGCTCAGTTTTTGAAGGATGGGGGAGAACTTCAACACGATTTATACAGGAACCTACTTGTCTCCTTCACTTTTAAGCAGGTCTGCAGCAAATATTGATAGCTAATGCAGAATCTCAGTTGATCTTCATGTGCCAATGTCTCCCCAGTCATGTATTTTGCAATTTTTTAAGTGTACCCTTCATAAAGATCCTTTCTTATTCGCTATTCCAAATTATGACGTTATGTAACGAAATTCGACTTCTCAACAATTAACTCCTCCTCAATTGCATAGGAGAACGCTTTTTAATCTGTTATCTAGGGTCTGCTAACCTGAGACACCTATTGCAAAAGTGCAAACCGTCATCTGCTGTTCAGAAATGTTTGCATACGGCGTGCATCTCACTGTTAAATTAGTTGCATGCGTTCAATTACTTGCACATTACCCGTTCTCTTCAGACAAACAGGTGTCACACATTTTCATTGATTTTAGTGTGTTACAGGCACCTCAACTACCGACAAGTTGCCGCTTATGTGTGTATGGGCTACTTGAAGAGAGCGGTCTGAAAAAAAGAGCATTTTAAGGGACACTATATTTATGATACTCACAAAGCGCGATACTCACAAGGGTAGTAATTGTTTGAAACATTTCACTCACAATTAACTGCACAAGTTTAGATTAATTTGCACAACTTCACAGTGAGATTACGGTGCGCTTAGACAGCAATGCTAGAGCAAATGTCTCAAAGAGGTATTTGCCGAGGGACCATTTCTCAAGCTATACTTTATGGCCTCAGTTAACTCGCAGTTTAGATCCGATATTTATAATCACCTGAGCCACTATTTCACACAAGTTTTTTTACCTCAAATCATCGTCACAAAGATATCTGTCAGCTTTTGCTCATACGGACACTTTTGTTCACTAAGTGAGCCCCTGGATCACAATTTTTGAGGTCTCGGTTCATTCTCACTATCACCCTATCGAATGATGTCCCATAACGTCGTTGCACTGTAGTTCTTGAAAGCTGCTGAACTTCAGCATTCAACAGTCTCAATCTGTCCTTTCAGTACACGTGCGTAGTTCGTCACCTGCGTTTCCAGCTCAACGTGATGTACGTCCAAAACAATGACAAATTATCTATTATGTCATGGCCACCGTTGTGCTTGGTCGGCCCTAATGCGTCTGGTTTGCACTAACTGATGGATTTTTTGAGTCCCCATTGATTTACAAGTCTGTAGAACAATATAGTTGGTTAACTGGCTGTCAGAAGGAGGAGAAACAAACAACGCCATTCTGATCCGATGAAAAGAGTATAATTTTGTTACCTCGGATGAATATTCATTACAAGTTTACTGAAATGTCCCAGAGGGAAGCCAGTCGCTATTTGGCTCTATTATGCTAAATTTAACGAGTAGTTGAACAATCAAGGCTGTATTGCATATAAACCAAACGTGACTCGAAACACTCATTATAAAACAGACCCTATCGCAGTAAGAACTCTCATTGAAGGGTCCGTTTGGCCACATTCTTTGACGAACCCCATCCTGATTGGTCACGAGCAAACAATCGTTGGTGTGTCCTCGATCAAGCATGATCCAGGATGCTATAAATTCGGTATCAAACGTCTGTTGAACTTGGAGTGCGTGGTTTCGTACTACTATTGAATGGACCAGAACGAGGTTGCTTGGAAAAGACAGAAGTAGTGATAAGCTTCCATTGATAGATTCATCCAGATTTCCCTAAAATTCTTTTCTTCCGAGCTATAATGCAATCCGAGACTGTCTACGCTGATTTACCAGTAATACACAGCTTCGAGCCTTTGATGCGATCACTAAGATAAATACGGTGATCACGAACATTTTGGGTAGACAGTGTGACAGTACTTGACTCTTCATCCACAATCACTTTTGAGTTGGTAGAAAACAACTCATTTGGAAATTCCCACTTTGCTCTCATACTTGAGGTCAAAAGTGACGCAGCCCCTTTCTTTGTAATTCGTCATATCCAGGTTTAGGACTTCTAGTCAACTGCAACCGATGTATCCGAACCAGTGGCTGTTAATTTCGATAGTGTTTTCCGTGGGTAGTCTGCTGAAGACCTGGAAAGCATTCGTAATTGCTGTATCTCTTGAGGTTGGGGCAAAGATGATTCGTGCGAGTTATTGACCGGTTGCTTTGTTTCCACTGGTTTCTAAGTTAATCGGATTTCCACTAGATGAATTTCTCACGAGTCACGTGGCCGATGTCACAGAGCGGTTTTCATGAAGGATGACCGTGATCACAGGCCTACTTATTGTTCGTAGCCTTTGTACTGAGACAGCTGTCGTGGTTCCACTCGTTGATGCAGTTCATCCTGATATTTCCGAAGATTTTGGTACGGCTGTTCACTCCATCACGTCATTGGAACTCCATACCTGGTCCATACCTTGGTCTTGCTTAGACGACTAAAGGATTACCTACTCACTGACATGTTCACCTTAGGTGTTAATGGTAATTTGACGGATCGGTTCATGTCCATTCGCCAAGAAAATTTAGCTGAACCACCGCACTAACCACGTCCGTATGCGAACACGACCTGAAGACCCTGCTGACAGGTAACGTAAGTCTGCTTTCAGCACGCATAGCGATGGCTAAGAAAGTTTCAGAAAATACCAAGTATCCTAATGGCAATGTGCGGACGGTTTCCCCACTGTATATTACCATGTTATAAGTTATCACACAAAATTGAGTGCAGAAGCCTGTCCTCCTTTTCAGAAACTGGGTGTGTTTGGTGAATGCGTCCAAATACAGGTTCTGGATAGTCCTACTCGGAAAGACTGACAGTACTGAGTCAATTCTCAAAGAACTATATACATCTAAGGGAGGAACTGATTGTAATCTGCGAAATTCTCCTCACGCCTCTTCACCCTCTGACAGTCCGACTCTGTCTTGTCAAAAGTGCGAAATTGGAGGGATATTCCCTCGGTCCTGAATTTCAACTTGACACACCGCTGTATAGACAGGACATTTAGGTAGAGGCTGTTCATTGCAGAACTCTGTGCTCAAGAGTGCGTCGGTTGAGGGTTTCGAATCCCACTGGGCGGACGCACGGGCGTGGGCAGCTAGCGCCATAGTATTCTTTCTCATCTTCACTGTTTTCCCACTGACCACCGGATGCTTATGCGTCTGTGTGACCACCTATTTTATTGCTGTCTGTGTTTGTTGAGTAAGACAATGTGCTGGCTCACTGTGTTTGAATTTTGAATGCTGGCGTGCTGCACGACAGAGTACCGTGGTCAGAGCAGAAACAGCCCTTGGACTTTTATCATTCTGTACAGACAGTTGAAAGTATGCAATCCAACGCCATCATGGATAAATAAAGTATACGTGAATCCCTGTTTGATGGAGCAGCTAAATGATTGAATCTTAGGCTATAAACTCAACGCTACTCGCCCTTAATTGCACTTCTCTCAATATGGTAGGTTTTCAACTCAGCCGCATGCGAACGGGCACAGCAGACTCTTGTTTCACTTCTTAAGGTGCTGGTCACAAGACCGGGAGTTGAAGTCTGGCCCACGTTCCAGTGATTCAACCGCGTTGTTCATTGTGTTTTGGATGTGACGTTAGACACAACCGACTTAGCACACCTAAGGGGTCGCCTAGAGTTACACATGCGTAATGATCAGGTTAACTGATAAGAGTTAGGGTAAGTGCCATATTTTTCTGATCTGTAACCCAATGATTAAGATTTCTAATCAGGTTGAATTCGGAGAATTCATTTAACTTGGCGAACCTTGTGTCTATTACTGACGAGTAGTCGATGAGTTGGTTCACATAACTGCAATGTCGTGAACAACTGACGTGCGCTAAAATGAATGAAACTTAATTTGAAACACTGAGTTCCCTTTATCCAGTTCATCAAGACAGCATGTCTTCTTGTATGTCTTCTTGCTGTCTTGATGAATGAAACTTAAACAAATTGATTCATTCCTAAAACAGTCGGCTATTATGTTGGGCTAAATCCAAAGCCACGATCAACTGTGAGTGGTAAACAGTTCATGCAAACCGACTCCCTGGCTACTTGTCAGTAATCTGTTGGAGTTTTACCGCTAGACTACAAAACTAACCTGTCAATAGAACTGGAGAATTTCGAAATCGCTTGGCAGTAAGCACTCCTATACGTTTGACACAAATAGCTTCCATCCGAATAAGCCACTTTGCAACTCGTGGACACTTTACGAACTGTTGAGGATTCCCTACTTGCTTTGGTTTCTCAACTGCCACTGTTTTCCGTTTACTTACAGACGTGCGCGTACTCTTCTTCAACCAGATTGTGATCTCGGTTCTGTGTTGCCACACACAGATCGATGAATGTATTTTTTTGACTCAATATCATAAACACAAAGTACACTCTGTTCATCAAGTTCGTAATCACTGCATCGATCCGACTCCTCTTTCACTGTTATGCGAAAGCACCCACACGTGCATACATACAAACTTAGACACACGCAGTGATGTCAAATATTCTGAGCCAAAATATACTGTACTTCCGATATCCATCTCCGATTCTGTGAGGCGATCTGTGTGCAAAAGTGGCTTACTAGCTTCCTCTCGTGTGTTTGTTGCAGTTTGTGGCAGACGTATGTAAAGTAAAGATAAACAACGTTTTTTTAGTACTTTAACATCCAGGTAAATTCTTTTAAAAACATCACATTGTTATTTGGCTTCCCGTTTGCGTTACGTGCAAAACAGATAGCATAAAACTTATCTGATATCACCGCTGTTACGAGTAGAAAACTTTTAACCAACACCGAAGATAGCTGGTTGTTTTTTATGTACAGTGTACACAAGTAAGGTGCCTACATGAGTTTCTCGAATGAATATAGGATAATGAATGATCTTACTGAATGAACGATTTTGGTACGGATTCCGCTGAAATCATATCACGTGTACTGTAGGGAGTCATTTATCACAGTCAAACGTACACTCGTATCACTAGTGTTCAACTTGTCACCTTGTCTACTTGGATGTTTGCCGCCATAAAAAATGAACAGTCATCGCTTACTGGATTGCTTGCATTCGGCCCACTTACACAGGCTGATTTATAGTCAACAAGCGTTGTTCGTTGAAGTCAACTCCGTCAAAGTCCATTACTCCAGGTCATCAAGCTTTTAAACTGCCCTTACAAAAGTGGTAATTCCACACCATATTGTCACCCCAAATCCCCTTAACCGGTCAGTCGGATTTCTTGGAAACTCCGTTCTCGTTTAGTCCTCTGCTCACTGCGTTGGCTCCTGATGAGTAGTTCGATTTCTTTATTCCTACATTTCGAACCTTTCCTGTGTGTGATAGCGTTTTTCATAGTCTACTAAGATTTTCACTTGTTCCATTTTATGTCGTGCTCTTAATACATTCATTCCTTTGCCTACGCTCAGTTTGTGAATGAAGGTAGCAGAAATGCTTGCGTACGTTTCATTCTGTGTTGAATGGTTCAGAATGAATGACAAGTGTGGAGTACAATGTAATGATCAAACTTGATTGATAACGTCAGCTAGTATAATTGTGCGAACGGAAGGCAGAATGCTACATGCAGAAAGCTACAAAGCAGCATAAAATAAGCCCAACCACAACCCGTCAGACATATAACGAGGAATTACACCAGGCAGAATAAACAGCTCACTAGAGCTGCTTGTGAAGGACAGAAAACAGCTTTCACTCCTTCGGAATAACTCTGATACCCAAACGCCCTAGAAACTCGACACTGCTTTGTAAGGCCGTGTGTCGAGCCTACGCTTCGAATTACTTGTTGACACTATCATGACAGGTTGTGTAAGATCTTCCAGACTGAGCACGTCTGGACACCGAGTGAGTGTTGTGTACATCTTAAGCAGCTTATTTGATATTGTAAATTGTGCGCTTACCCTGGTAGATGACAATTTCTTCTAAACACAAGCAAGTATCACAGCAGGTGGTGTGACTGGTGGAAGACCTCATATTCTTGAGTAAAGTAATATTGAGCATGTTATCAATGCGTAGAGAACTATCCGAATGCAAATCACCAGTCTGGATATGCTAGTGAGCGTAGTGTTGCAACCTGTTCCGTGGTTCTCCGTTCTACTTTTTCAATAACAGTCATTTTTCTTACAAGCTATGTGCAGCAAATTTAGGCGACTGGCTAAAGGTGATAGCCAACAGCGTACTTAACATCAGCGGACGAATTTAAGAGTAACGTGTTAAAAATCATCTAGTAGGCAACCTACTTACCAGATCGGCCTTGCTGTCCACTGGGGTCTAACTTGGAGACAGACTAAAATTGTCCAAAACAATTGTTCCATGTTTCATTCACGACAGTGTTACTCAGCTTTTAGCTTCCAGCGGGATTGGCGAAGGTTCATTATGTTACATTTGGCTGTATTAGATGGCAACCCAGCTATACATAACCTTTATAATGTACTCGAGTTTGTCAGGCGACTAGTCCTACATTACTTAAAAATTTTAATCCAACTCTGCCTACCTACGACATACTTAGAGTTGCGCTATCTGATTAGACAGAAGTGGGTGAACACGTTCACACACTAGAAATTACGGCCCTGCCATCTGGCAATATCTGATGCATGTCGTCTCCTCGAGCATAACGGGCTGTTCTATTCGTCACCATCATGTCGACTTTGATTTACAACGAGCTAGGGGCTTTGATGAGCAAATCCGAATCGGTAGTCTAGACGTTACAGACGTATATGCTATTATTCGAAAGCACTTCCAGTGTTCCATAAGGCTGGTGACCATCTCTGGAGCCCCGCAGTCTTATTTGCTCTCACCTACACGGTAATTCACATGTGCACTGTGCAAATCTACGTGTGTGTGCGCGCGCGCCCAATCCCGTGTTCGCACGCGTGAGCATTGGTGCTTACAGTTCAGTTGTACGTGTGTGTGTGCGTTGCGTGTGCGTGTGTGTTTGAGTCGATGATAGCGCACTGTGCAGAGAGAAGCAGTTAAGGTGAGGAAAACCTTGCGCACACATGCGTCAGAGCTACGTTGACATCGCTTGTAGCACGTGATTAGCGCACGTGATTACAGCACGTGATCCAAATCTCTGTTTCTGATCCTCGTTGCACACACGAGACCATACGTTCTCCCAGGTTTTAGTTACCATTCCAACATAACACCGTGTAGGCTATTGTATTGTGAGCATATCCTCCCTTGACCAGCTGAATCAATTCAGATTTTTAAGCTTGCATCTAGTTTTTGTAAAGAGTAATCTCAATAGTGTTGCTGAACAGTGCATGCACAGTTGTTCGTGGTGATACCGGTTGACGTTTTTAGAGTGCGTTTGATTTTCTACCATTCTACTTCACTACAGTCGTAAAGCACATGAACAGTATTCTCGTAGGGTCCAGTTGTTCACCGAGGTTAGAGTTTGGGTTTCAAACATTCTATCCGCTGGCGAACTGGTGGCATTGGGCCATAAAGATTATAGTGTATAGTTCGCAACGGATGGATTAGTAATAGGTGATGAATGTCCTCTTTTGTATAGGCCATTAATGATAAACCTTTGTCCTGAAATCCCACTGGTGAATTCGTGTATTCGTTCCACCTTTGGTCTGTGCGGGGGTCTTTTCTTCACTGTTATTCTCTCTTAATAATTCTAAGGCGATCGGATTTGCACATTATCTACCTTGGATCGTTGATCCAATATGTTCACACTGCTTTGCTCATTTGTGCAACGGTTTTCGATTATGGCCGAGTTTACGTTTTGTCTTTCACTTGCAGTGGCTCATAAGTTTCCTTAATCTTATGCCAATCTATGTAATTTGGTGATACATACCAGCTTCCCAGATATTTTCGTACGTCTTTGTTGTCTACTTAAGCCAGAAAGAAGTAACCAACCCACTTTCAATTCTGACGATAAATTCTCTGAGTAAAACAAGACATTCCCCATATTCTACTAACTTTAACGTACCGATATAACCTTGTTTGATGATAGAACAGTTGCAGTTTAATCTGAATTCAGAGAACAGCTAAAAACCAGAACCAACAGTCCGATCCACCATATCGTCCAGTATTTTGTGTCATTTGAAATATTCTATGTGAAACACCATTCTACCTTACTCAGCGTTCTCTTACTTTGGGTTCACCAGGTAGATAAAAAGAAACAGGATTCAGACGGTGTGAACTGCCGTCCACTATCCACGACTTCTTTCGGTCTCTTGAGCAACCCATTAGTTAAATGAGCCTTGTTAAGGCCGTTGCTAAAAAACTGCTCCCCTAATATTTGTGATCAACGGTACTGGCCATTTGAAAACATATTGTGAGATTCATCTTGCCTACCCAATTAGAAGAGAACATTCACGAGAAAGAACTTTGAGCTTTAGTTCGTTATTTGATCGCTAATCAGGATTTTCAATCCACCTAACGAGCGGAAACGTATAAACATCTATTTTCGACGGGCAATTGCAGGATTTGGCTGAAATATATCGGACGCCGCACAAATTTTCTGTCAACTATCTTATCCAGAATGACTATCCAGCCATCCCCTTTACATGAGCAGCACCTAACCAGAGATTAAACGGAATGGGCGAGTTCTTTCTAACCCAGGGACTTTAATAGCAGGATTATCGATCAAAGTTAACCTTGCGCTTACCAAGTCCTCTGCAGAGATGATTGGGCAAACCGACGAATTGTCAGAAAACGGGTGTTGGGGTGTGACCATTCGCTTATGCTTAATGAGGTCAAGCACTCCGCGGTCAACACGTTCATGTCGCAACTACAGTGATTTACTTTCAGCTCACGGTCACGGCATGGATTACTTGTGTAGATGAGCTCAAGTAAGAGGGAAGCTCTAGCGCAGTGCTTTTTTCAGAGGAGACTAATCGGGAATTTTGCCTGAATCAAAGGGATCTGATCAAATGTAACTCGTGCCCAAGCTATACAAACTTATTTATGTCGAAAAATTATGAATGAAAATATTCGGACGCTGGTGCTGACTAATGTAATTTTATATCGCGACGAAATTGCTCAAACTTTTCTTCGCAGCTCTCAAGAGTCGAAAGCAACGGAAAATGCCTGCTTGACACAGCTGTATAAGGCTTCGAAGACCAATAATCATTTAGTGATCGACGTTTTAAAGACTGGTGTAAAACTGTGAAGAGGTGAATTAGACAGAAAGAGTGAAGAAAGAAAGGAAATGTCTCCGCATGGAATCTGAATATACTAACTGTTTGCTCATCTTTCGCATACAACATCCAATGTATCTTAAGCACACCTTTAGCAGACGCTTGGCCCCTTTTGAACATGTAGGCTCGATATAGTCCATTTGAGAACCATGTGACTACATCAGCGGATACTGGATGTGATTCACTTATATCTTACAGTGAGTGGTCTATACTCGATCTTTGAACTAACCTCACAATCAATTTGAGGGGGTAAAATTCTCTGGTGTGGTTTATCCAGTGGATGGAAAAACAGCTAGCAAGCACACTGTGGACCACAAACACTGCCGCGGATGGCGTAAGGTTAGGGTATTTTAAAAAAAGACTGAGACGATGAAGGAAGTCATGCGCGCAGAGAATAAAAGTTAGGAGAACGCGTTAAAGGCACTGATCGTTTCAGTATGAGAAATATGATAAGAAATCTAATAGGGGATTAGTTAACAGAAATTACTAATTCAGTAGCCGATAACTTGAGGTCGTTACGCTCTTCACCAAGATCTCACGGGCAAGAAAGTCTGAATACCGCTCGCCAGCGCTTTAAAGATGATGCAAGTTTAGTTTAAAAGCATGATTTGCCAACTGTTAAGATTATACGAGCTACGAAGTTTTTCGTAGTTTCCACTTCCTTTACATTCAAAGGGGTGATTCGTCAGCAGATCTACGAGCTCACACAGGGAATGCCCGTCCTGCCCACTGTCAGTTAAGACTTAAAAAACAGTTTATTGTTTTACTTTTCTGGTCCACCTAGAAGTTGATGTAGGTGTCTCTATGGTACGTTACTGGTGATACACGCAGAACCAGATGATACATTCAGGACACACAAGAACGCCTTTCGTACACACTTGTAATTTAGAATTGATCGTGAATCGATGAGTCGGAAGTTAAGTTTTTTCGGATTACACAGTATGTAAGGTAGTTGATGATATACAAGACACGGCAGTGCGCTGAATGGAAATCCATTACAGTCGGTGCCTTTCCTTTAGATTGGAACACTAAGGAAAATGTGGTCGTCTTGTAAACAACGAAAGCTTACGGTTACTATGACAAATTTAGTAGGTAACCTGCCTCAGGATCAAAGACCCCGTGAATCGACTATCAACTACTCTTATTTCGTACAAAGGGACTAATTCGAACAATCTTAAACAGATACACAACATGTACAGCATCAAAGTGACTGCTAAGGTCACTAGTAATGAACTGAGTGAGTTAGTCCGCCTGAAGACGAAACGGTCGGTTTTTGGGCAGCTTCATTGTACCTATTGAAGTACGTGTAAATATCCTCAGGCCTATTACACTGGTCAGGCCGTCTGTCTGGGAAACGTGTAAGGATTAGTGAACAGCTTTTCAACGATACTCAGCAATCCCGGATGTCGGAACTTGACTGAACCATTGCTGCATACACCGTCCCCAACACCACCACTGTTCCCAACCATCATCTTCAGGTTGACTGTGATCATCCGGCTGCACAAAACGGAGCTTCCACAATCACCTGAAAGGCAGTTTAATATAAACACTTTTAACTGGAAACCCACCACAGATGATAGATTGCTCAAACCTTCACGACTGTCAGTAGTCTGGCGTGACCTACTGAACGGATCTCAATGAAAAGCCCATAGTATTCGCATCACCTAGCCAGTACTGAAGATCTCTGTCCTTATGCGGTTGAGGGCATCCGCTCTTAGATTATCCTGTTAGGGTGACCGGATCCGAAAACCGCCTGCGTACTAGTGTCGTCACTAGCTGTTTTTAATTCACCACTTAAGACCAAACTCAAATATCCGTATCAAGTGTTGGTAGTAGCTGAGCAGAAACTTGGACCATATTCCCTCCAAGTCTACTCAACGAAATGTCTCGGTTTTCGGAACCATATCTGATTGTCTAATTCATGAGGTGCGCCTTAGACACTACAGATAATAGCGGCTGAGATACAACAAATCCACAGGTCTCACTACCGTAAACTGCTATGGTCAGTACTTGTGAGCGAGCAGTTTTGTTTTCCGCTTCAGGCTGCAATTTTACAGATGTACTTCAGGGTGCCTGAAGACACCACTAGCCTTGACTACACGGACTCGTACATCGTGATCCACGGGGAGTTCTACCAAAAAATTACCACTTATTTGAAGGAAATCTGAAGGATCATTCATAATTTTCTCGTTGATGTGAATTCCAGGCACGGGCCTGGTCCATCTGCCCAGAGGAGGATTAGGGAAAAATGTCTTGTCGCTGTTTACATCTGGTTCAAATCTGGGTGCAACAGTTGCGGTAGCTATGGTCAATCGCTGCCGTTCCTATGCTCTGTCATCTACAGAACACAGCATGTGGATATTCAACTTACTTAAACCGGTCGGAGCTCCCAAAATATCAGGTACTCAGAGAACAATCACTCATACGGTTTTCGATTCAGACACGGTCCTCCGAGTTCTGAAGAGTAACTGACAGGATTTATTCAGCGAGTATCTCTTTATATTACTGCAGAGCTTTGGAACGGAACTGATCGAAACAGGGCTGACCGTTCTTCTCAGGACCTAGAATGGTTAATCTAAACTAAGCAGTATGGTGAAACTGAGAAATAGAGGAAACTGTAAAAGCACATTGCACCCAGTACTCACGGGTACACGGTTCAGTTTATTATAACTGTCGATTAATGGCAGTACTTTAGTTAGGTGAGCATCAATTCTTCTGTTTCCGCACAATGAGTGTGATTAAGAACAAGGTGGATTGCTAAGTTCCTATTGCACAGCCATCAACGGGAACTACAATGAGTTTTGCAAAGTATCATTGTTGTTGATAAACAACAGTACGTCAGGCTAAGATCAGTTTCTAACTGTTTTTAATTAGCGCCTTCATTAGCTCCACGTTTTTACGGCAGCAGAGAACGGAGACCACGTCTCTCTGTCATACACAATTGCTTACTGCGAGATCCTGAATCACTCAACCTTAACAGACAATCCACCTATCTAGTTCATGAGTACCAATACCCTTGGAAGTAAATCAGTGGTTGATACTGGTGCTTAACCGAAAAAAAAACTACGTGAAAACAAAACGCTGATGTGAATATAGAAACGGATGACAAAAGGAGCTTACTTCTGTGTATGCACTCAAATAGTTAACATCAAGGTTTTCATAATTTCTTCAAAACAACAATCGAGTTGCAGACGTGAGTAAAGAAACATCCGTAACAATGGCTACTACCTTTCGGCCTTCAATACCCCGTATCATTATCTGTCCCCGCTCTACGGATATCTCATTCCATCACTCGTACTAGTTATGCGACTGAACTCGATTATCTGTTACATGACATGGTGTTCTGAGTACTGCTAAAACCGAACAAACTAAAGTGTTCATCTGGATTAGTGAAGCAAACCTTTTGCTTGATTTTAGCCAGACTGAACGAACAGTCTGAGTTTTCACTTTTTGTAACATGCTGAAATCGATCACCCGTTGTTGGTAGATGGGTAAACTGGCAAGCATCCAGCACAGCCCCAGAATGGATTTTTACTAACAGCTGGCCTAAGTGACCACTGCTGGGGTAGTAGATACTTGTTTTAATGGTCACACCCACACAATCTATAACTTTTCCACTATCGAACATATCAAATTCTTGCTTGTCCAACCAGTGTTTATCCGTAACTCGGTGTTTGTTTACGATGAGTTCAAGAGAATCTCGAGTATTGTTCCATCACGATCTCCAGAGTCGTCTCGATTGGACATGTAACGCTACCACAGAGCAGCAGATAATGAAGCGGATGCATTGCGCTGAAGTTCCAAACAGTGTACGATAACTTACACTAACAAGCTTTCTTGCTAAATAATGTCAGTAACCACTGTTTGTACACAACAAATGCATGATTGTGCTAATCAGAATGACTGTGCTTTTTCTGACTGCTTCATATCTTTCCTCCCCATCGCTTCAATACATTCCGGCTATCCTGGTCCATTGGTGCTTGCTTAACCAATTCGGTTAAAGTGCCCATTCGTATAAACCTCTTTACTAGTGTTGAATTTTAATTATGATGTAGTTGTTTCCACTCTCTGTCCGAATGTGTTATCTCGTTCTACTTAGTTTGAAAACCTATAGGTGAATGCCAGAGAAATCCGTCGGAACATTTTAAATCGTCATGGAGTCTGAAAAAAAGTGGTATGGAGAAGAGTGGAAGTGATAATACGAAATTTTGAAGAGAAAAATGTACGGGAGATAGTTGCATATACTATCATTCGGAAACTTAGTCACAGGTCCTGGGTGTGGTTTGCTGCCATGTTTGGAGATGATTACCCTCAATTAGGACAAAACAATTGTTTGCCACTCAGCTGGTGATCACCAGAACTAATAACTTGCATAGGTATCTGTATGCCCATAGTATCTGTCCATCATATGTGATTAGCCTATGAATACTTTGGGTTTTATCTTCTAAAGTAAAAATATATTTGGCGTTAGAAACTTACTAAAGAGGTTAGATGCATTTGTGGACCAAAGTTTTCATTTAAATGACGGTACATAAAAAGTGCCAACATGCTAACGATGGATAAAGCTGTTCATTCGTATGAGGTCTCTGACTTGTCGACACTCTGGTTACTCGTGTTAAATTCCATTATTCACTGTGGATACTGGTAACGTGAAAGTGTATGTCTGATTTACATATTCAGAATGACCGCCCGAAGCAAGTGCATTGCTTGAAAGCACACTTTGTTCACTTATTGCAAGCATACTGTTTGCGCGTATCTTGCTGGTACACTAGCTACACATCACCTTCCTGTCATGTGCTATAATCGAGCTACTGTTAGCTAATAGATGGCGTAAACGGACTACCGACCACACGGGCGCGACTAAAAGTGTAGACGAAAGATTATGCCAAATGAACTGTAAATTAGAAAGACCGAACTCAACTTCAACATCCGTCAACATTTGATCATGATGTCAGTTTACCTTGGCTGTTGGCATGAATTAGTGATTCACTACGAGACTTATTTTACTTTTTAATTGAGTTGTACAGAAAAAATTTACGGTCAAGCGTTGCACCCATTCAGCAATTGTATTCGAACCATACAAACTGTCCAAAACTCTGTGGTGTAATAAGCGATCACAGTGTGATTCATAAAGCAAACATCACACACATTTGACAGTGGCCTTAAGGTTCGGACCGACATTTCCTCTGCCCCCTCCAACAGGGATACTCAGCTGGAGTTTCAGCAGTATTAAGTCTCATTTTCACGTTGGGCACGGCTAAACTGGTAAACACACCAAAGGTGTGCTCCTATAAGAATGAAACCCCACTCCATTACTTTTCTCAAAAGAAGCCGTCTGAAGGCAATATCTGCGATTAATCATGAGCAGTGTTCAAGCTATGCCCAATCTGTACCATTCGCTAATCAAAACCTGTCGTGAGCGCTACCCCATTTTAAAAATGTATGGATTACGTGACGATCACGGGAGGACATGGTTATGGCAGCTGTTGGCGTGCCATTTCTAGAAACACCTGTCAAGTACAAGTGAAACCACTACGTTCATGCGTACAACACCCCCTAGGTATACTGCATTATTATAGCCGAAATTTGTGTACTGGTAATGTGAGATATCATTGTCTGATGCAATCGTATGTTATGACTAACATGAACTCATGATGTATCAAAATGTATCAAAATCCCGTTTTCCTGTTTGCACAAACTGTCTCAAGCGAGGCTTCCGAAAGCAACCTTGGCACCCAAGGCCAAACTCTACTGTATCGAAGATGGAAATCCTACACGGAGCAGATTATGTTTTTCTCTTTAAAGGTGACGGTAACCGCTTGCGTGCACGAACCTGTGCATGCACCGATGCAGAGCAGAAACAGCTGCACTCACTGTTCACATGATCTTATTTTGACCTAGGTGCAGCAACTTCGTTTGCGGTGTTTGTACTTTACACGCATGTACGCTTCTGTGCGTGGGTGGTGATCGTTGCGGCATGACTGCTGGATGCACACGTGGACAGGCGTCCATCTGTTTACGTGCGTGTGTGTATGCGGTGCAAGAGAGTAACCGTATAATTATTACGGTCTGTCAACTCAGACATGACGGTTTCGGCCCAGAATGCTGTCTGGTCTGCGACATAAGGCTCAGTCACAAACCGTTGTTTACGCATACCCACTTCCGATCGCTCCAGCGACTAAGCATGTCTCGAAAAAGATAACACAGTGATAAGAAATGCTGAAGGTCGACTACTCGAATCAACGTAGGATCTAACGCGGAACTTCATTATTCTTAAAACAGTGTGCTCCCATCTTTTGACAACCATGTTCAGCCCCTCTTAACAACGCAAACTGCAAGCAAGTCGATGTTCGACGGAACCTACCACTTTCTGGTGATCGTTTCAAAGTTGGTAGTCATATCCCATCTTGTCAATGCATTCCAAAATTCCGCACAAGCTTAAGAGGCACTCTCAACAGAATAGTTTTTGCGTAGTCTAAGTAAGCCAATGTCTCGGTAGTGTGTCATGCTGTCTACCTAACAGTAAGGGGTCCCAAGTGACCAACACAAGTCCCATAGATATCTGGTACTCCCATAGGACCAAAGGTATTCGTAGTGTTTCACAACAGTCATCGTACATGTTGGTTCTTACTCTGTGCACTAAGCTCCGTTTCGTTCCCCGGAAATGTATTATTCTGGCATCATGTGAAAACGTACACTCAAAGGCTTGTGGGTTAAGTGCGCTAGTGCCGAACGATCCAGTCTGACGTGGTTTGCCAACACTAAGTTAGCAATAGTGATAACAGCAGTTTGCGGCGAATGGTTTATTTGTAAGTTGTATCTTCCGGATGTGGCGTATGTCAAAATAAGCAAGTAATCGCTGTAACTCGAGTTGTTGTTTATGTAGCTGCCAAGCTTAACACATTTATTTCAATAAAATAGAACAGCTGCAAGAAAACGATCGCACAGTAATGGAGACTGAAGCAGATGGGATTACTGACACTGGGGTGAATTCCGCTGTCGATATGTTTCAATCTGAAGAATATAATGAACTAAATACATATAGGATATTGTGTATTCATGAAGTGTTATTTGTCGTTCATATTAACCAGCCATTTAAACCTTCAGCAATCACACAATCAATCCGTTTCAGGTTAATCCGCTAGCGATTGGGCGCAATAATAGGTTTTAGAGCAAAAGGTGGACTCTGTAGAAAGGTTTCAATTTATCTGGCAAATCGCATAACGTGGAACTGAAACGTACAAGCAAAGTCAGTACTGTGCAGAATAACAGTAACGAATCTTGAAACACTGAGTTCCCTTCAATAACTTCATTAGTGCAGAAAGAAGACATATGTTGCGATATGTTAACATTTCGTTTACTCTCATCAGTCGCAAACGTAAAACATGCAAGTTATATATGACAGACAATTAGAGATAGACAGGGTATGGACACGCATACAATCACACCACGTATTGCCATCACCACCACGGCAACCCTATAGGTTGCTTCACCCACTTTTGTGCACACAACGCCGGCTGGTGAGCTCTAATCAGCATGGCTTCGCTAAAGGCCAGTAGCTTCGGGTTCTGCTGACGTAACAATATTTTTGAAGAGTTAAGTGGAACCACCTGGTGACCTGTTATCATGATGTGTCTGGCAATCGATGACGCAGGGCTTCGAGTAACTGATCCATCGGTTTCCAGTTGTGTCATGCGCTGTTTTAACCAGTTTGGGAGGTGTTCGGCCACACGCTGAGATGGCCGTCGGTCTGTTCTGCCTATGTAAACGTCACCGCAACTGCAAGTGAACTGATAGACAACGTGAGAGACGGAATGGTCAAACCGACTGCGTTCTCGATTGTGTAGAACGAGTCCTTTGCTGGTTTGAACCAAGCG
>QNGE01000117.1:395190-424451 GCA_008508345.1 Paragonimus westermani
CGCTTGGTTCAAACCAGCAAAGGACTCGTTCTACACAATCGAGAACGCAGTCGGTTTGACCATTCCGTCTCTCACGTTGTCTATCAGTTCACTTGCAGTTGCGGTGACGTTTACATAGGCAGAACAGACCGACGGCCATCTCAGCGTGTGGCCGAACACCTCCCAAACTGGTTAAAACAGCGCATGACACAACTGGAAACCGATGGATCAGTTACTCGAAGCCCTGCGTCATCGATTGCCAGACACATCATGATAACAGGTCACCAGGTGGTTCCACTTAACTCTTCAAAAATATTGTTACGTCAGCAGAACCCGAAGCTACTGGCCTTTAGCGAAGCCATGCTGATTAGAGCTCACCAGCCGGCGTTGTGTGCACAAAAGTGGGTGAAGCAACCTATAGGGTTGCCGTGGTGGTGATGGCAATACGTGGTGTGATTGTATGCGTGTCCATACCCTGTCTATCTCTAATTGTCTGTCATATATAACTTGCATGTTTTACGTTTGCGACTGATGAGAGTAAACGAAATGTTAACATATCGCAACATATGTCTTCTTTCTGCGCTGATGAGGTAACGAATCTGTCGCTTAGTAGCTACACCTGCTTACTCCTGCGCCTTTTTACTTCTACCAAACTTATATTTTGAAATTTTACCTCTTGTTCAGTTTACTTAATTATTGTCGTCATCACCGGTAGCATTAACTCAGGTGTTTGCACTGGTGTCTTATTGTCATAGGCACAAAAACCAAACTGACGGTTTCAGGTGCATTCTGTTTTCAAAGGACTTCTAGTTGTTGAAGTCATGATTTTTTGCTGCACATATGGTCTCGATTGTTAGTGGTCATGATAATCTGCGTGTACTTTCGTAACCATGGCATTGAAGAAACTCTGTGACAATTATTCAAACGATCATCGATATAACGCACGGTTTGAGCGATGTGCACTTTGACGAATACCACATGAGTTGAGGTTGTGTCGTTGGAGTAAGTGTCCAGATGTGAAGGATTCAGCAAACATGTCTTACTGTCCTTATCAGTGTTCAGTGGTTTTTGAGATAAGCTGATCTAAACGCGCCTAGGCGGAACGGACTTTCTTACTGTTATACATGAGTACAACGAAGAAAATAATGAGGCGCTACACTAAAAAGACATTTGGCCATATATATATATATATATATATATAAACCGTTATATGGCTTTGTTGTAAGCAGATTAAAAATGTTGATCGTTAATTGGATTTGAAGTCTCGAGTGTTGCTTCTGATTTTAGTCGGTCTGCCTGTAATCGAGCACTACCATGAGCACTGTTAACATCTGTGCTATCAGTTTCCTATCCTATGTAGAAACACTGACGGTGTATACTCAATGTTCGAATCAGATATCCGACTTTGTCTCTGGCGAATGTATTTCACTTTACCGAAAAAACATAACAGATTATCGAAATGCTAATCATAACACTTCGTTCACTATCGTACCTAGACGTGCTACTCAAGCAGGGACGATTTCCCATCTACTGTCATTATATCAAACTGACTTGCTCCTAGTATACAAAACCTACCGACAATCACAACGCACACTTTGAACTGTTTCTTTTTAAATTTTTCTTACAAACTATTGCTTGAAGTGTGACTTGTTGGAGTTACGACGTATTCAATGCCAGGGTATGTCCAATCCAAAACGTTCTCAGAAAGACTGTTATGGGCGTACAATGACGCATCGCAGATTCTGTGCACACAATTACTGCATCAACCTGGTTTCATATAAATTAGTCATCGAGGTAAATCTGTTCTATACCATTTATCGTCGTCGTTAACAAGATGTTGTAGTTCGGAAAAGTGCAAGTACTATCCTGGACGACCTGTGGTTGTGCCCTGTTCCAGCATCGAAACACCTCACTCGTAAACTTCTAATATTCTTACAACGCGGTCTTGACTATATCAGTATATTCACCAATCACTGATCCTTCTTAGCTGCTTTAAGAAGGGTAACAAATATTTGGTTCCAAGAATTAGGTTCTCATCGAACATGTAACGGGATTGACCCTTTATGCTTACCATCCTAGACACCGACAAATCTTTAGGACATTTCTAATGTAGACAACTCAAAACATTCGCCAACATACTTTATATGCAGCAGGTGGTACGATCCAAATTATACTGTGAGACAGCCGGAACATTATGGAGTTATCACTTTTGTGAAGTTTCATTGATGCATGTAGGCTGAAACACTCGCAGAACTAGATAGTATGAAGATTAGAGTTCTGAACCAAAATTTAGCTCAAAGGTTCGGGCCGCAATACAGAAACTGAGTGGTAACCCTCTGAGACTTTTTAATCCTGAAAACCGTGCCAGTCTTCCTCCAACCAACCCAACCTGAAGGACCAAGAAGCTAGTTCGTTAGACTTCTACATGCTGGCCTGCCTAGCATGAGTGACTCTTTCCGTGTACTGATCATACCATCCTGTTTAATTCAGTAAGTCACTGAGATGCATAAGTCTTCACACTGCACCATGATCCAGTCTTGTTTTTTGTCCTTATGAATCTGGTTCGTTAACTTTTGACTGCTGTGCTCCTTTATTCAGTGCCAATTTAATCGTGAATATAATGGACGGGGCGTAGTTTGTGTACTTAATATCCACGCATGTAACTGAACTAATTAGGTTAAGCAACAGCTCCTAAATTGTCAAATTGTCAATTACACTTCCATGAAGCCGTCGCATTCAGCCCGATCTGAGTTAAGTCACTTCGGTTCTCACGCGCAGATAGGTAGCATTTTTGCAATACAAACTGATTACTTGCTTAATTTGAGTAGTGAGACGTTTTTGGATGTATACTGTGCTGTTATTTGTGCGATTTCAAACGACTTACTTGAACCTCCATTTCATTTAGGTCTCAGTGAATGCAATACTGAACATATGGAAGGGATTTCCTATCCAAACGAGGTAAGCAAAGTGATTTTGTAAAAATCCGGTTTCTACAACAAATTTGTAAACGAAAGACGAAAGTGTTTCTTTACCCTGCGTTTCTCGGGTTCATTTCGTTGCACCCCATGGAATGCATACTGCATTGGACGGTAATCACACGGTAACTGAATAAATACGGACATTGCATGGCAGATGGACGAACTTGAATACTTCAGTCCAATTGCAAAAACTGCCGTGGCACTTCTTTACCAAGATAAAGCAGTTTTTATTTGGACCTCTTTCTGTATACACATAAGTGACTATTTTCGGTTTATATCCTCCCTGTGATACAGAGCAATTTCTGGTTCCCCGTTGCGTAAAGGATGTGGAACACCGCATTCAGGTTGAAGGTTAGCAGGCAAAATATCGGGTGCCGACCAACTAGCGCTTTTCTCCACCTGTTTTCATTTGAGATTTGATTGCGTCACACCGTCAAGTTCAAGTTACTTTCTGACGAACACCGGAATGTGCACCTTCACCCTGTGACAAGTGTTAATCTTTAGTGCCGAGGTAAATGCCTAACAACCCACACCTGAATTGGTGAACACAAAGCGATTTTGTACGCAAATGGACTGAGGTCATAACCGACCGGATGCATAAAGGGGTAGTTTAGAAGACCAGAATTGATTGTTTTGCACTGGAACTGCGTGCGACCGTTTCTGTCACGTATATTCTTACTAAGTCGCCGACTCTGTTGCCTTTGAGGGGCAGTCGCAGGAAAACCCTCCGTTTTGGGAGAAGCGGGTAGTTTCGATTCCCGCTGCTTTGCTTATGAAAGCCGAAGGGTGTACGATTGTGTTCGAGGTGGTTATTAACAGTTCTTATCAGTTCTTGTTAAGCGTAGAAATCCTCATTAGGTTTAATGTGCGTTTCTTCCAACACTGCACGTTGTTTTCTCAGGACTTCGTTAATTCCCGTTCCGTGATATTCAAGGCTTATTTGAAGCTTTCGACTTCACGTTGGAACTAAAGTTGTTTGCCTTGCTACCACAGTAGTCTTAGTTATTTATGCAGTGGTAGCACGTGGTCCATGAAAGTGGGGGAGTTCCTTATTTCAAACTTCACTTGGTCCGGATGTTGTCTCGTATTACAAGAGCCAACGGTTACTGTAATTAGCACAGAGAAATAATTGAGTCTTCAATTTGGTGGTTTGCTTTCTTCAGGTAACACTTCTGTACCATATTACCGGTTCACTTCCATCGTTCGCCCACGTTGCTCATCATGCACGTATCGAACCGTCTTTCTTGTTGTTTATTTGATTCCTTCACTGCTCAGTAAGATTGAGGCTTTCGTCACATTGTTCTAGGAAGAACCATGATGGCCATTCATCGCGGTCTGTTTTTTCGTCGCGTAGCTATTTAGATCACATGGGTTTTTGTCAGCATTTGTTGTATAGTCAATGCTGAATGATTTCACAAATCTGACCACCCTGCACCTGTAATCCAGTCTGGCCTATAGATAGGTACTACTGACCGACTTCTTGTCTGGTAGACTGAACTCTAGCCGAAAACTACCAAATTTTTCGATACATTAAATAACCACAAGAAATTGTCGGCGTTTTTGAAGCTTCGTTATCTATCGTATGACGCAGAGTGTGTGCTGAACGCACGAGGAGCGAGACAAAAAAGATAACGAATGATCGCCGGTGAAAGAAGACATTAGCTAATTCGGCGGTTAATTAGAGGCAAATAGAAGACGACATGCATTCTAAACTACCTTCCGAAGATCAAAGTGTTAGTCATTTCCATTCAACCATAAGAGTGCAGTATCTGCCTTCGATGCCAGGAGCTGAATTTACAGTATATTTTAAGGCCTACAACATTGATGTGGTAAGATCACTTCCATTGTGGATAATCAGGAATAGCAAGCTAACTTTCTAAGAGTAATTGCCTATCCTGTAGTTTGTAGAATTTCGGTGTAAATATTAAACATTATTTTTGTAATCCTAGACTCACGGATTTTGGACCCATCCGCTTTGTTCGAACTACTCACCATAATTGCTATTATTTTCGCCACTAATGTTTTCTCTCAGGCGAATCCTTGTCATCAAGTTCCACACTAACAGTGCACTTGCAAGGTCGTATCGACCTACCCTGGTTCATAAACGTTTCGCCATATCAGCACTCCGGTGACAGTTATGCCAGTTCAGTTCTCTACTTGGCGTTAGGTATGTCAGTAGCTGATCACTGGTTTATCGAAGCACATGATGAAGACACGGGAGTGCTAGGTGTGTCTCACAAAGTGGATGGCTGTGCAAATAGGTATCGAACTAATATGCAGAGGCTGTTATTAGCTCGCCAGAGCGCTTCTGAACAGCATCAATACTAAGCCCCTTCGATGCTTCACTCAAGGTATTTCGTGAGATGCGATACATGCAACACAGACTAAATGCATGTGACCGATCACACGTACTTACCTTGTTCTGTTCGAATACTGAGAGCCGTAGTGCGGCCCACATAAACGACACAGTTGATGTCAGTGTCTTACTTCAAAATGAACAAGTGAAATTTCGAATTTGAACTACTCCTCCAGGTGGTAGATCAAACTAATAGTATGTTTCGTTTTGTGTTTTGCTCCGTGGATTTTCAATTAAACATTAACAGCATTGAGCTTGCTCCCCGCAAAATTTGAAAAGCACTTCTGACTGTTTATTGTCTGCTGTAATATAAGTCATAGCACGGAATGTGCAATTGAGTGTATATTTTGAAACATTGGTTCCCACCGATAATTTTGAAGAAAAAAACCAACGGTAGCTCTTAAGATGACTTGCGCAGTGACATTCCGTTCGCATCTCATCGGTTACCTTTGTGAACTTAACGTACGCTTTGTATAGTGGGGAGCAAGCAGCTAGGCGAAATCCATCTAGAAACATTTGAGACAGTCAATCAGGTGACGAGAGCGGAAGCAGCAAGATGCAACTGAATCGTACTCATTGATGAGAAACATGGATTAGATGCAACACAATAGAATTGCTGTGAATCGAAAAGGGTACGAGGAGTCTGAAAAGAAAGAGATGATTAAAAATCCACATATATTGAACGGAAGAGGTCAGATATGGTTGGAAAATCCATAGAAAACAAACAGGGGTTAAAAGAATGTTTAAAAAGATAGCGCAATATGGATTATGAAAGGATAGGGGTGGTCTAACAGTTGTTAAATTTCCGAGCTCTCGGTGTGGCTTCGTAGCTCAGCTGGTAGAGCGCTTGCCGCGTTGAGGCATGCTGTGTCTGTCGCTGGTTCGAATCCAGCCGAAGCCCTGACTTTTCACATTTGGGTCTCATCTAAAGTTGTTAAACTGTATGAAAAAAATACGAGGGTCTTAAACTTCGGGTTCAGGAGAAGTACGAAAGTAAGATGAAATCAAAGAGTACCAGTTGCATTCTTACCAACATATTCTTTCGACCCAAACTAAAGCAGACTGTCAATATTGTGGAAGCTGTCTCAATAATCTGTTGAATCCCAATCTATGCGGCAAGAAACAGTTGGTGACTAGCCTTCCGCTATGTTTGTAAGAATGCAAACTGGTACTCTTTGATTTCATCTTACTTTCGTACTTCTCCTGAACCCGAAGTTTAAGACCCTCGTATTTTTTTCATACAGTTTAACAACTTTAGATGAGACCCAAATGTGAAAAGTCAGGGCTTCGGCTGGATTCGAACCAGCGACAGACACAGCATGTCTCAACGCGGCAAGCGCTCTACCAGCTGAGCTACGAAGCCACACCGAGAGCTCGGAAATTTAACAACTGTTAGACCACCCCTATCCTTTCATAATCCATATTGCGCTATCTTTTTAAACATTCTTTTAACCCCTGTTTGTTTTCTATGGATTTTCCAACCATATCTGACCTCTTCCGTTCAATATATGTGGATTTTTAATCATCTCTTTCTTTTCAGACTCCTCGTACCCTTTTCGATTCACAGCAATTCTATTGTGTTGCATCTAATCCATGTTTCTCATCAATGAGTACGATTCAGTTGCATCTTGCTGCTTCCGCTCTCGTCACCTGATTGACTGTCTCAAATGTTTCTAGATGGATTTCGCCTAGCTGCTTGCTCCCCACTATACAAAGCGTACGTTAAGTTCACAAAGGTAACCGATGAGATGCGAACGGAATGTCACTGCGCAAGTCATCTTAAATGCTGTTATTGGCTTCTTTTCAAGTGTATATTCGATTATACCAGTTAACAACACGTGCTGCCGGGAGCGTCAAAACAACAGCCAGTAGATACTAAGTGGTCTTGATGATCGGCAAATTGTACCAGTTGGAGGGACAGTTGCACAGGTCAGGAGTATGATTCAGCCTAAGATACACACAGTCGCATCACGCTACATACAAGTGAAACGGTGGCAAACTTTTGAAAAGGTACTTCCATGCACATTGACCTTTATACGACCCGTAGTACTCGGTACTTACATTTTATAGTGGGTATCACCCAGACAGTAACGTGTTTTGCGTAGGCCTATCAATCACTCATTTGCCCGTGTTGAGATACAGTTCTTTTTTTGTTTCGTACAATTAGATTTTCAGCTACCTTGTTTTGAAGATGTTGTGTATGTCTGTATACACAATCTACGCACACAGTTTCGATCCAGTTCTACTTTTTGTTAGCTACGTGCTCATTGTAGCGCTATTTACCTTCGACTAAGCATGAATAAATCAGTCCATCCGAAATTCCACCTTTACTACTCGTGACTGGTTGGGATCCAATTTATCAACTAGCTTCTTACCTTGCTCCAACAAGAGCAAAATTGAAATCACAGAGAGACGTATGGAAGCCAGTTGACCGAAACTTTCACTGGGATACGGGCGAGTTACAGCCAGGTGAACGGCATTCAGTTCGTAATAATCCAGTTGCTAATTCGTAATTTTGGTGCGTAGCCTCACTCATGAGATACCCTCAGGTATTCATTTTTATCTAAAATTTCAGATTTATTACATCACGTGCGAACAACATTCACACGATTTCATCATTAGTTTGAATTTTATTAAAATTGACCTGAACATATCCGACCGTTTGTTGATTGCTTCCAAATATATCAATCTCAGAGTTTCGTCTTCATAAGCATTCTAAGGAATGAAACCCGACCACACAAATATCAACAAAGCCTGCTCAAGAAACACGGAGCGCTGCTGCTTACGTGCAATGTTTCGGCTCACAATTTACAATTCCATATCACCGGTTTAAATATCGCCATTATATTTATATATATACATACATATGTATGTCTGATATTGTTATTATTCACTATCTTCCAAATATACTAGACATGCAGCTACCTCAGTCGTAAGATTGCGGGTTCCAGCTTCAAATACACCACACAATCTTGTCGAATGTTTGCAAACCGTGTAGTATCCATCTTATCTTCGGTTTCTGTGTGGGCTTCGATCTGGTGCACAAACTGATTATTGAATGAAATATTCATGTCTTACGACTTCTCACGTGGTTCTTTTCCATATTTCAGGAGCTAGGCTGCACTCCTTTGACCATGTTCGACAACATTGATATTTCGGACATCAGTGCCTAAGAAAGTGTCGATTCGGCCTTCAATCAACGGACACACAAACTTTCGACTACATCCGTACTAATCGTGTGCTTTTACGGATTCAACTGTTGGTAATCACAGTTTGGAATTGAAGGTTATGTGAAAATAAAATAACAGCTTAGTCCTTCACACGCACACACATGCGCGAGCCGTGGTTTCGGCGAATTCATGAAACAAGAGCTACATTTCGTTGCAGCCGCATCCTACAATTGTACATAACTGTCACCTGGTTGCTTCATTACTTATCTTCCTCCACCCGACCTCAATCATACCCTCTCAGCCCACAGTGTTACAGGATCTCATTGGTAGGCAGTCAGTCCTTCAGATGACACAGCCATTCAATCCGTCTCTCTTCCCTATGTGTAGCTTTCTTTCTTCCCACCTAGATCAGAGAAGCAGAACGACAGTTCAACAGGTATTTTGCGTTTTTACGCGTATCACACATCGAGAGGATCAGGCAATTATTTCCGTACATTCGTCTATCATGTACCATCTTTTTGTGTTTTAGTTCACGTTTATTTCAAGCGACTCGCGTCTTTCATCCTGATCCGGCACACCTGAGACTTACTTACGTGGTTGTATTATGCATTGTTTCATTCACTGCGAATTGGTGCGTGTATGGAGGGGGTATGCTTCCTGTTTCCTTTTACAGCCTTCTAAGAGATGTCAACCTGACTAATAATTCAGATCTCTTCTCAACTGGTCCCTACCAAATTTCAACGGTTTTCTTTTTCTATTCATTCGTCGTGTACCCCCTCCACCATCCAATTAACTGACCAAGCAACCCTTATCTCTACCCCATGCTCCCGAAGCTTCCAGACTTGTGCACATGTCCTTATTTAAACATTTCAGTTATCACACCGATCTAGGCAAACATTACTAGTGTTTCGGCATAATTCGCTCTAGTCTTCACCCAGTTTGTGCTTGGTCCGTTTTTCTCATTCGCGTGATGGCGTTCACCAATCAGTGTGTATCATCTCTGTTTGTTTTATACGTTTGGATACCAACGGCAGAAATGCATCAAGATTTTATCACTGTATAAGCCTTGCCATTACATCTGTCCGACAAGGGATTCAGTTGACTCGACACAAATTATTCCGTGATGAAACACATTCAACTCTAAGTGCGCACAACCGAAACAAATAAATCTCTTTCTTTGTTTGTTTTTCATTATTAGCTGATTTACGCACCCCTCCTCCGCCCCGTTACTATTCTTTTGAACTCTTACAGTCATTCATTGTCAGACGAACGTCTACCACTAACGCTGCTCACGCAGTACATTTTTTACTTCAAGTCCCGGAATTGGTATACAGGTGATCGCCTGCCTGATCTTAAATGTGTGTTTGTCTTGTGTCCTCAAGATGTATTAATCTAAACAACCCGTGTGTATGTGCGTTTTTATGAATGAGCTGTTTTCTTCTCATCCACTTTTGTTGTCTCATTGCCTTTTCGTACTAATCTCCATTTTTCTACCTGCCTGTTTATCACTCCATCCCGCAACTACCTATTCATCGTGTCGATCTCAGAAGGCTACCTTCACTTAATCTCACTCATACGTACGTTCAGCATATACTAGACAGACAAACAAGCACGGCGATAAAGCATAAAACGCCTATAGATTAGTGTAAGGTGGATTTGATCTAATCCGAATTTGTTTTTTTGCTGTTATCTTATCAAATCTTTTTCTCCTTCTACTGTACTATTTTTTCGCTACTTTTATTTGTACTTCCTTCGCGTCCTTTCATATATGCAACAGTATTGCACAAGCGTTTTTCTCTCGCTCTATTTTAAAACACTTTTGGGATTGGGAGCGGCTGCCTTCATCATACAAAGAAAGTCCCATGATTGCAAACATTTTTGTGTATCTATTATGCATTCTTTATTACATCTCGAAGGAAATCTTTTGGTACTTGTCAGGAAGCATTCACTATTTCTTATCTGAACGGACAAAAGTGGATTCCCCGTTTCGATGTGCGTTAGACTCCAGAGTTTCAGACGGTTCGAGCTATGATTAGACTCTTAGAAAGAATCACTGATCCGGATTTCTACAGTCACACGACCTGAAACATAGAACATGAAGCTAGCTGGTCCGGGACTAAACGGCAACGCACTGTCTGCCAGAATTACGGCCCTCTCTCACTAGAACAAAACTAGCGACCACGGCTTACGCTTACCACTTTCTTTCATATTGAAAGTTACTTTGGGTTTTGCCTCCGTGTTTCAGAGCAGAAAATTTCAATGTGGCATTAGAAAGCATCCCACCACACGATACAAACGCATCCGCGGCGTCCATGACTTACGTGAATTGTCGTTTTACCTGGTGGCTGTAGTGTACACTATGTTAGATGACAAGCTGTCAGTGTGCTTCGAGTAGGTAAATCTGTCCACTGGATTGTCGAACTCCAGAAACATTCACTAACTGCACTAAGGTGATAGATCTTGTCCTGTCTTAATACTGACCTCATTATGGGAACAAGTTGAAGAAACATTTGTGCACACAATGAAGAGAACACTGTGTTGTGTGTGCACATCCTTTCTAGGTCAAAACGTTCACCTCCCACTTGATTGGCCACTAACGCTAGCGTGATACATCGCGACTATGATTGGTTTAATTCTAGCTCGTCAACTGATTTGATGTACTTTGTGTACGTCTGCTGCACAGATTGCATACCTACGTTCGTTGCCCGTGCCTTGCGTTCTGATTTACGATACAACAACGTGGAACGGATTACAACTTCTGGTTTAACTGGACGCCTAGTCGTAATCCGTGTATTCGACGAAGTAAACCGACCGGCAGGTTAGCGTCCAAGTTGCCGCAGTTTGTTTACCTTGAGATGGGCTGTAGTTAATCCGCGGACTACGATGTTCCTTGTCACAAATTGAGGTAACTCGTGATGCCCAGTTTTGTAATTGGTTTGTGTTTTGTAACGGTCATCCCACTTTATGCTTTTGCTACTGAAATCAGCTGCACCGGAGTGATATCTCCGGAGTTCGAATCAGAAGGAAGTGCAGGAATATTCGGAACATCCTAGTATATTTGATTTTGGTCCGAGAAAAACGTTTTTTTAATAGCATTAAAAGTTTGGTTATGGACCGTCCTTTTTATTACTCGATCGATCATCTGACGAGAAACCGAGAGGGAGAAAAAACGCGACAACGCCGTTTTCGGGGGAAAACGATTCAAAATTAAGCCACAGGAGTTCTGAATATACAGGTCGAAGTAATTACCATACATATCTGACAAGGCGCAGAGCGAATCAGATGAAATGGTCATATGTGGCCATCAAGCTGTTAGAATGAATCACATTACAGTTTAGGTGGCGTACACCTCGGTTACAATATGTTTGGCTCAGTGGAATGATATGAAGCAACCCACTCGAAGCTGGATCGATCGACCGATGTGACGTGATTCGAAAGGACTGCTTTGTTAGGAGATACGCCTCCTAGTAAATAGTCTTGATATTCCTTCTGGAGGCGCCTATTCTCTATTCTACCTGACATAGTGGCCATTTGAATAATGGTCGGCAAACAGATGTTAGCGTGGCAAGTATCTACGGTAACAACATATGTTACACTCAACGGTTCGTATCAAGCAATTTACACAAATACCATCCCAAATTACTTGAAGTCTGTTTGTTCTCGAGCATTCCAATCACAGCTGAATTACTTTTAACGAGAATGTAGCCTGATATCTCCTTAAGTGAGTTAGTCGGGATGCATATCACAGTGCAAAAGATAGGATCAGTAGTCTGTAGTACTCGTTATGAAACAATGTAGGCTATTAGATGCCAGCCAGTAAATGAAATAATGTTCTGTCGGTTTAATAAGGTCGTGTGTGTAGACTTAATCCACAGGTTTGTTGAAAGTTACTAGGTAGCTCACATCAGAAGACGACAGCTGTGTGATGGTATCATTTCAGGCATTCATCTTAGCCACTAACGTGCAATATCTGCTGGGCAGCAGTACGATCAGTTCATATGAAGAGAAAGTCTCATAAAACCCAAACTATAAACCACGTGATTAAAATGAATAAAAACCAAGGTAACTTCTGCTTTACTCTAAGTGGCTTTTGTCTACCCAAGTAAGGGTTCTGACAAATTCAGATTCAGGTGATATAAACTTGGATTATGTACCAGACTTGTGTTGGATTGAACTGATATGTCCCTTCCTTGAGTTAAGCGAAGGACGATCGATGATGTAGGCACTCGGTCACGAGCCGGAAGACCTATCTGTTACCACGAAGTCCGTTCACCTAGCCGTTTGGGTATGCGTTTCTCCAATGGATTGGGCAAACTCTTTTCAGTTCTTTTGTGGTAACCATCATCGCGGCTAGACCTGGATTGATAAGCACAATGAAAACTGTCAAGAACAGGAGTAACCAGCTTCTTGGGCAGCAGAGATATCTTCAGTGTGGTGGCTAACAGCTGCACAGAGATGAAACATGTAGTTGGCAGGTGAGTATGCGCTTGGTCCTCGTCCACTAACAGTTTAAAACGACTTTCTTGAAGAACAGTAGAAATGTAGTCACAACAGACATCGAACCAAAACACGCGGCAGAGGTTGAAAACAAACCGTATAGTTCCGGTCAGTTTGGAAACATGACAAGCAGCTAGTTCTATTCTAATCTGGGAACAACGGCGACAACCAACAAGAGAAAGGGAGAGAAGACGCGAGGTGAGCCCCAACCCACTAGGTACACTCGGAATCGTGCCAAGTGGAAAGTGCGTAGAACATTCGAGTGTGTTAAGCAATACGCGGGAAGGGTGCAATCGAGACAACCTTGAACAGTGGGATAACCGACGAGTTATTTGGAAGGGTGCAAGCATTCGTTGCATGCAATCAGTTGCACGGCTGACGAGAATGGCACTGAGTTCGTATCAGACCTCTTATGGCATGCCTACGCAAAGGTATGCGTTCAAAACAGACAAGTAGAGAAACACAGTTGTGGTCGGGATCCTTAGAGAAGTCACACGATCGCCAATCACTAGCGGTGGCACTTTTTATGTGACTGTCGGTTTTAGGTTCAGATTGCTGCCCAGAGAGCACTGTACCTGTACACGTCAAGTTAAACAGCACAAAGGTTTCAGACGTGGTTGGCATATTCACTCCTGGAGGGTTCCTTTTGGGGCTATAATGAGTAGTGTCCACAGGATAATCACCCTGCTCGGGTAGGGTTTCAGGTTAACATACACGTTTGACTACGTAGACGATGTTTACAAGAAACTCATCTTGTGTTGTGTTGGCCGTACTCGGTCAAAGTGCAAATGTCGTCCGATCTATTTTGGTTCACGATAGATGGAATGCCAAAATAGTTTATCTGAGAGAAAGGCTAAGAGCATATTAGGTAATGCTAAATGACTGTTATCTCCATCTTCACCGTCACTTTTGGATTAGTTCACGGAATCCATTGTAGAATCATGGTTTGGTTGAGTTGTGCGCCAACAACGTGGATGTTGCAGGTTGTTTATTCGGAAACCCAACATATGGTTCAACTCCACTTCAAACGGAAACACTCATTTGCATATAACACTGATCAAAAATGGTCATAGTTACCAGTACCAAGTTCGTCTAGGGAAAACCGTTTCATGCTCACTCCGTGTTCCTTCTTGTATTTCTACCCCGTTAATTGAACACCTAAGGACGTACCACGACCTGACTACTGAAGAGTAGTATAGTGTCACCGTTCATCCATGTTACAGTTGTGTCGACCATGTTCGGACATGTTGCATGAAATACTCTGATTGTATTAATGCCAAAAATCAATTAGTTAAAAATACTGGCAAATTTTTGCACCACTGTGACCTTGCAGTGGCAAACCCAGTGCAACACCTTGAATTTGTCAGTAGGCTTCGTACTGAAAATGGAAATTGCACGTCAAGTAATCCACTCACAAGTGTGAAACTTTGTTGTGACATGGATTGTTGACACAAATAAGATCTTTTTTCTTATAGGTTTATAGGATCATAGATAATGAAGAAGGAAAGATTTTTTCTTGTGGCTTTCCACTTATGTGTAGGACGGTTTGTACGTGCGGTGGAAAATTGAATAGAATTGAATAAAAGGAAACTTCAGTGAAGCTGTTGACATGCAGTCATATCAGTAAGAAACACTCAAAAATACTGAATAAAATTAAGCTGTATATTCTCATTTATTTACCAGTGAGCTCGGGCTAGAATGACGGTTAGCAGTTTTTAATGCGAGTTGTCTCTCGCTCAGGTGCCAATCAAGAAAAAATTTCAAAACCCACAGTTGATTCGTCAATGACTACATGGTTTGGAATTGTGTTCCAGATTGAGCAGACCTTAACTGTGAAGGGCTATAATTTCCGTGGTCCAAATTCAGTAGATAACTACTGAGACATTTATAGCTGTTTGACAGAGGTAGATGTATCGATGGGTGACCTGGGAATGTGTAGTTTTTTAGACAAGAAGTGAGCCTTCATTGAAGTGTCCGTAGTTCATTGAGAATTTATCTTTTTCCGCTGGTCTCACTGATTAGGGGCTTTATCCTGAGCCCCATAATCCTTCTAACGGTCCGTCTCTGAACACCTTTAACAGATGCCAAATTCTTTTTTACGACGAAGAAAACAGGCATATATGCTCATTTTCACGTGATGGCGGATTAGGGAGACTAAAACAGTGGAAAAGACTTCAGGATGGAAGGCTGTACAAAATTTTCCATGCTTACCTAAGTTGCAACCACCGTGAAACTGTACAACACTAAAGTACCTATCTTTTGCTATCATACTGATACGAGTGGGTTGATTTCTCCAAGACAGTAGTTGTCACAATTTTGATGCCGAACCGATCACGTTTCTTTCTGCGCTCTGGTTGGTACAGGCAGTCCTACATTTTATTGACCATAACTCCGGGCTTGTTGGCCATCTATACATTTCATTAAACTAGTAAGATTCTGTGTAGTGGCACGTGTCCTCTGTAGCTATTTGAACTACCGGCTCCATGCATCTGCTGTTGAGATGCCGTGCTATCGGTTAATAGGTCCTATTGTTTGGTCACTTGGATAACTGACTGTGACGTTGCATTCGCCTTCACAGCTGCAAGCGAAAAGCAGTCGCTATATTCTAGACTTCATTGAAAACAGTCGTCTCAGGGTTGTTTTGACTTACAATAAGGTCGCAACGAAATATTAATTTCCCAGAGACCCACAGACTCAAAATTAACCCGACGATTTCGCGGTTAGAGGAAGGGGAACACTACTGACACATCTGCCTCATCAAGTGAATAGTGAGGAATATGCCAGCGTGCTTACACTTTGAAATACGGCTTCACAATATACATCAAACATCAGATGACAGTGAAATCACTTTATTGTTCGTGTAATGTTCCGTTGTCGTGAGTCAAACCTAATGGCTCAATCTTATTCACTCACTCCAAACCTGATCAGCAGACCTTGCATCCGAACTGTTCAACGCACACACGCATCCTACAACCAAAGCCTAGGATCACATAGACCGAAACGTACATGTTTCACGGGCTAACGCGTGATCCGGCACTTTTGGTCCGGACTGCTCACACGCCTCGTTGAGTGATTCTCACCTTCTCCCACCCAAATGCCTTTAAGTCCCGTTCTGTCAACACCTCAGTTGTCATTGTCACGTGTACGCACGCACGCATGCGCATTTATTGAGTGATCCGAGTTAAACAACGGACAAGTTATTGAGCTGGCAGATGGGTGACAGAACATAACTTTCAGTGCCTCGTCCCGAACGTTTCCGAAACAGGCTAGTCCAACAAACGCGACTGCAGGACACCTATCACAACTCTGTTTGAGTTCATTCGCATATCATTGTTTGCAACTCGCAGCCCGGACGTTTCAATGGTTTTTTCAACATGTACCTAACTATTTCGATCTTTTTTACATAACTGGACAACAGATTAGACGCAAGTAGCAATCACAATAAGCATTTGCATCATTTTCAGTTGACTTCTGAACTTCCTGGGTCACATTATTAACTATAGTGACATCACTTCATTGCTTAAGAAAGTGAAGGCAATTGGTTTTCCACCTGCATCTTCCACGACGCAACTTGGCCAGTTTTGAGAAATGGTAAACTTCAACGACGCTTTACTCCTGACAGTGCTGCTATCTTGTTACCCTTAACCAACCTTTTCTTCTCGATAGATAACGAATTGGTGCTAGATTATTAATCAACAGATGCCTGTGAGGAAACCAAGAATTTCCATGCTAGAGTCACCATGCTGAATCGTACACAACCCAGTCCGGTCCTCTTCCTGTTCACATGTGCCTCAATTGCCGTTGTTAGAACAACCCCACACTAACTGCCGTCCACAGAGACACGTTTTAGCATCCACTAGCCACTTTACTTCCTGGGAAACAATACCGACACTCAGAAGAATACGGAGTTTTTGCACGTACATAGGTCACAAGCCGTTTTCATACGCGTTTTCTACTAATTCTACGAAGGACTCCCTCGCGGAAACTCGTCAGTTAGATTAGGTTTATCATTCCTCGGCCGGCATTCACTTCTCATCTGGTTCGTTCATTGCGGTAGCTAACGCGTCACTCAAATCAGATATTGACGTCTTCCACATTGCTTCCACGAGCAACTTTTTAAGATATCTGCTATATTAAAGGACGACCCTGATTTAACAGAAGAATCGCGATCGGCTACCGTGCTCAAACTCCGACAAATTTCCATTCGCGAATCCCTAGACACTGTCGTTTGTGACTTTTCCCATCATCCCAGACCATTGGTACCACTACTCCTTCGTCCAACCGTTTCTAACTCTGTGCATAGTTTACCACATCCTAGCACAGGCGTCATTACGAAACTATTCCACGATCATTTTGGATGGATTAGCACTAACACAGACGTTCGCGAATGGACGAGGACCTGTATCCTATTTAAGTGTTTTAAGGTCACTCATCATACAATCACTCCAGTCGGTAAATACACTCTGCATGATGCTCTGTTTAGTTAGCCTGATGCTTCATTCGCTGTCATAAGAGTGCCCAGATATTTTGATTTGGGTGGATTAATTCGCGCGAAAGATTCTAGGCTACATCCATCAAAGATTCCAATGCCACCACCATCGCTCACACATTTTTAGAACGACGAATTTCCCTCTTTGTTGCTCAAACGGTTACTATTACACACCATAGAAGGCAATTAGAATCACAGCTTCTCCACGATCGCAAAAATATCACTGGCACAAAACATTCCAAGGCAGCTGCTTATCATCCCTGTAACAATGGCCTCTTTTAACGACTTCATTGACAACTTAAGGTTGCCCTGAATACCTACAGGTTTTCAATACATTGGATAGGACACCTACCTACTGTTCTCCTGGGAAGTCGTTCAATTATCAATCAGGAAATTGAGCGTTACGTTGCAGAAATTATGTTTCTCACAACATTACGCCTGCCAGGCTAATCCGTCCCCCCATCCAAAACAACCGAATATATCGATCTCCCAAATTGCTTTCAGTACCCCCAAGGGGCAATTGACTAATGTCCAGCCTCCTGGTACGGGACGCCACACATGACGGTCATTTCTTCCATCAGACACGATATGTACACAACTTATTATTTGAAACTACGCGGCAAACCGCCTCTTTAACTCCCTTACGATTTCTCATGACACAACCACAAATAATTCCAGATGCAGAAGGGTGATCGCACAAACAGCATTTTACTGGTTCGTCTAAAACCAGCACGCTTTGAAGCCGACTGAACTCAACAGCACCAGAGGCGTGTACGGCACAACGACAACCCGATCGAAAATAACAACATATCGATACTCCAGGACAAGGTAGACCATCAGAAACCTCCTGGACTCATCACGGAAGCACGAAGACTCGTGTGATTAAACTACCGTCTACCTTCCTATTAACACATTTGGATGCATTGCGTTTCTGCATGCCCAAACTGTCTATGGAGGCTAGTTTAACGACTCACTGTTGTTTTATGAACCTAGTGGCTCAGTCTCAGACAATCATTCACGCCACATCTGGTCGGCAGACCCTGGACTTTAAACGTATCACGGATGCACGTCTTTTATTATCATCACGCAGTTGTCTGCGTTGCACTATCATTCGAAAACCTATACCTGTTTGCCTTTACGACGAGATCCCTCCTGCAGTGTCTGCATGTTTAAGGGTATAGAAAAAAGCATTTGTAAGACCGTTGCCAAAGAATGATTCAACTGTAACCTAGGAGAAAGCTTGCACTGTTTTTTGTCAACGGGATGCACTATTAAACTGCTTATCAACATCTCTCAGGAGGTCGGCTAAATACTGCTCGCGTTGTTGTCAAATCAAGCAGCTGGCCTCGCAGGTTTTCAAACAGGTCATTCACATGCTGTCAATACACAAACCAACAATCTTCAGCTGACAAGTGCAGGTATAGGTAGACCTGGAGAAGTTGGACCGTTGGCTTGCCTTTGTAGCACAACAGTTTGTCTGCAATCAAAATCTCAGTCGCCAGAGGGACCGGAAACATCTGCCAACCTTTCTTCTCAACGCGATCCCGTGATTAACACCGTTTAAGATGCATGAAAAACACGTGCCGACTGGGCCAAATAGGTCAGCAGTAGACCAGATTTCAAATGGTTTTTGCGGCTTAACCGGCAAACCAAATATTAGACAACTTACAGACCGAAACAGTTTCATAAGATTACTTTTACTGCTGTAAAGTGAATAGCCTAAAAAGGGCATTTTTTATTGTAAAAATAGACTAGTTTTGAGGACAGATAGATATGAGGTGGGTGCAAATTTTGGTCTTTCGGGATATTTCAACAGTACATTTTTGTCTGAATAACATGTGCTTCTCAAATGATGAAGTCTCAGATCAATTTTTAATGGCGTGTTACGCTTAATGAGAATAAATCATATATTCGCTCATCGTTTTCGATGTGGGGGCGACACAGCCTACTTCCATCGTTTCAATAAGATTTCGCTTACGACTGCATTTACCACCTAGGACTCTGGTGTGATTTAGGATTCATTGACAACTCACTGGCTCTCACATTCCTTCGAATCTTCTGCCTAATAGTCTTGGTGCACCCTGGGCTCCGCCCGAAGGTTATACTGTCGAATCATTAGTTCTCATCGACTAAGCCTGAAACACGTGAGATTTGACACCACACGGCTGATGTTTCCTACGTCATTAGACCAAACTTCCCAGAATGTAACGTCACCTCATGAGCGATACTTGATAGCCCTTACTTTTTTGTATTTCCTTGAAAGTGAAGATGACGACAAAAACCAAGCGGTAGAAAACATGTTGTATCTAGCCCCATCTGTCGACGCAATGACTGAACTGTCTGGGTCTTGCAATGATTGCTACTCTTCCAGTTTCATCCATCCCCGGAGCAATGAGCTCATTCTCTATTGAATTTAAGCCCCTCTGAAGCTGTTAATCACATTACTGAAGTCACACTTTCCTGGGTAGCCTTTAGATCCTGGAGCTGTATGTAGCTCTCTAGTAATATGTTCTAAAAGAACGCTTCTCAGTGTGGACCTCCATGTTATTCTGTGCATCTGGAACTCAAGGAATGACCGGTCCGTATGAAGATGTAATTTTGGAGTTTCATAGTAGTAATCAGTAGCGCCTCAGTCAAAACTACCGAAATTTTCTGAGTAGCAATCAACTCTGTGCATATACACTGAACAGCATATTCCAATACTGAGAAAATGCGCTATCCGCTTCCAGTGTGGCAGCGAAAACTGAATTTTTCCGGTACATGTTTTGGCTCAGAAGAATCGAAAACCAATCGGTCAGGAGTGAATCAGAAGTCCGTCTGGCACGCTAGATGCAATAAAAACGATTGCTGGATAGCCGAACCTTAATGATATCCTCTCCACATACTCCACTGTGCTCGATGATAAGAATTGACCTTATTCACGGGCTTTTCTCAGTGCACATGCTTACAGTTGGTATTAATTTGACACCGGTATCCATTCAAACAGTTGTGAATAATCGTGTTTTGTGCGTATTTAGATGAAGTCGTTATCACTGGCTCCATGCAGCCCGAACGTTGGCACACATTACCCGGGGTGCTTGATCGTCTTCGGCAGACCAGGTTTGACCTGAAGCGAAGAAAAAAAGGTGATCTTCGTTGAACACATCTGTTAGCTGGAACACGGAAGTGGCAAAATAGGTCTGAACCTGTTGATTAATAAACTACAACCGCAACATAAAAACGGAGCTGAGCTCCACTAATTCCCCGGCAGTGTCGTCACCTTATCGTCATTTTCTGTCGTAGGCTTCCAAACTATTTTCTTCTTTGTATACGCTGCTATACAGTAATACACCCTGGGCTTAGAACATGATGCAGCGTTGAGCATTCATTGATGTGAAGATGTCATTGAGTGTCTTTTTTATTTCTGCTCCGTTATGGTCCATTGAAACCACAGACATTACAGTGCGAAACATCTTTATGGGGGGTTAACGAATAACCCTATTACAGAATGGAAGACCAATCTTTTAGATCAATTGCTTTTGCCTCACGAACTCTAAACCCAGGTGAGAAAAACCATTCCCAATTAAGCAAAGAGGAGTTGGCTGTCATTTTTCGGGTCACCCGTTTCATCACAATTTCCGGAGACGAAATTTCGAAATCCACAAACACTACAACCCGATGTTACCGCTGTTAGGAGAGGAAAAAGGAATTCAGCATTTGTCTTCGCCGAAAATGCTGAGGTGAGTGTTGATGTTGAATGCGTACAAATACAATGCTCGTCACATTACTGCAACCAGCAACACTACAGCTGATACCTCGAATAGCTTTCCACTATCTAACAAAACGACATCAACACATGCACCGCGTTTTCACTGTGTTACGCCTCGTTTTTACTAATCTCGTGTAACTGCTTCATCTGACCGCAGTGTACGTTTTTTTCTGACTTGATAAAAGATAGCAGAACAACACTTTCGCGTGAACTCAGCTACTCGCACGTGTTAATTCTTCCTACAGCGCAAATGATTATAAACCAATTAGAACATTCCATTATTAGATTAACTTACAGTTCGGGCGCTTCACACCACCAAGCACTTTCCAGCATCATTGGGGACTTCTCATGGACATCGTTCATCTTCGTGGAGTCCAGTCGTTGTTTTTACCCATCGTTTTGTATCGACGTGCATTGTAGTGCACTCATTTTTTCATTACATGTGAACTACCCGAATTGGCCAACCCCACATGATTGTTAGACACACAATGCCCACTGGAAAGAGCACATACAACGGTTGACATGTCAAGGTTCAGTGCTGTGTGAAACGAAACGTCTAATAACGACTCAATATTCCGGTCATTTTGTTACGGATGTGAAAGCATTTCCAGCTAAAAGGAGGATTTTCACACGTTAATTATACTTCTTAACGCTCTCACCTATTTGCGCCAAACCAAGTGTAAAAACGACTGCTTGAAGAATTCTTTTCCAGATTCCCGTAGAATTCATAAAAAGTCAATCTTGCAAACAGCTGTTTTCGGTCATTCTCATCGGGCTTTTACAATTAAATGGGAATAAGTGCGGGTTAAATATGAATTAATGACGAGTTAAACAGGACATTAAAATTAGAGGAATGCTACTGGTCATAGTCAACTGGGGGAGGGGGGGTGTTGGTGAGTGTGTTTAGGTGCTATACGTGCCGGGCTTGAAGAATTGCACAATGACCGCCTAGTTGTAACGTGAATGAACGCTTTTGAGAAAGGTCACTTTTGGTGAACGAATATTGATTTATATAGGGAGACATTCCTAAAGTCAAGTGAAATATGCCAGAGATAGAAATGCAATGATCCTCCCGGACCAATAGATACTTGTCTTTGGCTGGAGAGAACATGACAACAATTGCATGCAGGTTACTTTGGTCCAATTAATGATCTGGTGTATTCGCAGTTATTTTGTGACCAAAGAAGAGATGCGTGCACAATCATCTGGCAGCAGAAGATACAGTTGCAGGAGTTGGATCCAATCTATACTAGGTTATTTCACGACACACGTCGATGGCCTGCTATAGTTATTGCTTTCAGTGGAAATCATTCTGGCTTTCGGTTGACTGACGGATCAGCTGTACGTTGACACTTGGATCATTTTCGACATCTTGGCACAGAGGCACTGAAATCGAACAGGCTGTCAAGAAAAGCTGATGAATAACCAGACCCAGAGCAGTCCGCTTCGACACAGAGTGCGACAACAATTAAGCAGCTGGAGGTCCGAAGGTCCAAAGGCGTACCAAATCCAGTTGAGCGATAGTACAGTTTTGGTCCGTTTGATCACTTGAACATCTCAGTGAATCTGTAAGACAGTGTCCTGACGTGTTCTGTGTTTCTACTTGAGATACGGACTCATACATCCGCAGCTGCATCACTGTGTTATCAGTTACTATATTCCACTAATCTGGACCGGTGTTATAGAAAATTCAAATCGCCCTGAAAAGTCGCCACATCCTTCGAACACTAGAACCAAGCCGTCTGCGTCAGGCAACATGCAAGAATGAAAAAGATAGATAGCAGGGGTCCCCAGATAGATCTTACTGGAACTGTGTTGTTGGCACAAAACTACCCCTCCCCCCGATAACTATCGTCTCACTTTGACGTCTAACCTGCGTTCGGAAAGATACTGCGAGAGCCGGATGTGTAGGCTCCAGTTAAGACCAGAATAGTAGTGTTTTCATAGCGAAACGGAGTGATCAACCCTGCCGATGATCTTGAAAATGTCAAAATAAATCAGATCGGTGGCAAACCTTGTGTTGGCTATCTCCCACTGTAAGTCATCAGCAAAAACAGGATTTGTGACACATGATTATTCCTCACGGAATCCATGCTGCTCTTTGGTATAACCAAGAGCCTGCTACCTTAACCCGGGGAGATTCATTTGGCAAACTCTGCACTACTTTCGAAAACACTGTGAAAGATTCTACTAATAAATGGTCTGTTCAGTCTTCTCTGCATCACTAGTCAAAAATAGGTGCGTGGACCGTTATCAGAATCTCAGCAGACGGCGGGTTAACAACACACCACTAGAATGTACTGTTTACGGTTCGGCCATTTTAATGACACATTATTCTACGGCGACGTGAAGCATCACGTCTGGATCTGTTGATATGTGAATTAGCGAACTCCCTAGTTTGATTTTGACCTGTGCTGATTGGATTTTAGGATATTTCATTCAAGCTGCCTCATACGTGTCCAAAAGTCTGTCGTTATATTCAGTTATGTGCACATAACGTTAGGCCAGAGTGTTAACAGCCCCTAGATCCTTATTGGTGGGCCTACCAGAAGCATGAAGTATCAAAGTACCAGCCTTATTCTTCAGGTGTTTTGCTGAGGTTGATAGCTCTCCTCATCAGTCAGTTAGAAAGTCTTACAATTCCTGCAACTAGTATTCTTTCGACCCACCCTAACACCTTGGTTAACTTCTTGAAGAGTTCATGTTGACCACGACTCTAATTTTCTGAATACGCAGAGGCGGTATTGTTTAGTCCCTGCCTTGAACACACCGAACGTCGTGAACAGCATTCACGCCCAACCTGGTTTGGGATTAAACAACTTTATCACACCTGTGACTTGTTAATTGCGGTCGTATTTAATACGTTTGAGTTGCATTCACGAATTTCGGCGTTCAGATTCTCACGTGGACATGAGTATGCACTAGTGATGAGCTGTAGCGTGAGGTCTCACTGAGAAATTGCGGCTGGATTTGAGTGCTGTGAGCTTCTCTGTGTACTATGTAGGTTGCAACAACTAATTCATAATTTCAAGTTGAATGCAGTTTGTTGATTCTGTGCGATCATGGACTCGGTGTCGATGGAGCGAGTGCCTGACGTCAAATAACTTAAATGAGGCTAGTGAGTCCACCCCTAAATACATCACAGTTGGAGTCAGAAGTGAAGACGGTGGTCCATTACGGAAGTAAATAGATTGATAGTAAACAAGACAAATAGAACGAACCTCAACTATACGGAAACCGCGGGCTGAATGATGGATGGTGTCAAACAAACAGAAAACAGCGTAACTAATGCAGTCTGAAGTATTGAAACGGTCAGACCGAAAAGGGAGCCAATATTTTCGATGAACTACCTACCAAAAACCCCTTATTTGTTTCACCAGTAAAACAAAGTTGAGGCCAGTCTATCAAAGATCTCGTTGGTCAGTAAATGGAAGGGCGCTTCAATTGGCCAATACGAAACAGCAGATGGTCAGCGCGTCCGCTCTGACTCACTGGACCGTCCAAAAATAGTTTTCTTGCAACTACTAGAGAATATCACCGAAAGGATAAAACCATATAGTGAACAGAAAGCCTAAATTCATAAGAAAATGTATAAGGATGTTGGATTTAAGCAACAAACGGATGAATTGACGTCAGTTACACAATACAAAGAGAGACGTTTGACGACAAGAAGGCTGTCGTCCTAGTTATTTGGATGTAACAAATTAACCATGTTTGTTGAGCTACATAACATAAGATACAAAGAACAGATTAAGTTTCACTGTGAAGGAAAATGCGACACCAATTACAACTTGAACCGGACTGAACAACCTGCGATCAGACAATCTCAGAGCACTTCAGCAAATTAGCATCGTGCCAACAGACAACCACGTTAGACCGAGACAAATCGGTGGAACACACACTTGACCTTAGTTTTTGCCTTCACACATGATTTCCGGTCAGCTTCTTTTGGAATAAGTCATCGGATTAGAAGCTTGCTCTTGTTACAACATCAGAACTTTGAGTGGAAATCTCCGCACCCAACAAGTCTGCTGAAAAGTATTTCAAACCGTTGATCAGTAGTCGGGAAGTCAGCTAAAAGCAAGTTAGGAATTATTGCCATTAATGTAGATCTGCAGTGACAGCGCTTAGATAAGCTGTGTTGTCGTGCCAGGAAACCGGGCACTGTGCAATTGATTTTGAGTCTACCACCCACTTAACACAGTAATTTATAGAATTCACCAGCAATCAAAAGTTGTCTGTCGATCAGACAGAATTTTTAACAACGGTGCCAACCTATCCTAACTGCTTCTATAGTATAAAGCTCTGTACCAACAACTGGACATCTCCGTACAATGGACAATGGTTATTCCTTAGTGAGAATCCGCGTTAGCCCCTCTTTGTAACAGACAATTGGCAAAGTTCTCTACAGTGAACTCCTCAGCTCAAGTGTACAGTCCACCTCCGATTCGAACCGCTTGAAGGGCACACATGACTGTGTATGTTGATGCCGGGATGTATGCAACAACAACTTCCTTCGAAAGTGCTACACCAGTAGTGACCAGCTATCGTGTGGCTTCTCTAAGGATCCCGACCACAACTGTGTTTCTCTACTTGTCTGTTTTGAACGCATACCTTTGCGTAGGCATGCCATAAGAGGTCTGATACGAACTCAGTGCCATTCTCGTCAGCCGTGCAACTGATTGCATGCAACGAATGCTTGCACCCTTCCAAATAACTCGTCGGTTATCCCACTGTTCAAGGTTGTCTCGATTGCACCCTTCCCGCGTATTGCTTAACACACTCGAATGTTCTACGCACTTTCCACTTGGCACGATTCCGAGTGTACCTAGTGGGTTGGGGCTCACCTCGCGTCTTCTCTCCCTTTCTCTTGTTGGTTGTCGCCGTTGTTCCCAGATTAGAATAGAACTAGCTGCTTGTCATGTTTCCAAACTGACCGGAACTATACGGTTTGTTTTCAACCTCTGCCGCGTGTTTTGGTTCGATGTCTGTTGTGACTACATTTCTACTGTTCTTCAAGAAAGTCGTTTTAAACTGTTAGTGGACGAGGACCAAGCGCATACCTACTTGCCCACCACAGGCACGGTGACCTCCCACTTTGCAGGTCGTTTCGTCTTCGCATCTTCAACCTGTTAACCGCAGTTAGGATTACCGTTTTGCCACTACCTTAAGCCTGCACGCTTTGTTTGCGTTTCGGCTTGTATTAACGCTGTTAACAGGATAAATCAACAAAATAGAGATGCGTGTTTATGAAGCCACGTATTTGGCGCTGAAGCATAAGCTTCAGGTGATATGATGACAGAGAACTGGGGAATGCATGTGGTCACTGATGGAATCGGTGAGGGTTAAAATGTTGAATTTGGCATGCGTTTCCGAACAAATATATTATGTGTTCACCGGGTAACGGATGTATATATATATATGTACATATTACAATCCTGTGAGACATTCCAACGACAACTAGATGAGAAGAAGAGAATGAGTTTTTTCATATTGAAAACAGTTCGCGAGAGACTGTTGTGAGTGAAGAGAATTAATCGACTAAGAACAACAAAATCACTTTTTTCTTTCCTGAAGGGAGTTTCTACATTTTGCTTCCGGATTATAGAAAAATTTCATACCTACTAATTATTTGCATCTGTCTTATTTTGTGTCTTATTTCTACCTACATTGGAATTGCCAGCGCCTAACAGTAGCCAACTGAGTTATAGTATATTCGAAATTAACATCTCCCCCAAACTTCAGTCTGTAGTGAAATTACCTTCGACGTCGCCAACATCGTAAACTCCCTACAACATGATAGTTGCCTCATTAGCGTCTGCTCACATTACACTACGAAAGTAGACTCACCAGAAACAACTAGAATCGAAGTCAGTGTGCTGGTGTGGGTATTGTTGCTTTACTTGTGGTTGTATAATGAATCCGCGTCTTCATCCTCACTGTAGGCTACGCTCACTATCATAATTATGTTCTAGCCATTGCCGTTAGGATCGATCTCCAACACGTTCGACGCCTATCTGAATCCTGAGAGTCGAATAAAGTTTCCGTTGGCAGAATTCCTCTCCGGTGGCTGTCGTGCGGTTGTCCTAGAGGCTCCCTCACTTCCGTCTCCCTAGTACCTCTACGTATTGTATTGGTGTACCTTTGTGTACGGTGAGCAAATCAAGGAGTAGAGTTTATTTGCAGGCCCACCGTTTTCTCATTACGTCTTCTGAAGTGTGTTAGTGTAAGGCTAAGGACACCTGAGCGTACGAACCAGACAGCAAGGAACAAGCTTCACAATAATTCTTATTGTCAGACAGGATAGGACTGATCGAACGATAGGGAGGATAAATTGTAGTCAAATTGCCTACTCACAAAGATTGAGTAGTGAGGATTTTAAAGTTCCACTTACATTCTTCAAACACCACTCATGTGAACCTCGGCCCAAATGTGGCATTCCTTTATTCCGAAAGAGACTACTGCGAGGGCAACGCCTTGTGCTGTGAAAGAATTACCAGGAGTAGGTTAACTTCGTGAGATTTTAAGTCTGAAGAAGAAGAAACCAGTTCCGTCAGGTGTATGTAGACAAACATTGTAGTTACCCTCATAAATACACAAAATTTTTGCTTTAGCGAGACCAATATGCGAAAACTCTGTTTCCGCCAGATTTCAGCAAGAGACAGAAACAACGTACCCAGGGGTGACAACCACTCAACCAGCTGAGGTCTGAAGCCAGTGTTTATCAGTACCAAATTTGATAATCACTGAATAGGGAATTAAGGAAATGAAAGCAATACACTGATCGTTCCACAATTTTGCCCCTGAATAAAAGACCCGGTGTCCAAGCCACTTCAAAACCGCTCCAACCGTGAGAATTACCCACAGAGATTACCCAAAAATAGGCCCCTTTATCGAGTCTGGTTATCGTACGACTCCAACACAGATATAACCGAAGCCAGGCTGATTAACACAAAGGTGTGGGTGCATTTAAGAGAAAATCGCTCAGCACCGTCGTTCCAGCGTTTTAACTACTATTGTGCACGTTGGGTAACACATGGCTATGGGCAAACTTCGTAGGAGAAATCTCAGCGTTTCACATGTAACGCAAGGCTGGCAACCCGCTTGGATCAATTAGCGCAAATAGACAACGTAAATGCACACTCTGTTCTAACGGAGTATGCTACAACGATGAGTTTCTTATCAAACTATGGGCAGTGGAATGGCATATTCATGAATGGTATAAAGGTTGGAAAAGCATTATTGATTAAATCCTGACCATTTTTCTTTAGAGAATGAGGCATGCTACATTGTGTTATTATTTTTACCAGGCTATTTATGGGTTGTCACATGAATAATTACAGTTTCGTTTCTAAAATGCTGAAGAGTCCTACGTTGTTTTACAGTTTCAACAAATCATTATTTAGCCGTGTGGTCCCACTTCCTGATCACCTGCTCAAATTGCCCCAGTGTCACAATGAAGGCAACTTGTTGCGTCATTGAGATCGGCACAGAAGACTTGCTAAAGGCGATTGTTAAATTGGGCTCCATGTCTTCTAGGAACCCACCGTGTCCCAATGAATGCAGTGAGCAACTAGAGCTTGTAGAGTTCTCACTTATGTTCGTTTACCAGCAGTGCTTCACTTTTCTACAGCAACGTTTTTTGCGTCACTTTTTCATGTTGTTAAAATCGATCTTAAGTGACCTTGTGACAACAACACACATATTTGTGCACATCAGTCTGTTCGTTTCTCTGCGGTGCAGTTGCTTGACGATACTACACAAATCTCTCAACGAACTTCTTTAACCCCGTCATACTGAGGATATCGTCGCAAATTCATTCGCGCTTCAACAATCCACCGTAAATCCGTGATATCATCGCATCCCGGATACCGCTAATATGGAATAATGCGGTGGCCAACTTGAACCCTTGAGAACACATTCTGAGTCAAATTCTTTGATTACCGCAACTTCCTGGAACACCTGTAATTATTCAGTTGATTCGTTCACTGTTGTGACAAACATTTTCGGTTTCAGCGAACAGAACTGTTTTCGATAAATTCTC
>QNGE01000118.1:0-21347 GCA_008508345.1 Paragonimus westermani
AAGCCCGACCACCTCGTCAAGGTAGCAGTATAGGTCGGGGCAACAACAACATTTCCTTCAGTATGTTGGTCATTCGAGAGAAGTCGGGAGACGACGGATACCGATGCCATTTGTCCTTGTACTCGATCATTGCAGCTTCTGTGGAGGATTCCACGTGGTGTGTCCGGCGTGTTGATGTTTGTTGCTAGAGGCGCTGACTGGGGAAGGCCAAAGTCACTCATCAAAATCCACAGAAGCGCAGCATTTTTTATCGCGTGGGTTATTTGGTGATGCCCATGGGTCGAAGTTGATTGGCATGGTGAACCCAGGCGTTCTTTCTGATTTGCACATCGAAAATGATGTTGCCTTACTTTTTCCACTTGTACCCAAACGTTTTCACAACATCCGGATGGGGATTTTGGCGTTCTGTTCACATTCACTACTGGCAGTAGTGCCCAACTCCATTATTCTCTGTTCTCTAACTTACCATAGTTGTTGGGTTGTTTCTTTGTCAATAGAGCAGTCTACCACTTTTGTGTTAGTGGAGTAGTTAAAAGATTTTATGGACAACCAAAAGAATCAACGAAATGAAGTTAGCATCTGTCACTGCGTCTCCTCTAGACTAGATTTACTGCTAGGGAGGACATTGGTCATACCACCTCTGATTTAGTTTATGGTCTTATTGTATTACTCCTAGCAACGTTGCTCCAGCCTCCAACAAACTGAGATCCGGCTAAAGATCATAGTTCGCGTTCACGCCAACACATGTCCAACCGCTCGTTCATGTTGACTCACCAGCATGGGACCGAGAACAAAAATCCCCGTATTTAATCACTTGTAGATTAGTATTAACGTGTCGAGATGCTGATGAGACATCATTACGGTCATGATACATCGGTCCTCCCAATGTGGTGAAGCGCGACGGAACTCTTTCTATTAACAGAAACTTTTGACAAAACGTTTTGAAACCTACCGAAACTGTCCAACAGGAAACAGGAGGGCGCCTTACTGGATCCAATGTGAAAAACAAACAATTCCACAGCTTTCCAAGCCACACCACATCCGCCTGCGGCTCAGAAATTTTGTTTCCTTGTAAAACGCACGACACGCACATGGAAGATGGTACATTGACCAGAACATTTGACAGATTGTAGTGTGCGCTACGGTTATGAAAATTTTGGTTCCTGTTTCTCTCTTGTCCTCTCCCCAATGTTTCTATTCTGCGAATGCTCTGATGGAGTTTTGTCGTGTTTGGGATCACTCCTTATCTTCTTTATTAAGGACTCATGAAGTTTGAACTTCTACTCGTACCCAGAGGAGTAAACAAGGCTTCCCGCATATTGCTTCTCGTCTTCTATTTACTGAACTGTTGGTCAGTAAATTAGTTGCACGTATTGCCACTCTTCGAACGCCCGACATAGCCGCACACGCCACACGTGGAGTCATTTTCTGGCATCATCCGGCTCTACCCTGTGGCGCTGCGCTAGTCTTCACAACGCGGCGGACCTCGTCTTCCGTTGAACCAGTACATTCGATCTGATCACATTTTACTTGATAATTACACACACCTTCGTGTCCACCAAGTGTCGCTGTACTTCTGTAGTGTTATCGCGTCCTTCGTTGATTGTCATGTGGTTGATTAGTCCACTACAACATATTCGCGTTTGTTCGCATTTACTGAATGACTTGCGAATCGGTAGTAATGCATGTTTAGTTTGTGGTAATTATTCGCTGTCAGTCCTTTGCATACGTGCTGTGACCACTGGTGCTACATAGCTTCAGAGGAGCAGCTTGATGGTTTGTTTGGCGCTCACGTATTTCTTGTTATATTTATATTGCAACCGTCCTGACGTATATTTATATATTAACGATAGCTCAGCTAGTGAATTGTGCTTACATTTCGTCATCTGTGTTTTCGGTATCTGCAGCTTCTTCTGATTTTATAACGGGCTTTGGTTTGCCATTGCTCACACCCACTCTGATGAGTTGTTTAGCTGTATGCTCACCCATTTTTTCTGTTATCGAACTTGCAGCTAAAGGTTTTTCGCTTTAACTTATTTTTCGTTCTGCAGTGCTGACGCGCACAAGCAAATGCCGTACCTTGGCTGCCCATTCACCCACAGCTATTGCGGAGATAGGATAAACAGGGAATGTCTATCTGATTACGAAGATGTGGTCAGGTGTAATTTTGTTCAATTTTAGATGACCCCAAATCTTTGAACGCCGGTCGACCAATTGTGCCGCGTTCAAACTTTGTAGTGAAGCCTGTGGCTCACGCCTAACTGCGAAGGACTTACCGTGAAGCTATCAACTGCACTGGAAGTGTCGATCGTGTTCATTTTCTTTTCGAGGTGATCCGGCAAGACGATGATAGCTCGCACAGAGTTGCTTTTTGGCACATGCCATCATGAGTTTACTGGCGTTGTGATTTGTACTCCGGTCTAAAAGTCACGAAAGCCAGAGCGAAAATTCCTCTTCGGAATAGACTGTGCATAACTGGTAATACCCAGTAAGGACGACACTCGAATTAGGTGTACCGCACAGATCGTTTATATGCACCTCTCTCAAAAGCGAACCATTATAGAAACTCAAAACAAGGTTCCTGTCAAACTGACAACCAGACAACCCGAAAAATCGAGAACAGACAAGTGCATCCCTACCACCAACATAAGACAACCTGTACGTCTCAAGTTGAAGGGCAGCCAGTCGTGGCAGAGGCTTTTTGTCTCAAACGCCCCATTTCAGCTTCTCTAAAACTCCAAAAGTGAGCAGGTGCTTCTCGGGTACCATACCTGTAGCACTGGGAAAACCGATGTGTCCAACGCAAGACGGGCGAATAAAAGTTGTCTCCAGGTCCTCAAGTGCGGCAGGCTCCAGGCAGCCTGACGAAAGTAGGTTGTGTTCTCGCATGGGGGCGGAAAACAAAACGCGCGTGCGTAGTAATACGGTATGGCAACTAGTAAAAGATGGTTACGTAGTTATCTACGTTTCAGAAGCCGTCGTGTTGGAACCTACACTTGACAGATCCGCGAGAAAGCATCTAATACTGAGTGTTCAACAAAGAGCAGAAGTGTCCGCAGGGCAGAACAGCTTCCAGCACACAGCCATGTTATGTGGATTGTACCTAAAAAGCAGACATCGCCTTGGGCTACTTCTGTTCAAATTTTGCGATGGCACCCGTCAAAACCTAATGCTGACTGAGGCCAATACGGTGACGCCGAAAATGTTCGGCGCAAGTTTCACAGGAACACAGCCGCGAGCCATCAGTCAGACCTGTATACGACAATGGCAGTTACACCAACAATCAGGAGCAAGCTCCATAGCTTGAACCGTGGTCAGGAGCCGACGGCACTTGCAGGACAAAAAGCAATGAAATAACCCTGATAAACTAACTGTTATGGGAAAAATAGGTTGCACCGGTCTGGTTCCGATTTTCCCACGGAAAATATGAATGGGTGAGACCAAACCTGTGGATCTTCTCGAAGTCAATTTGTAGATCTGCATGATACCCTGGCGAATTTATGAACACAGCTCACTAAAAAAGAGCTATAGGCAGTCATAATTTCTGTAGACGTTGAAATGCTGACGAGAGGATGAATAAGGAGAAGAATGGAAGTGGGACATTAGGTGAGTGGTTATGAATGGTATCGCAGTGATCGCAACAATGCCGACGGAAGTGATAGTTTGTTGCTGATTGGCAGTTCTACGATGAACTGTGAACCCTCGCTGAATGTGCGTGGGTGTTTGAACTGACGCCAACCCTACCGGGCATTAAAGTGCCATGAAGTCCGGAAGCAACATGAAAGGAAGGTAAGGCTAATAATTGACTAATCACCGTGGTTTAATAGAAAAACGGGTTTTTCTGCAAACTTTTTAACCTCGTTAGTTTGTTTGCCCTCACAAAACCCGTTGGCATAACCGCAAGGTTCCAAATAGATCAAATAGCCTCACAACCATACTTACTCACCGCTCATCACCCTGGAGGTGCCATAATATACTGCTGGAAGAACCGCCCGGTAAGTACGACCAAGTGACGATTTATTCCCTGCTCAAACGTTTTATCTCGGTAGACCTAGCAAAAGAAATGCATTCTTTTCACTATGATGTTTGTGAGCGATTATTGTCAACAGCTGACAAAATAAATCGGAATCCACCGTATTCTACGGAACACGGTAAACTTGTGGATCAGGCGTGTTCGTAACATCCGGGATTTGATGTAAAAAACCTTCCACAATGTCGAATAGAAAAAAAGTTTATAAGCTATGAGCTTGCTATAAGTGTTTCGATGGCGTTTCGGGAGAAGTGTATGCTTACCTATCATATGCCCGACAAAGGGAATTTAAAAACCTCAAGGTACACAAGACAACCCAAAACTAGACCATCACCACTGCACGGAATAATCGTTTTGCATTCAAGCCTACGCTAACATGTGACAGTAAGCAAAATGCTGGACGGTTTTATGGTTATGCTCTGTCAAGGTCCTTTTACGGATAAAATTTGGAATTACAGTCTTATGATGGGGAGAGAGTGCCATCTGACAAGGGCACAACGAACTCGCCGGTATCGCAGTTTCGCGGTTTCTCGTTCGGGTAATGGAAAGCCTGAACCTCTTTCTAATCCCCAGGGCGCTGTCACTGTTTTACCCATTCGATGCCAAGCAGGCGTCTGTTGGTGCAAAAACAATTACTGAGAACAGGGTGTAGGACCGCTCTTCAGGGTTGCAGCAAATATCAAGGACTGACTATGATTACGCGCACAAGTGAGTTTTAAGTGGATGAGAATCAAGCAATGCTTTGAAGCGATCTCTGGAGGCTTTGCCAACGACTTCAGAGGAAAGGCTGTTGCAATAAAAAAGGACTGCCGTCCGAGGGATGTTTGAGGACGAAGCATGGATAGCCTCAAAGGCCAACATCATTCGGTATGGTGAAGAACTGTTCAACGAGAACCATTCTAAAGAAGTGACTGAAGATTAAATCACTGCAGTTTCGCTGAAATTCATTGGGATGAAGATTGATTAGATTGAAATAACGAGTGCGCATAGCCGTACATAACGGTTTTCAACTAGTACGCAGAGGTTAGGCAAGAAGGTTATATTGATACGAAAACGGAAGCCTTGCTTCCGTGAATTTTTAATTGCGTGACTCAGCCGCTTTGGCCTGCCACTGAGGTGAATCCAAGCAAAGATCGCGTCAGCAACACTGGCGCGCAGTCTGAATTCTCCTGCGTGGTATAGCGAAGCGCCTTTCCTCTCGTACCTGCGAAAAACAAATTGGAATGGAGTGTAACATGCAGACTAGCTGCTTCCGCTCAGACTGTCCGTGGCACTTGTGGACCGAATTTGCGGCAATATGGAGGAACCGGAGAACAGCACTCTTCCGAATTAGGGGTTCCAACGAAAGTCCTGTAAAAGAAAACAATACGAACAAACATGAGCCAAAGACCCAGCAAGCCATGCACACGACTTACACAAACGCAGACGAACACGGCACCGCCAACAGAGCACGCCCCGTTGAACAACTCAAATTCAATCCGTGCGCCTTCGCTGGTTTCGGTTGCGCGGAAAAATAATACACCGAATGACCTTCAAATGCAATTTTCTCATTGATCACCTGGCTGTCCTGGAGGGGTTGAAGAAAAGCACATAGATATTTTTATATAAATATATTTATATGCACATATATGAGGGTATAGAGATGTATGTGTATACGTCTATATGTGTGTGCATACAACGGAATGGCCAGAAAAGGAGGTACCAGGATGTTGTGCAGGTAAGTCTTTCACGTTGTAACATTGATTTTAGATGTTGGGAAGATTTGGCGTTGAACCGGACGGCCTGGAGGAATACGGTTCGGGCGGGCNGCCAATCAAGTGGCTAACCATCATTGACCGGCTGGACAGAGAGGCCCCACTGGCACACCTCCCGGTCTTATTCCTTCGGGTTTACACTGGATATATATATTGTGTGTTGGTGGAACTGCAATTGGTTCAGCGCAAGCCAATTGCAGTGATGGATAAGCGCAGGCGTCCTTTGGCTTCGGTCACTGTGACAGGCTAATCCGAATCGGATGCCGCCAACCGTGTGCACACAAATACATATATGATTAAATATGCATATATAATCATATATATTTTTGTACATATATATCTATATATCTATTAGCATATATATATGTATATAGTTGTATATGTATATAGATGTACACCTGTATATCTACATATATATATTTATATGCACATATATATGTATATGTGCACATACATTTGTACAACGCTATGTATGTAAATATGAATATCTTTATGTAAATTATATATGTATATATACATATATATACGTATGCGCTTAGAAATAAAAATGGACATATATATGTTTTTATACATATATATAGTCATGCTTGTTTATATACACATATGTATAGATGTGTATGTATACAAAGAGTTATATATGTACCTGTGTATATATATAGTGTATTTGTATAAACGTAATATATACATATATACGCAAATATAAATCCGTGTAATTACGTAGATATATATGTATCCACATGTATATATACGTATCTATGAATGTGTACGTGCAAGTGTACATATATATATATATACATAGACGTATACAGGTATGTCAATATCTATATGCATGTATATCTTTGTGAACATCTCAAGTGACTAACGGCAATAAAAACTAAATCGGTTTGAAAATAGACGCACACTGCTAGCTGTCTGGTATACCACGGTGGAACCACTGAAGGATGACTCAATGAACCTCACTGGACTAACGGCAATAACCATTGCAAAATGAAAACATGAGCATTGCTCGCGAAACCATGTCGTGGGTGGCCCTGAATAGGGCCGTAGGTTCGTTCACATGACGCCTGAGAACACCGTTTATCCACAATCCTGCCGTTGTCGCAGTCAGTGTAAGTGTAGACTAGGTCAGACTCGTAGTTGGCACAGTAGTGGTGGTACCAACCTGAACACTGACTGCACTGTACCCAGTGCACGATGTCTTCATCCAAGTCCACGGGATCCTCCTTTTGAAAGCAAATCTGACAAACGTTGCGATCTATAGGCTTTGAGGCACAGTGCTTTTCAAGTCTCCCTGATTTACGTTTTGAACTGCCTTAGCGTACCCTTAGCAACTAGTCTAATACGAGCTGTCTCCATGGAATCCCCGATCACGTCAATCTCTTACATATCAAGGTCAATCATACGACGCTCAAGGTTAGACTTCCTGCTCGTGTTGGAGACAAACGTTTGTTCTACTGAAGCTGCGGGCATCAGGCTTTACCCATCAGACATGCGTTCTCGCAAGATTCTGATATGCCTCATTACTGATAGACTTCACAGTCTGCAGCAAGTGGTTAAATTCATTGCCGTTCCCAGTGAAAACCATATTGCGGGCTCACCGGTAAATACGGTTTTTCTGAAAATTGCTTAGGTCTGCCAACTAGCGGAAACGCTGAAACACATCATGCAGTAGTTGAAACCGGCAGAATTCAATGGCGCATTATGGAATGACTTCACCTATTGCCCTCATCTTTGCTGCTGAACGACCAACAAAGAAGGTGGGAACAGCAGACATACAAGAACATTTTAAGCAGGTTTTCCCAAAAATATCCTAAAACTGGCAGTAGTTTCGTTCGGCATAATTGCGCAAAAAACATGTTTCTTCAACTCTAGTTACGTCTACCAACATAGCATGCAATAGCATAAGGCCACCATAATTTTACTAATGAGTTGCATCATCTAGAATAACATTTCCATTCCTGGGACAGTTGGAATGTACCTTTCGGTACAAATATGACGAACATTAACACCTTCTCCCGGAGTAGAAACCTGTAGCTGCCTTCCACTTTCAGTAAATCTCGTAGCTTCATAATTTCGTAGCGATCATCTAATTTGCTGTGCCTCGTACGTAGATTAGATAAATCGTGCCGACGCATTCTAATCCCATACTTTCTGTTCACATACGTCCTCATTTCACGAGCACTCTTAAAATGGCTCATCATCTCACATACATGCAATTTATCCTCAACATCCAGACGTCTATTCCTAGGATAAATAAGCGGCTTATCAACCCGAAAGTCGTGTGAGTGCACCACGTTTGCCTTCTAGATTTGGTATCCACCGGTGCGATAATGGATGACCCAGGAGGCTTGACATCTGAAATCTGCAAAAATACAATTTATCGTAACAGTTGATTGAAAAACTACCGTTCGGGGGACTTCGTTCGCCGTGTACGGTGTACGCATTTGTACACCGCACTTCCATACGGGCAGCCTGGCGGCAGGTCTATTCCTCTATGCTTCTTAGCACTTGCAGCTCTCTGCGAAGTGTTAATGAAAAAGCTTGTACAAGTTTCCCGTTGAAACCTGCACGTCTTCAACATACTCTTCAGACTTTCGATACTTCGACTAGAATATCCTTCTAGCACTGTTCTCATCCTTCACCGCCATGGTGATTCAAGGTACGGAAGTTATTTACCGATAATAGAAAATTCAAACAATATGTAACGTCCAGTGTTGTGATATATGATGCTTTTCAGGTCAGACTTGGAAATATCACTTTTACCACTTTGCTAAAACTTCAGATCACATTCATCCCACCGGAGTTTTCCAGTTTTTTGTGTACGAAAGGAAACACGCTCCCGTAGTGTAGTTATCTCCGACCGTCGAGGACAAATACAAGCCTTGAGGGCTAAGTGCACGTATAACCCCTAATCAAGTTCGATAATTTCTGTGTCCGATCAACCGGGGGCACATTTTCCCAGGTTGTCAGAGGATGACGATCAATTCCGCGGAGGAGCACTCGCCGCGCTGTAAATTTGGAACGAGTATTGCGGAACAGACTTAAGCCTTACGATGTGAAATATGGTAACACCGCACCCGCGCTTCCGTCACTGCTGAGCTGCGTAATTGCCTCAAAGGGATTGTTTGGGCCGGCTGTATTTTTGTTGCCCAAAGTGCTGCCCGGTATGTGTCAGACTGAGTCCCCCTCGGCAGTCGAAATCTCAAACTAAGGCGACGCAATTCGTCAAAATATAAGTCACGCAGCCTGCGCACTGAGGCGATCGCGGATCCGGCTTCTTATGCAGGCGTCGAGGCTCCTTCTGGACCGGCATGCGCTGATGCGTTCGCAAAAGTCCCGGTGATCCTGGTTGCGAGTCTCGGAGCATAAGATTGTGGATATCTCAGAGAGACCAGCTGCATCGAGCAAGATGAAAACTAGAGTTCAGCAATAACAGGAGACTAATTCAAAGATGGCCACATCCACCACCGTGCCCGGAGCCGCAGTGGTTAACTCTGACCCGAGTGGTCATTCACAACCCCCTGCGGTCACTCGGGGAGGATAGAGGTGCTCAGCGCAGGTCCGATAATGTACATCCACCATGCGATCAGTGTGCGATAGTACTCAAGTTTTCCGGGGCTACCGCCCAAACGTCTCTGTATAGGCTAGATAGCGACATTGCTGCTTTTCGTGGTTTGCCATTCAGGATGTTCACAGCAGAACAGGGGGGACTAGCTGCATAAATTACCGTACGTGCAGCCTTGGCCGGAGGGCGAATGATATAAGTAGGTTACGAAGGCCACTCAGGGCTGTTCTGGGAACTGCATCAACAACTCGTCTGCTCCCGCAGCAGTCGTCAAAAACGCGCTGTGTGGACGTGTACATAGCAAAAGACCACTCACCAGAAGGTCATGATCGTCTGAAAGCGGCCTTGAGGGAAGCGCATGACAGAGGAAATAAACTGGAGTCCTACCTGTACATCCAGAATTTTTGGGTCAAGCAGTGGATGCTTTGAGTCCAAAGAAAACCTTTTGTTCCTCCTGTTTCTCTCGGAAGAGGGGGAGCGTAGAGTTTTCGGCAACATCTTCCGCCTTCCCAAGGCGGAGTAGCGAGCCGAGAGCGGACGAGGGTGGTATACTTTAACTGTGAAAACCTTCTAACCAGGATTGACAAGGTAGATGAGTAGGTCAGATGTAATTTTCCGTAGACATGGCCTTTGCTGAGACGCGGTTGTCAGCGGACCACTCTAGTGTTAGTGGTCGGCAAGTCGGGAGAGTTATGCCTCTTATTTGCGATCAAATTCCAGCTACTCTCGTGTCAGCCAGAGATGACACTAACAGTACAAGTAAGGACTTTGGTAGAACAGCTGCAACGGGCTGGGTGTTGTAAATGGCTGTTCTAGATAGTTTCTAGTTCAGCTGTTGAGCCATCTTAGGATGGTTGAAGCAACTAACCACTGCCTGATATTGGGAGGGTTCAATGCGCCCAATATCAGTTAGGGAATACAATGATGCAGAAGTGGTTAGGACCGTTTTTTGGGGACAGTGTCTCGACTGGTCGTTGACGAGCTTTGCTTGTACCACAACTTGGGGCTCTTATACGGTTGCAGGCCGGATGCCACTCCAAGTAGGATTTAGCACCTTTAACACTAGAGTCTAACACCAATCGCATAGATATTTTGCCTTCAGTAGAGACAAGTGATCATAACCCATTGAACATATGGTGGGCAAGAGGCGAACTGGCCGCAGCACCCACTCGGGTTCGACGGAATGTCTGTAGAATTCCTTTCCAGGAAACGAGGGTGGCTTCGTGCACTTATGTCTGGGCCAACAGTACGATCACGGTTGATGAGCACTAGTGCAAAGTTAACGACGACTTACTGGATCTGGTGGAACGGTTCGCTCCGATGTCTGGTGGTCGGCCCTAATCTAAAGGGCCATTGTGGTTCGATGTTGAATTGCGCGTTCCCCTCAGACACAGGCGCCGACTGTAGATGAGCTGCCGGGTCGATCATTGTTCCTATGGTGTGTGCCAAAAGCACGCAATGAATGCAATGAAGTAAGGAGGCATCGGCAGTACGAGGAAAGGTTTGCTATGGAATCGGCAACAGCACCCAGGAGGAGGTGAGCGTACATCCGTCGGCGGACCAGAATCTATGTGGAATTTCCGGCACTGACAGACCAGCATAGACAGGAGTTTGGTGGGGGGTTGAACAAGGCCCAACTAACGGCTCGGCACTATGCTTCCGGCTTCTTCCAGGATAATGCACAGTCCACCTTGACCAACAAGATTAGGCTATGCATTGTCGAAGTGCCATTTAGCTTTGGTGTTGTGGAAGGAAAACTACGGCTGATTGATGTCAATAAGTCTCCCACCCGGGCAACATCCACTCCCTGTTGCTTTGCGAACTGGCGGCGGAATTATCTGTACCCATGATTGACCTACATCAGCGGTCTCTGAACGAGAGAAAACTGTCAAAGTGATGGTGACAAGCGATGATGGCGTCAATGCACAAGGGAAGACGAAGGTCGGAAGCTGTCAACTGCCGTCTGGTATACTTAACTTCCGTGTTCGGCAAAGTGATGGAGCGGCCGATGGCCCATTGCCCTCAGGGGCATGTAGATCAACCATCAATCATCATCGGGAGGCAGCACGGATTCTAGAGAAGGCGATCTTGCTTGGCAAACCTCCTGCTTGCCAGAGGGCAATGGGCGGAGACAACGGCAAGACTCTGGATGTGGTGCCCATCGATTTCAGCAAGGCCTTCTAGCGAGTGCCATATAACCAGTTATTCAGCAATCTGTTTGTGTACGCTGCCAGTATGCCTATGACAAACTGGAAAGCTGGCTTCCTTCATGGTAAGTCAATCGCTGTCACGATCGACCATTGCTTATCTGAATGGCCGTCTGCCCCAAATGGTATGCTACAAGGGTCAGTGCTCGGACTTCGCTTGCGGATTTAATCAAAGATCTACTGGACCAATTGCACTACTCTGCCCTCGTCTTCGCTGATGACATAAAAGTATGAAGAACAGTTTCTTTAGACTGAGGATAATGAAATTTTGCAGTAGAACCTGGATTCCATATTAACACGGACAGTTCAGTGGAGCTTGCCCCTGAATCCACAGAAATGATCTTCTATACACCTGGGAGATATCGTGTTGGAGGTCACTTGTTAACACAGTGTGATACCGAACGTAACATCGGAGCGCTGGTGTTGAGAACTCTCAAAACACAGGCTCACACAACGCAGACCTGTGTCAAAGCTGGGAAAGTGCTTGGGGCCATTCGTCAATCTTTAGCTTGAGTGTCCAGAGAAGCCTTTTGGTTATCGTTTTCATATCGTGTTCGTCCGAGAATGAGGTATGGCTACGCTGCTGTGTTCCTTGTACAAAAGACGCGGTACTTTAACTCGAAGGAATACAGAGGGCAGCCACGCCCATGGTTGTTGGGATTAGAGGCCTCTCTTGTATATAACCAGCAGCTAGATTATCTGAAAATATACCCAGATATACTGGCGGCTCCGCGGTGACCTTATTGTGATGAGCCGCATTTTGCGAGAAGATACTCGAAGAACTCAAGACAAATTTCTCACTCGAAAATGAGCACAGGTTTCTTTACTACTCCCTCTCGATTCTCAAGCGGTGGTTGGGACAGCTTCACTCTCCATTTCGTCTGTGATGACGGGTCGTCAGTGGCTGGAACGCGCTGCCAACGCAGGTAGTGCTAGCATCCAATGGTGGAGCGGTTAAGCCGCTCTTGGAGACGCACTTGATGGCGCGCTTGAAGGAGGATGAAATTTGACGCTTTGATTAGTTTAGTGGCGAGATACTCGGTAAAGAAGCTCACACAGTCAGTGACTCATGCCTTCTATCACGAACAAGGAACAATGAACAACACGGAGTTAAAACAGAGTGTATACAGCACACTCTAAGGCAAAGTATGGAATATAACGGTTAACTTTGAACACCACAACCCGTATGATTCTGGATTTCAGTCTCGAACCTGTGTAACAGCCGTTGAAATCGTTCAAACGAACAGCGAACAAAACGGACTGTTCCCTCTTCCGATTGGCTGCGAACTCGGAAACGCATGATCCAATGAAAACTCGGTGAAGCAGACTCCGCCTAGAAGGATATTTGTCTACTGGGCGGATCAACAATCGTTGATGTTTTTGAAGTAATTGTGTTTATGAACATAAATGGTCACTTGGCCACGTAAACTCAAAAAGATACATTTGAAATCCATGCTAGGGTGGATCTCCAATGAGTCTTCTGGTTTGCATCGTGACGTCCCTAGATGTCGGAATTCTGGCAGCAACGTACTATGACCGACGGATAAATGGATTGGCAGTGGAAGTAGAAAGCAGCAGCTTCCGGGAGTTTCGTATCACGGTGCATAGCGTGAAAAACCTAAGAGCCATGACACCGAAACAGAAAACGTGCAGACGCTTTAGCGAAGTCAAGGTAAACGGGTTCCACACGGCCCCCTGAAACACAAACTGGAAGCCTATGGTATTCAAGGAGAGGTTCTTCAATGGATTACCTCTTTTCTTGATAGCAACTTTCTGAGTTAAGACCGGATCAAACCTTTCGTCTCCCTCTTTCATTTCTGCGGGAGTTCCCCAAGAGTTATTGCTAAGTCCGTTGTTATTCCTCATTTACATCCACCATCTTCCTAACAAAATTTTCAGCAACGCCCTCTTATATACATACGACCTAAAAATCTGGAAGGCCACTGATCCCAGTGCACTACAGATTGATCTTGGTCGGACGATTGGAGTCTTCCACCGAATGACAATCAATGTGCTCACATGTCACTCGGTGGAGTTTCTGGCAATGTCTTCATGATTCATAGTGCACCTAACACAGTGGAAATCATGAGAATCGATCTGAAGAAAGATCTGGGCATCTGGTTGTTGTCTAACTTGTCCTTCACTTATCACCATGAGATGGCGTAGGATTATTGCACATGGTGTTCTGTGGTCGTTAGAGAGTGTATAGGCTTACATCACGTGGTCCACAAACAGAGTTTCCCTGGGTGTCCAGTAATGCCTATTGTTCTGGATGATTAGAAGTGAATTACTACTTCACCGGTTGCTGTATGGAAAGGCCCATAAGGTGTAGGCAGGATTACGGAGAAAACATTTCGCAGTTTCATAAAAACTGAGAACTCACAAGAAAATACGATGGTATAGCCCAGAGTTTGGCAGGAAACGTCGAATTGTTGTAGGTCGTACACAGTCAGTTAACACCCCTATGCCTTATGTACCTTACTTAGCCCATATGCTCCAACCATGTAGCTGTAGCCATCTCATGGAGATAGCGGCGAAAAATGGATTTGCCGCTCATGATGATTAGGCGCACTTTCCCCGCATAGACAAGTAGGCTTTTCAAACGCTTTACGGGGTTTATATAAGACCGTTCCTCGAGTATACGAATCAGGTCGTGCATACCGGCCTGAAGAAAGACTTATTAGGTGTTGAGCGTGGCCAGCACGCGGCTACCAAGATGGTAGCAAGCCTGAGTAATGTTACTTACGAATCTTGGCTTGAAGTTCTTGACCTGTACCCACTTGAATTTCGAAGACTTTGCGGTGATTTAATACTCACACACTTCTTTAGAGTAGGTTTTTCAGAACAGTTCTTCACTGTAGTGAATGGTGACATAATAAGAAGCTTTTCAAGTTTCGTCCTCGGACCTTTCTTAGGCAGCAGTTCTTTTCTTACAAGGTTATTAACTATTGCAACAGCCTTCCTTCTGAGGTCGTCAGCAGCGCTTCTAGAGATTGTTTTAAAGCTTTGCTTGATTCTCATTAATCTAAAATTGCACTGTGCGAGTAATTTTACTTTGTTGGTATTCACTGTAATCCCCAAGAACAGTGTTACACCTTGTTTTCAGTGATCGTCTTTCAGATCAACAGACGCCTGCTGACACTGAGCAAAGAAAACCGACTGGATCCGGGAACCGTGGGTCCCTGCCTCGAACCCGTGTATCAATAGCTGAATCGTTGACATCAACGCCAATACCCTGGTCAGCTGACTTCATCCACTAGTCAGCGGCTATCAGCAGATTCATGAGTTCCTGTTCGCGTCGGCTATATAAAATTTGATTGTTTCCTCACCCTAAGAGCTTTTGAAATTGACCGTCAGTGATGGTGAGAACGACTAACCACGGATCTTTCGTGAAGTTTGCACGCGTGAAGGACCATCTTACGCAGTGCTTGCTTTGCAACATGTGGTTCCGCACCTCGTGTCTAGGGCTGTCTACTGAGTTGTGCAAAATGTTGACAAGGTCAAAGCTTGGCTACATCCACCATGTTTTCTTCTGTTCTGGGACCACCACGTAGACGGCTAGTTCTCTGGTTTGTACCTTGCCTCCTGTAATGAATTCAACATTTCCTGACCCATCGGCTCTGATCAGTATACTTTATAATGCAGGTGGGCCTGACAACATGAAATACATCAGTTGCTCCTAGAGCTAAGTCAAGGAGGACTACCGCGGTTGTTCCGAAGATACCCAGCTCTCTCGCTGCTGACAGCCCACCTACAGCATGCAAGAGGACACGGTATGATTCTAAGGTCCTACGTTTGGTCCTTCCGGCTTGATCTTGCTGTTCTGGGAAGATGCTTCTAGGAGAACCTGGAACCGGCAAAATTCCCTGAGGGCACCAACACTGCTGCTCCTAAAAAGTTAAACTCCTCTACTCAGAAGGATTCTGTATTTGTTCGGGATCTTCCGAGCGGTACTGCCGGCGACTTAAAACTTCACGTCGAACAAGATTGAAAGCTTCACGGGAGCGTTTACGCCGAAATGGACTTGGGTCTGCCCTGAACCCTATCACGAAGTTAGCCAGAAAACTGGGATCGACGCATGCTGACAAATCCCGGCCAGCATGGATCGTGTTTTTGACATCCAGTGCGACGGAAGATGATGTTCTGGCGGGATACAAATTGCCGGACGACTCTGGAGCCCGGGTGTACCTGATATACCATGGGCTGAACGACAGAAGCAAAAGCTCGCTGAAGGTGAATCTGGGCCCATTGATCACTCCTACAGTGTCATTAAGAGTGTCCCCGATCCCCTTAACGACGACCTGGGACGTGACAAGAACCGGTGGTAAATCCTGTCAGTAGCACTTGAAATTACTAACGTCCAAGTGCAACGCATTCATCACACTCTGCGCTCTAAGCTACAGCCGGGCGAAATTCGCCGCAATTTCTTAAAATCACCGTCACTTTGCGAGTGATGACATCACATACGTTAAAACGGTTACACCACCGCTTCGTGGCCCCTGTTGACGACTCAATGACCTCAAAATGCTCACTGCGACAGGCTCCTGTGGCTTCGGCAGCAGCCACCGTGGTTGCATTGCAATTAGACTACCTCATTCACAGCTCCATGATAATGCTTACCGGCTTATCAATGACTGTTATATGCGTCTACGCGAGTATGCTCTGCATAATCGATAACATGGTTGGGCTTCGTGAGCTTTTTTCTTCCTCAATGCTCCGGATTCTTACTATAATGGAATCGTGGCTCAGCACTTACTATCTATCTACTGGGCTTGCCTTGGAAAGTATCGTTCTTTGCACTATTAGGACTGACAATAGGGATCGTTCTTCTATGTCTACACTCTTCTCCAGGCCTTTTATAACAAACCAGCACTTGCTATGATTCCAGAAGCAGTTTGATGCATGATTCGCCTATATATTCCTAATCATTGTCTGCGGGAGTGGGTGGTGCTTTGTCGTGCTGCATCTTCTGATATCTCGGAAGATGAACTCATGATCTGAGTTGGAATCTGTCTATACCTTAGGCTGTTTCCATACCCTCTTAATGGGTGATTTTAACTTATCAGGAATATGATTTTTGGTTTTACCAGTCGCAATCTCCGGGAATTCTGTGTTTTCCCACGCAATCGGGGCACTAGGTTTTCAGTGAAACTCTTGACTGTGACAACCTGAGTATCCACTAACAAATAACGATATCTCAAAGGTAACCAGTGAAATGGTTAAATCACTGTGTGGATCTTTATTACTGGGACTAGTATACAAGCTAAATGCGATAGCGTGCGTCGGGACCTTGTCCTGTCGCGTACAGTTGTGTTATTTGCTCTCTGTTCCAATCCGAACCCAACCGCGTCATGCGTGTCTGTGCTCTAAGCCAACCGAATCAAATCTAGCTGGTGCAGCCCAATGGGCTGAGTGTAGAGATGGCAACCGCGCGCATGCGTGCGTTCAGGGGTGAAGAGAGTTTTCGGGCCGGTAAATGTGTGGGTGCACATGTGCAGGTTGGGCTGGTGAGCATCGCCTAGACTTGGTACGTGGTGGGCCGAGCGAGAGGGCGAAAAGGCGGCTTCATAACCTCCCACTAACTGTGGGGTTGCGGCAAGACAGCGATCACAATCCGATGAAGAAAACGCACTGATCGGCCGAATCTAATCTTGCACGAACTTGTTTCAGTTAGTCTCTGCGACTCTGTTGGAGTAGATTTCTCCACTAGTGCTGGAATGAGGCATTCGGTCGATGTATTGTTGCGAGATGTACGGACGTCCAACGTACACTATTTGTCCGAGTGACTCAAAACACGATACGAACCTTTCTATACTGATTATAGGGACTTCTGGAGCTTATTACAACGGACAAATACGTGCGAACAGTCATCCGACTTCTCGGGATAAATGATGGGTTTACTTTGTAATCGTGATGGTTGATAAGTTAACTTGTACATGAAATATTGTAAGCGATTTACTTAGTTTATCGGGTTAGGAAAGGTTGCTTCATCCGAATAGGTTGGTATCTGACCAGGCAAACGCAAGCTCGTGCCATAGATGAGTTGTATTAGTGAGCATTGACTCTGCGCAAACAGAGTTGCGTAATCAAAGAAGCACAGGTAGTAGTTGTTCAAATCAAGCGGCTGGCTCTAGTTTGGTAGGCAGCAGCTTTTAATACCTGGTGAAATCTTCCGACCGTTCCGTTGGATTGTGGATGATGCGCTGTGGTACGAGTACGTTGAATTCCAAGGAGAACTGTGATTTGCTGGACTAAATGTGACTCGAACAGGGAGCCGCGATCAACACTTATAGTGGATGGCATACCAAAGTGTGAAGTTCATCTGATTACGAATGCTGTCGTCACGGTTTGAGTAGTGATGTCACAAATCGAAAGAACTTATGACCATCGAGTATCTTTGTTGACAAATGTGAGTAGTTGTCGGAAACCTTTCAGTAATAACAAGGGTGCAACAACATCAATTTGCACGTTATCGAGGCGGACATCAGGGGATAGAAATGATGCAACTGAAGTGACAACGTGAGAATGAATCTTGGACTGTTAGCAAGCCAAGTGACAACGCGTCCAATCACGAATATCCTTGTTCATGTCGAACCAGACGAATCGTTCAGAAATAAGTTTTCTAGACCCCTTGGTTCTTGGATTTGGCATGTTGTGGAAAACATCGGAAACAACTTCCCCACTTCTTTTGAGACGATAGGTCGTGGTCATCCGGCAGGGGAATCACCAACAAACTATTCATTGATATGTTATTGGCTGAGCGTTCGTTGATACTTTGTTTGTCTGTGTCAGGATCGTTGGCTTCAGATGTAGGCATATTCACAGAGTCGATGGAGCTGGCGAACGGAGTGTTTGCCAGTTGAACTCTCGATGGATCGTCGGCTACGGCGTTTTGTTCCCCTTTGACAACTCGGTTGTTCGGTGTGCGCTGGGAAATGTAATCCAAATGACAGCTTCTGTGACGAATGGCTACCAAGGGTGGCTGATCTGGCATACGTTAATGGCTTGTAGTTGATAACACAAAATGTACCTCTTTGAACAAAACGACGGAAATGTTTGTTGGCCAAATACATAGCCAGTAGTTCACGGCTGAACCTACTCTAACGAGTTTGTGCTGGCTGTAAAAATTCGGAGGAAAACAAGGAAGTTCGACAGGTGTTGTCACCCATTTGCTGAAGTACAACTCCATCGGCCAAATTGGGCGTATCATTATTGACACTGATGGGAGTGGAGGCGTTCGACTAACAAATAGATTTTTTCTGTACGAGCATCTTTATTGAGTTTAACGAATTGATTGATATCTCCGATGGTTCTAAGGGTTTATTCCTTGTTGAACTCTACAAATCAGTGGGTGGCTTTCATGTATCAACGAAGTTAGATAGGAAACATCGGTAGTAGTTAGCCCTGTCAGTAAAACAACTAAGCTGGCGCGCCGAAGTGGGCTTCAGGAGTTTAGTGATTGAAGGAACGCAACGATTAAGCTAACCGGTGATTGAGAGGATGCGAGGTACGTAAAGAGACCTTACTCGTCTTACAGTTGAACCGACAGCCAAGTGGGTAAAAGACGAATAGTTAACACGAGTCACAGTACGGATTGAGACGGAGGAGAAACGACATTTCGACAATACATTTTCCTTCGCAGTCTCATAGTTTGCTGATCAAAAATGATGTACTTTGAGGGGGGAACAAATGTCGCATTCCTGTGCTTCTCGAAGCGGAAAGTCTCGTTCTTTGTTGTAGTTCGGGTATGGATGGCTCGCTCCATTCATCTGTACCGTGATCAGGAGAGTCGAAGACAGAGACTGATAAAGATCCGTGACTAGGAATCTTAGTTTTATTTGCTTTAGATGCGTCGACGTTATCACTGGTGCCGCGATCGGTTACTGACACACTGGGGCTTGGTGGATTTGAAGACTGCTTTCAATCGTTTTGATTTGGAGATTGAAGATCATTCTCACCCGTTGAGGCTAAATGCTTTAGGGCACTGTCTCTTCCTTTCCGTCAAACACTTGAGCATGAGCATATTTTGGGTTGCACCCAATCTATTTTGATGACTTCGCTTTTCGCCGGAAGAGCACCTGCCTGGGATGAAGAAGCCACGTTGGCGGTAACGCGTCTGAGGTGGATTTGCGATTGTAAAGCAACCGTTTATACGGGTTGGCGTTAGTTACAGTGTATAAAAAGGGACGAATTGCATTTAAGGCATCGAGGAGGATTACTTCCCAGTGGGTGAGAGACAAGTTGCAAGCACAATTGATTTTTATAGGGTCCCATTCAGCCTTTCATACTGTCGATACACTTGAAGGCTGTAGGCGGTAGGTCTGCTAGTGACTATCCCTTTACTGTATGAGAACTGCTTCAACTGCCCAGACGTATAGGTGGAGCTGGAGTCGGAATATACATACGACAGCATACCGAACAATGATGACCGATAGAAACATTTAGTCACCTCAGAGGATGTTATATCGGAACAGGCAGAGGCAAACGGGAATCTGGAACACTTCTTTTATAGTGACAAGATATTAAGAGTGGTGGAAAGAAGAGATCCTTCAAAGTCGACGCTGAGCCATTCAGACAACTGGGTCACTTTGATGAAGTTCCTGTCGGATGGTTTGAAATCCGAGGTTTATCTTCCATAAACTGGACTACGCGATTCTAGTTTTGCTCGCTCATCGGAGAACGGCGAATTTTCCAAACATACTAAATGAGGCATCCGGGTGGGGCAAAGAATAATGAAGTTTTTCGAGGCGCAGCATTGGGTACGAGATAATGCGCTAGCCACAGCGCAATGCTCAACACCGAGGCTGTGTGATGGAAGTTCGGCCTTACGTCGTTGGATTTCGTCGGTTTCAATTTTGTTTGCGATTTATACCACACAAATGCAACCGGCTTCTGATCAGTAATGATTCGAAAGTGAGTTCCCAGCGAGTAGTTCCTGCATTTTCGAATTGCTTCAAGCGTAGCATAAGCTTTCTTTCCCACGGCTGAATGCCGTTGTTCACTCTGTGAAAAGATCCTAAAGAAGAAAACAACTAATCTTCTATTTTGAGTAGGAATGGTGGCTATCGCAAAATCGGGTGTGGGTGGTTGGGCTGTTTCAATGGCCAGTAGGACGGTGCGATCAGCCGTTGTGACAATGACTTTCTCAAATGTTCCCCTTAACGATTCCAAACAAAAGAACTTTTTTCGGTAACGGGGGGTATTTTCTGCCTTGTGGGTAGTGAATTTCTATCGAGAAGTGGGAAATTCACTGAGAATTATAGGCAACGAACCAACCACACGCTGTCGGGACTTCATATCACAGGTGGGGACAGATTTTGAGGAGTTTATAAACAGTTGGTATTCAGTTCAATGTGCCCTTTAGTAAATTCGTAACTTAAGAGTCTTATTTTCGTGGTGGATATAGAGTTTTTTCATTCATTCGTTCGGTCGTGGGTTTCCTCGTCTTCTCCACATACCGTGTTGTTGTCGACATAGGAGAACGTCGCTACCAATTGTTCTTTCTAAGTGAAACTGTCACTTACCCGCTGAAAGGCTTTGACGCCGTTGGTTACTCCGAAGGAGATGCGACCAAAGTGGTACAAATTTCCACACGCTTCAGAAGCAGTGTACATTTTTCTCTCTTCTCAAATGGGTCATCATCATCATCATCATAGACAGCAATACATCAGTGGTTAACACTAATGCTTAACTGCCACACAACCATGAAGAAACAGCAAACCCTATATAGAAAGAGAGAACGAAAAAGAAGGGGACGGGAAGGGACCTAACTACTGAAAATGACTACGTCC
>QNGE01000118.1:24033-155644 GCA_008508345.1 Paragonimus westermani
TGGTACGTTTTTCAGGAAGAGATGCCAACCATCTTCCAACCCCCAACCTGGAGGACCAGGAGACTGTGGTTTGTCAGACCTCTACCTGTTGGCCTGCCTGGTATGAGTAACTCTGTCCAGTTTAGCCCAAAAGGTCATCGAGATGCGCAAGCCGTCACACCACGTCAAGGTCCAGTCTCACCGTGACGGTCTCAAATGGGTACTTGGTGACAGGCGCTCCGCAAATTGAGCGCACTGCCTACAGCATAATTTGATATTCTTCCTATCATGCATCGAGTCCCGTTAACGGATAGGCATCCAGATAAGTGTATCGGTTGGTGGTTTGGCTGTAATCAATAACTCCTCTTTTCATGACTATCGATTGTAGCGACCAGCATTTGGGTGCACCACAGAGATGCGGAGCGCCCAGGTATTTTGGTTTTTCAGCAGCCTTTAAACCTCTGATTTAGTGAGACTTTCGGCGTGGACCGTTGGGATTTTTTCTCGATCGGTTTACACTTAGGTGCGAGATTTTCAGACTCAGAAGGCGCTTCGACATGAGCGGCTAATGAACTTTCGAATGCAACTTGTGGAAGTCGTTTCTCAACATGAAGTCTGCACAGAGTTCGGAGAGAATATAGTTTAACCCTAGGATAGCGATGATCGTTATATTGGATGTTGACAAAGGTCGTCTTGAGTGTGATTTGATAGGCGGGTAGAGGCCATAGTGACTTTACTAAAGGATCTTTCCACTTGCCATTTAGGTCTCACTGCCGCAGCGTGTGCGTAGCTCTCCGAACTTTCAGTGTGCACAGTTGACTCCACTGGGATGTTGTTTATCATGAGGTTCACAATAGCGCTATTCAAGCGACTGGGGTCCGTTGCACTGGTCGTCAAGGAGAGTAAAGGATCTGTTAGTGAAATTGCCCGTTCTGAGTAAGTTTTAGAACGGTATATCTTCCAGAAATTGTCCCTGTCCTCACGACACCTGCACATCGGATCTTTTGTCGGACAGTAAACTCGGGGATGTTTGTCATTATTACGGAATTAACAGTTGTTACTTCTGGCAGCAGGGGTTTTATTTTCAGATTGCACGGGAGAATAAGGAAGGTCATGGAACCGTAAAACACGAGGGGTCAACACATATTTGTGATTGCTGATTGACCATCTCTAAAATGAGGGCTTGATTATTGGCAGTTTCGAGACTGAGGAATTTGTTTTCTAAGAGTCGCTGACGTGTGTTATACTGCAGACCGCTGACGTAGGTGTCCCTGCTAGCGGTGTCACTATATTCTTCAATAGAGATGGATTTAAAGTTGTTACCTTTCACCAATAATTTCAGCTTCTGAAGGTGTTCATCGAGAGATTAGCTGATCTCTTGTTTGCACGTAGCTACAACATGACGGGAGATTTCTTTTTTTATTAATTATAAGTTCTTTGTAGATTACTTCGAGGGTTGATATGCCTGACTCAAAGATAGGAAACTCGTCAATATGCTCGTACATGGAAGGAGATATGTCGTTAATTAGTCTCCAATTTGTTGAGTCCAAGTGAGTCCATCGCGGCAGTGAGGTTTATAAATGTTCTGTATCTATTGTTTTGAGGCTGTAGCGGAAATTTGACCAGTGTCAAATCGATCAGGTCGTAGGACTCATTTCATCTTGATGGGATTTTAAGACGAATAAATCTTGATGATTAAACAAGCGCAACGACTCAGCTAGCCGGAGGTTGAGATTTGAGGCCCGTGGGAAAGGCTTTGTTTGTGTTACAGTTGGACTGGCGGCTAAATAGAGAAAAGAGGGATGGTGAAAACGAGTCACAGAACGGACTAATACAGAAGACGAACGGCATCACAACAGTGCAGTTTACTACAGTCTCTGATACCAGCCACATTAACGACATGCGATCATATTCCGGCTGAGCTGATGCGGTGTCAAAGGATGTCCGTTGAAGGAACTCCGAACTGACACTTAGAAGGATTGATAACAATACCAAGATCACTCAAGTGTTGGAAAGCTCGGAGCATTTGTGGGCGATGTTCCTCGGGGCTGGAGCTGGCAATTTAAATATCATCAATGTATGGATGAGCAAAATCAAAGCCACGTGGCACTCCGTCGATCAGACGTTGGCAGTGTTGCGTTGTTTTCTTCAGCCCAAATGGCATTCGCAAAAATTCAAACAATCCAAATAATAGTTTTGAAAACGGCTTCCGTGACAGGAATTTGATGGTAAGCCCTTGTCGGGTCGGCTTCCGGGAATATGGTTTTGCCGTGCAAATTAGGGGTGATGTCATGAATGTATGGGACCGGATATCATCCTGCAACGATGACTTGGTTCACACTTCTGTAGTGTCCATATGAACATGTCATTGGAGTCCTTTTCCGGAATCATGAGGAGTGGCGGTTGTCATGATCCTTTCGAAGCCCGAATGATCCGAAGTTGGAGCATGTGATAAAATTACTTACGGACGATAGGGAGTTTGTCGGGAGCCAAACGCCTTGGCCCAGAAGCTACTGGCGGACCGTGAGTTTAAATGTGATAGAAAGTCTTGTGCTTGACTGATGGTTGTTGGAAATTAGGACCAACTATCCAAGGAAATTGGGCAAGTAGTGAGACGTGATCTAGGTGGGCTCCAGCAAGTGTAATTGATAGACGGAGGAAATCAATGTTCGTCATCTGACCATGATTACTCACAGCAGCAGTAATTCCATACTGCATCAGTCATCCTGGAATATAAACCGGTTTGTTCTATCTGTTGCATGCAGGGGATGGGTAAGTGAAAACATGCTGCTGCTGAGCCCTGCCCCACTATTCTATCAAACTTGTCACTCAGGCCGGTCATGACCCCTCACTTCTGGTGATTACTCTACAGATTTCACAACAGGCATAGCTAATCATATTAACAATGCGTCGGTAAGTCCCATCTCTTGCCATTCAGCCTCAAACCTCTTTGGTACATTGCTTAGACCCAGAATTAGTACGAATCAGTATAGATGCTTTCAACGTTCGCACACTGAAACAGATAGGTCAGCAGGCCGATCTCGCACGAACGTTAGACTCCGAAATGTTGGTGTCTATTGTGTTTCACAGACTAGAATCCAGGGCAGTTTTCAGCGTATGGAATTAACAGCACCCACATTGTTTACCCAATACTGGTTAAACACTTCGAGTGACTCCACGGTCACCGCTACCGGACAAGCTGGAACACGTAGTCCTTAGCACGACGGCAACAACCGGATTGGTAGATTGGATCCCTGTTAACAGTAGACTTTGTGCCGTGCGTTTGACAGGTTCAACTAAGGCCAGATCCAGAAGCAAGATCTTCAGAAATCTCATTGTGTATCCTTACGCTCCAACTGACTACATTGAAACTGGCGTCAAGGACGCGTTTTATTTGGATCTGGCCGCTTTGTTTCTGTCGACACATGGCTCTCATGTAGTCGTTCTGGCCGGATATATGAACGCCCAGCTCGGCTGCCTTTGTAGGCCGAGTCTTGTTTAGGTGGCAAGTTTGGAATAATAGCATTACATCGCTCGGATAATGGCGGATGATTTTCGCACTTGTGCACTGAGCACAGGCTATTTTTAGCTGATTATTTTTAGGCGTCGTGCGTGTCACTGTTGCACTTAGCGTCCTCCTTCTCCGAATCAGGCCAGGTCTCAGATAGAACATAGCTGTCAGTTATAGGTGGCGCGGTTCCATTCACGGCTGCCGTTCTAATTGGAGGACATACTTAGATTCAGATCATGTCCGTGGGAAACTGAAGCGTGGCCTAAAGGCTGATCGTGAGACTTGGTTAATGAGGAAAGTTAACGAAAAAAAGACCGCTCTTGTTTCAGGAAGCACCGGCACTCTGTAAGCTTATCCGTGCCACTGGTCCCAGGCGACCGGCTGTCAATGAAGCTGTCAGCGAGACAGATGGCACATGCATCTACAAGTCCAGAAGGTTAGAGCGATGAGCATAACACTTTGAAGGTCAGTTTAGCTGGCCTCCTGCTTCTACTGTGTTGCTGCCACAAACTTGTAATGTAGCACCGTGGTCGGTAGATTTGGAACCATCCACTGAGACTGAGGTACGCAATTGNCTCCTGCTTCTACTGTGTTGCTGCCACAAACTTGTAATGTAGCACCGTGGTCGGTAGATTTGGAACCATCCACTGAGACTGAGGTACGCAATTGCATTTCGGTTCTTAAAAGCACCAGGGCCGCTGGTCCAGATGATCTCGTGCGAGCACTTTCCAAAGAAGGTGGAGAGGCTTTGATAAGGGATTCGACTCAGTTGTTTCAGCTTGTGTGGACGTCGGAGACCATTCATCCTTGCCGGGGTTATTCGATGGTAATTCTCACATTCAAGATAGGTATCAGGGACTCTTGTGAAAACTATGGGGGATTTAGTTTGACCCCAGTCATTACTAGGGTCCTGGCATCCATTATGCTTTGTCGACTTGCTGCAGCCCGGGAGGCAAACATTAGGGAAAAAACAACCAGGGTTTCGCCCTGAGCAGGGATGTATAGACCAAATTTTTACTCTTGCCCACATTATGGAGCAGCCTCATGTGTACCGCCGACTAACAGTTGCCGTATTTCCCGATTATAAATGTGCGTTCGATTCGGTGGATCGATATACACTTGTAGAATCACCTAAACACGGGTGTACCGATCAAATGTGTGAAGATACTATGGGCACGTCATTCCCATACCTCAAATCGGGTTAGGATTCACGGTGAACCATCTGCAGTACCAGAACCAGCGGCGGTGTACATTAAGGCTGTTCACTTTCACTGTTTCTGTGTGAGTTTGTCGCAGACAAAATAATGACGGGCTATCTTCGATACTCACAAGGGACCGGCGTTTACCTTCTACTTGATGGAAGACCGACTGATCTTGAATATTCTGACAAGGCATTGTCGTTAAATAACTAGACGTTATTTTGCTCTCTGCCAATCACTTTGCTGCCTCAAAATACAAAGTGCTTCTGCAACATTGCTTCGATAACGTAGATTTATTGCTGGATAATGAAATCATGGAGGTTGTTGGTCGGTTCGCATACCTGGGAAGCTGCATCAGCGGCGGCGGCGGAGATGCGGCGGAAGATGCGAACCATGTTGAAGTATTTGACCACCGAAATTTGCGTTCGACCGCTCGCGTCGGGTAATACCAGCCATTAAGCAATGGGAAGTTTAGGAAGCGGGTGTTTGACACTGATTGTCAAACGAGTTCTTTTGTTCAATTCTTACACTTTCACAGACTTAGGTGGTTAGGTCATGTACTGAGGATGTCCGCTAGTCGTCTGCCAGACCGAGTACTCTGCCGACTGGCATAAGATGCGAGGTGGACAGATAATGACTTGGTGTAGATAAATGAAATCGTTTACGAAGGGATTGACCATTGTATGTCGGGTTCCTCTCCTGTGCTGGGGCTCTCGAGAATTCCATGGTCGATGGCTGGTGACTCTAGGTGAGATGGCGGCTAATCGAACTCAGTGGCATGAATGTCGTCGTTTTTAGGCCGAGTTGTCTATGAAGTGAGTGCCTTTAGTGAGACGGAGTAGTTAAAGCCGTAAGGTCTTGCTGATGACGTCTTACTTTCATTTGCAGTTCAGTCGTTTGTTTGTGATGTGCGGGCACCTTTATATTGAATATTTGAATGTAGACGCAACTATTTTTAATAGTTAGGCCCCCTCTCACCCACTTTTCTCTTCCTACACAGGGTTTGCCTTTCTTGCTCATGATTGTGTGGCAGTTAGGCACCAGTGTGAACCACTGATGTATTGCTGTCTGTGATGATGATGATGAACTGGCCTGTGGCGGTCAGGTTGGCGGCTGGACCAAGCAATGGGCATTGCTTCANGTGAACCACTGATGTATTGCTGTCTGTGATGATGATGATGAACTGGCCTGTGGCGGTCAGGTTGGCGGCTGGACCAAGCAATGGGCATTGCTTCATATGTATTAAGAGACCAAAGTTGTAGAGAAAATCTGCGCAAAAGGTTACAAATTGTACATCCGCGATGAGAAATTTCCGTCTCCAGGTGCATCTCAACCTGCGGGACATTATGATGAAACGTTGACCGTAAGTCTGAATGGAAGAATGGTTAGCAGCTTTGAGTGTTGGACGACGATAAGATGAGGTTCGATGCTGTGGTGTGGTGGGAAGAGCAGTAACTTCAGACCCTTTGTCAATAAGGAATTTTTGATCACTCCTCAAGTATGAAAAACGGAAGACTTGAAGTCTGCAAACCAGCTAAGTTATTCACAGAACTCAGTTGGCGCTGCCGTTTCCCGCATGGTTTGGAGTTACAGAGAAGGCACACGGGATGATGTAACATCTTGTGTTTACCCTAGACTCCCGATGTTCCATGTACCATCTGGTGTACGAGTTTTAGATGGGAACCCATTCATTGGCAGACCGTGTGAACGAACGTGAGCATTCGGTTGTTCGTGCGACTGGGACAAGTGCATTATCCGTTGATTCAGCTGAAGCTGGGCTTGCTGAACATGCTGTCGCTGTTCGAGGATCAGTGACATAAATGTCGCTGTGTCAATGGAAGTGGACGGTATGCACAGGGATTCGTGGTGCTTTCGGTAGGTCTGTTTTCGATGACCTTATCCGCCAATGAAGCTAGTCTGTCAGCAATCTGATCAGGAACAAGCGTACCTGCTGCTTGGACGGTACCTGGTAGAAGTTGCACTAATAGGTTTTTCAGCAAACATTCTTCTATCGGTATATCGCTCAGCAAAGTTCACATATGACGCAAATGTTAGAAGAGAAGTTCATCGAACCGCACACCACTGAACAGCTGTTGTAATCGTTTGTGTTCGGACATAGATATCCGATTTAAAAGTTTCCGTTTCGGGACAGCATATGAAATAACTGTGGGGATTGGCAAGTGTCCCGAACTTCGTGTATAGTTTCCGATTGAAGTTCTGCAATCACATATTCAATGGTAGTCTGTTTTGGTAATGCGGTTTTTGTGGAAGATAGGTTCAGTCTAGAGAAACCACGAAGCTGGGTTCGATTGCCAGAAAATGAGAAGGTTGACTAACAGTCGTGTCACGAATAGGCCGTCAGAGTTGCCATCATTAATAATGTTGTCAAGGTGGGCAAATCCTAACTGCAGATCGCAAACCTGAAGTAAGATTTTAGATACAGTGCTCTCGAAGGCTCATTGTACTCATTTGGATGCCAGCCAACCACTCGGATTGCCTGGAGCGTATTTAGAAGGCAGTGAGAATTCCATTTCTGCTGACGGTCATTTTTAACCCATAAATGCAGCACCGTTGTACAGTGATTTGTACGGAGTGATTAAATTCATTTTTCCCGTTTCTTTACTTCTTGTTTAGGAAGGTTTGTGATTTTTGAGGATTAGAGGTCCCGAGCTTTTTTCTGACTGCCATTTTTGATTGAGGATGTGTGCTGTGGCGAACAACGGAAGTCACTAGCGCTTTTGTTACGAGTCTCTATGCATCGATATAATCTTTACCCCCTCTACTTATTTTCCGTCTGTATCTCAAACAGTACCATTTATTCCTAAATTTTAACACGTTTTCCACTTCTCATCATTCCCTGTTCAGTGTACGCGTAAGTGACAGTACTCTGCATACAACCCTATGGGTTGTGGCGTAACGATCTCTATCTCGCAACCACTCGGTTTGTCTAACTCGTTTACTCGTGCTCAAGAGTGCCCGCTATTTTTGAGGTTTGAACCCCATCAGCTGAAAACCACTGTTCGAATAATCTCATGGTTTTGGACTCACCTTTACTTGGTCACGTGACAGGCTGCCGTTCGCTCTTCGCGACTAGGTATCTTGATTTTTTGGTGCTCATGCCTCGTTGTTTTTTGTTCGTTTTAGCTTTTGATTTTGTTTACTGGTTTTTCTTAAATTTGGTTTGTAACATTATAATGGCAGCTGCCCGATGGCCAGGTTATGGGATCGTGTCTAACCAGCACCTGACTGTCACAACTCAGAAGCAAGTCATATTTGAACCGACATTCGCAAAAGTAATTTCCAATTTTTCTACATCAGTCCTCTGACTATTAGATGGAAGAGGTTGATTATGCTTCCACACAGAAGTTGAAGGATGCTTTTGCCAGGGTTTTTATACTGCCCATTTTTAATTTCTCAATTCATTTAGGTTGAAAAGCGTTACCCCGGTTTCAGCCAGGAATTTATTATTGGTCTACTACAACGATTGGGTGTGGAAAAAGAGATCGACCTTTCCGAAACCAGCTTACGCATTGCAGGCTTTCAAGAAGGCGGTATGTCTAACGTTTTAAATTCTGATTTTGCTTTCGCTTTATAGGTATTAATAGAGGTTCCAGGCGACCCTATCTGGCCGAAATCGAAGCAAAGGCTCAAGCTCTTAAGGCTAGCCTAAGCACTATACCAGACGAGATCACAGATAGACGTGCTTTTATTGAACTGATCAAGTGGGCAATTAACTCCGTTCACATTATCGAGTGCTGCGTTAATCCACTTATAGGTTGATTGCGAGTGCGATCAAGCAAGTTCTGGATGCCGTCACTCAAGTACTTGACACACTGCAACACGGAACTCAGAGGCAAGCTCTTGATGAGCAGAAACGTAGCTTCCTTCACTACTGTAGACAATTTAGCACAACTTTGAAAGATTACTTCAAAGATAATAAGTAAGCATTCGTCACCTTTTTTTGAAATTCCAAAGGCATTTATTCGATGTGGGGTTTCTCATCCTATTTGTCTTAATGCTACGTCCACTACCATCGTTAGAAATACACGTGGTCAGGTCCACTCACTTTATGTATGCGATTCAGGTTCTTTCAAGTGTTCTAATTCGAGTTGGTCCTTGTAGCGTGTTCCTTTTGTAACAGTACCCTTCGGTGTACTTCATTTGCCTTAACTGCTGATGACCGGCCTATTGTTGCCTTTTCCTAATGATTTCAGGCAATTTTGGTAAGAAACCTGTTTTGTAGACGATGCCGTACCCTTGTATTGTATCCATCCATTTTTTTGCAAGGTGTGGTCACCTTGATGTATGTTTGAATATAGACAGCTATCTCTAGTAGTTAGGTCCCTTCCCGTACCCTCATTTTTTCTTGTCTCTTCCTATACAAGGTTTGCTCTTGTTCATGTTTGTATGACAATTAATGACCAATGTGAATCACTCGTATATTGCTTTCTGTGATTTTGATGATGATCATGATGTCTGAGATTATTCGCTGGTTGCACGGTACAGACTACTTGCTATCGATTGTTTGAACGCTCGCCGTTATGAATTTCATGTATTAGATATTCTCTGCCTTTCCTGTTTACAGGTGCATATTAAGTCCGATTTAGATTGATTCACGTAATTTTTATGCCGAAACTATCCTAGTTATCGCTGTAGTTACATACGATGATCGGCTACTTCCGACAGTCTATTTCGTGATCTGTCTTGATTTTATTGTTCCACACCGAGGGGTTTATACCCTGAGTATTTGGAGTCAATGATGTTATCTTCAAGCAACGGCCCACTCTCCAAAGGAGCTGGAGTGCTGGGGTCAGCAAAACACATCGAAGTGCTCATTGGTTGTTAGATGCCGACCAGAATGATGTAGATCTTTGTCATGTTTTCACACTACCGTCACAGGTTTTCAGTTAACTCAGCATGCAAAAGCCGGTAGCTGCTTAAATGAACAGTACCAACTTAATGAATGCTTTAGTTGAGAATAGATGTATGATTTCACCATAAGCGTTACTCGTCAGTTCGCGACAGATGGACTCTATTGGTTGACCAATAGCTTGTGATACTGGCTTAATGACTGTGTTAAGAAAGTCGATCAAAATTTATGGTCTAGCCCACGTATGTTGCATGATCGTGGCGATAACCCCTCATGGTGATTAGGTACTATGTTGACGCAGGGCTAGGCGATTCTAGTTTACCTGGGTATTTGTAACATCTATTGAACAGTATGGCGTCTTATCCTAGTGTTTGACCATGCCATTGTGATGAATACAGTGTTCTTTGTGAGCAGTCCGGTAGTATGATAGAGTGAGTCAGTGCTTTTGTCTAGTCATGATTACTACAGCAAAACATTTTACACTCACTACAGTCAGGTACACTGTGAAATACGCACACCACGCTTCAGGTGGTTGTATCGATAGTGTATTGCCTGATTAAAAATGTTACGATGAGCATTTTCCAGACGTAACTGTCAAACCTTTGGCAATAATGAGCGGACAAATTTGTGGGGACCACAGTCATCTTATGTTTGTTGCGACCTGCGTGTTTATCATCGTTATCATGCACAAGTCTGAGGACGGCGAAATTCCAGACCCTAAAACACGATAAGAACAAGCAATTATACGAAAACTGAATAAACGTGGAGAAATCTCAAGCTTGTTCTGAAAACGACCTGTTTGCATACACAGAAGTGCTGATTGCTAACCCCCCCGTCCAATGCTATCCACGCGGTCAGTTTACAAGTTTCATTTTGTTCATTGAGAAACTGATTAAACGAACTTCGTTTTGTTGTTGTGGCCTATATATCTATGCCGGTAGGACAGACGTAATAAGGTCGCTGATCTCGCACATAGTGCGCGCTGTGTAGACATGCTTAACTGAGTAATCTGTATGCCGATGTGCATTTGCGTTACAGGTTCAAGTTCTTGACCACCATGCTTGTGTGCGCCCGTGGGAAACAGTAGTAATCGTCATGTTTCCATCGCTTGGAGTCAAAGTTGATACTATGTTATCCTCTCATACGACTCGAGGTAACTGTCAGTGGTAATGGCTCCGTCCTTCAGTCATCTGAGCGTCGGTTCTAGCTTCGGTACCTTCAGTTACCCCTGTTTATTATTGTGCAACCTGACTGCCGTGTGAGTGCAGATAAGAACGCGTAATTACAACGGATATCTGTACAAAGCTCATACACAACGGATAAGATCTCTGATCCCGACCTTTTTGTTATAACGAAACCTTTATAATTATAATTTTACTTTAACGGACAAACTAACCATTCCGACACATTTTCTCTTATTCTTATGAATTGTACATCGTGGATCACAGCCTGAACGACTTCATGCTGCCACCCAGTACAGAGGTACGTGACTCGCATCATGTGTTGTGACTCTTGCCAATTATGTTGAACTGAGCCAATCGTGTGTATACCTGTGCAAAGCGCACCACGTTACGGGAACCGAAACGATAAGAAAGCAGAAAAACCTGAGCGTCTGGCCTGTAGCCTAGATGTGAGCACCGTCTTCCATTTGTATTCTGCTTAACTTGACCGAATGGTGGGGAACGATGTTCGCATGGGGTGACGGTCAACTGAAACTTGGTGACGTTAATTGTGATCCTTATTCAGGACTTTCGGTGGATGAGTTATTCAGTCAAAATCAGTTGGATGAGCGGTTTTGCGTTGATACTATGTCCCACTTATTGGATGATGTGTGAAGGACAATTAATGACCCCTCTACGATGAACTCACATCAATTAAAACCAGTCAATTAACGCAAGTGGTGCATTTGGATGTATTTATGCTTGAATGAGACGAGTAGATGTCTCAGCGAGTTGACTGCGAAAATTCAGTCGTTTCATTCTACAGTTTCGATTGTCCAACTGGGAGAGCAGTAACGGATTGTGTCAGTCATGCAACCCTTCTGTTCGAAGCACTACACTGACTTTTCGATTAACGGGAATCATAACGTATTAAGTCGCACGTGCCTAATCAGACAAATATCACTCCTGGTAACGCCTCCGTTACGCGTATTTAAATGTACTTTACTTGGTGTCGTAACAATTTTAATGTCGGGCTTCCTGCCGCGAGCCGTGCAGAATGATAAGCTACAGTGTGTGCGCCAAGCCAAGATACCGCACTGTGAAAATCACGGAATGTTTTTAGAAAATTTCATAGGCTATAGCGTATTAACCACTATAATGAGATATCCTTCTCATTCCACAACTTTCTCCATATGTGTACGTTGCAGTGGAGAAATTTAAATCCTGTTGTTTTGGTTGACCAGATTGAAACTGAGTCCCGATTATTACCAAACGTTAGCACAACAAACAGGTGATAAAAGCAAGTGTGGTGCTGGTTCAAGATAACAGTAATAGACTTGTGATTCATGTGTATCTTGTTTTATGAGCACATAGGTTGGTTGGTTCGTTGACTAAAATAATTTGTATATAGGTACATGTTTAAAATTCCTTCTGGTGTAACCCTTGGCATTCCTGTCTAAGATGTCGGCCCACATGCAGCCCAACGCTTGACGTCAGCCAGTCACCCGGTTGGTGTGTGAGCGGAAGAAATTTCGCCGTAAAGTAAGCAGACCAAAGTGTCGAAGCGAAAACAGATTTGGTGGATGGGTAATTATCACAGCGGCTATCGTTCATCCAATTGATAGCAGATATTTTCTATGCTCCCAGTTAGAACAAAGGGCTTGCCCAAACAAAAACGAACCCGGACCAGCCATCAAATTCAAAGCTGTCCATGATTAACCGAATGGTGTAACGATCATCTGGCAGCGGTTGTTACAAACAGTCTCGACATCTGGCGACCCGTCAAAAAGCTTTGTGTATCCCTTCGACTGAAGCCTTGATGAGCGAAATATAGTGCTGCATTCACCCATCGCCGACTGGCCAAGAACTGACGAAAATGATCAGATTGGGGAACGGACACATTTTTGGATGGGCTATTTAGATAGACGTTCAATTTTCGATAGGTTGAAGTTGATCGAAACCACTTCTGGTTTCGTGTTCCTTCGGTGTTCCGCCCATAATATGATACGAGCAGATGTTCACCAGTTATCTCTTTTATAGTCACCGCTTACGCGCAATTGTTGTAGTGAATCACTGTGCGCACACTGAGACTGTCGACTAACGGATATTTGGGAACGGTAATCCTAACCTCATTTTACCAAGTGCGATCTCTACCCGCGGGTTTCGTTATATTGAACACTTCGCTCGTGTGTCGCCCCACCGACTGGTTTACAGAGGCTCACAGCTTGCCGGAGAGTATGCCCCGAGTAAACCTAGTCGCACCAGTTAGACGTACAACCGGAACTCATTCCGATCACTTAACTCCATGGTGCGATTGACTGAAGCGCGCAGAGCAACCTTCACGCGTCGTTATGTCCGTGCTATGTAGACAAAGTCCCACTCGTTAGTCAGATTTATCCTCTAGACTGACAGCGTGATGCAATTGACCGACTAGGCGTTGAGCCTTAAAGCCAGCCGAATTGTTCGAGTGGGAATTTTAGTTGTAATCAAAGTCGGTGGTGGTTGGTTTCTATTGGTGTAACACCCGAACGCATGGCTGTTAGGCTTCGCCCACCTAGGATTGCTTCAGGCTAGTCATAAATGTCTGACTTCGAACACAGGCACGCTTAAGCTGCCATTTCATTTTGCCTCAGAATTAGTTGCAGTAAACGCGCCAACAGCCAGAGGGGATATGGTTTGATGCGAATGGCACAGTTAATCTCTAACGTTTGGAAGAATAACTTGTTCCTATATAGGTTAATGTGATGGTCGTAGGAGGTACGAATTGCTTAATACCTCTGGCGCAATTGACGCCAGTCTGTTTGAATGTAGACCTGCACATTCGGCTGGTTTGTGTTCATGTAAAGCGAGATTGGGATTCAAAAGAGACGACTGAGCGTTTGAACAATAATCACATTGAGAGACGGGTCATAACTTCGAGCGGCGCCATAAACCTTATAAAAGCTACAGAAAACAAAAGGCGTCCTGAAACAGAAGAGATTGGAAGGCCGCATACACTACCAAGCGAGTCTTCTGCCATGGGGATTAGAAGAAACGTAAAAAAAACGAGCAGATCTATAGGGGAACATGAAACAGCAAAGTATGCACTCCATAGGGTTGTGAAAAATAACAGTTTCCGTCCATACCTCGAAATGTTTAAATGTGAATAGATGTGATGTAGTGTGATCGTCAGTTTTGAAAGAGGTGGACGTCATCTATCCTGTTCACTTAGAATGGTTTCTAAAGTAGCCAAAAATTCACTCTTGGTCCACCTCCATTTCTTCTCCTTACGCTTCCACGCATTGACAGTGAAATCAGAAACTGATGGTATGAGTAGGTGTACTGAGATGGAGGACAATAGGACTTTTTCTTGGGAGGTGTCAAGTGATTAGTTTACGCGTAACTATGGCTAATCTTGAGATAGTGACGTAAGCAAATGCTGCAAAAGCAGCTGGTACAGTTACTAGATCCGTTGGGTGTTCTCGACTAGATATGGTTCCAGCAGACGTTTTATCACCACACCACATCTGAACAGTACACGAATATCTCGATGCCATCTTCCGTCATCGGTGGCCTGACAAAGGAGATCCGGTAGAATGACCACTTCTGCCTATACATTTGAATCAGGCAATCGTGCTGGAATGCCAGGTAAAATCGATCGACACTGTATCAGTCCTCATCATCCCGTCCATAATGTATATTTTTGTGCGAACAGAATTCCAGGCAACAGCTTGAGCACTTGCGTCTGTCGTCTGAATATATTTTTTCACCCACCATTTGTTCTGTGGTAGATGGAAGTGAGTCATCGACAAACGTTTTCCCTAAAGGGAACTACAATTCCGTTAAATTGAAATATATTTTGTTTTGGTGTGGAGTTTTTATTGCGGTGTTGCAGTCTGCTATCACTGGAGGTTAACAATTTTGGTTTGAAACAACTATTCCCTCGAATGAATTCAAAAGATGAGTAGTGGAACGTAAGGTGTATTGAACAAGGACATTTTGTTCGCTTGCCATCAGTTACTACAGCAAAAATGTTACCAACTGTTTATAGTGAATGAACGTACCAACAAGAGGCAAAGACAGTGTGTAGTAGCGACAAATCAATCACGTTGTGGACGCGTTGACATAATGACATCATATTGGCGTTGATGTGAGAATCTCAAGAAATACCGACCAAAGGATAACTGGTGGCTGGGATGTTGAAAATTAGAAAGACCAGGGTCAAGCCGAACTCAGATTGATTTCTGGTTAGGATGTAAGTAAATGTAGAAAAGAGGTGAAGAAAGTACAACAAACAGAGGGTAGGAGTTACCAAGGTAAAGCAAAGGAGGCGATCGTTTGTTTCTGCATGCGATGAACAAAGGTGGTCCGGCGAATTGTCGTAGTCACTGCAAATTTTTAATTGTGCTATGGTTTTGGACAGTACATAATTTGAAATGTCGTAGTAACATCCGCTTTGTGTCCACTTTTCTTCATGTATCTATTGGTGGTACTGTGCGAAGTCCCGTTTGCTGTATTAGTCAACCATCTGGGGGATTTGTTTGCTGATGCATATTTCCTGTTGCCTTGGCGTACGCTAGAGCTGACAGTCAACTTTATTGCATCCTTGATGACAATAATATCGGCGTCGTCTCTTTCATAAACACTGGTTTTGCAGCGCTATCCGTTCACCTGAGGGTCGGTGTGATGCGGAATTCGATCTCTTCGGTAAGGTATCAGGAGGTAAACGCGTTTACGTGGTACGGTTATACTAACAGGTTTTGGATCTACTTGCTTAACGTAATTATCAACCGAAATTAGAGAGTAACCATTATCTCACAAGTTTGCTTGGGGTAGCTGCTCGTCTTGTTTTATCCTATCAGATGTAATATTTCTATGCAATCTACTGATCAGTATAAGTACAAGTCCGCGTTTGTAAGATATAGCGCGAAGGTACCCAACCGAATACTCGTGTAGTGTGTGCCCCTAGCTCCCGAGTCGTATGCTTTTCTAGACCACCGCAAATCAAAAAAAGTCACCTGTCTGTCGGTTTCAATTCCAAGCGTGAATCTAATGTTTCTGCGCAAAGAATTCAACGTGGCCTGTTTGGATACGGTCGTCTACATATCCTCGCAAAACGGAACTTGTGCATCATACAACACCGGCTCCTCCTAATAGTCTATGAATGTACCCGCTAACGCAGGACCTGGTGGGGTGTCGATCACGAATGCATCCAGTTGTTTAAAATAAACTATGTGGAACAAAAATTTCGCGTTATGTATTCAGAGAGTAATGTGGTTAGTTCTTCTGGGGGGAATTCCAGACAGAAGAGTAAGCGTAATTATATAATCACTAACACTGTCAGGCAATTAATCAATAGGATCGTTTGTAAATAATGACTGGACATAGAAGGGTGACATTACCTTGTGTTTAACGTTGCTGTCCGGGACGAGGTCGTTGAATTGAACCGTATCCTTGAGACCAAACATACTGAGTCCAAATCGTACTAGTTCAGGTGTCTCTACTTGCCATGAAGTAGGTTGATGATAAGGCGGGCTGAACTCAGAAAGTATGGGTCTCAGTAAAACGCCTTCATTGATCTGTCCGCCCACCATAAATAGCTGGTACCATTTTTTTTGCAGTAACTGATGTGAAGCGAACGAAACACCCTTGAACAACACATCTTCCGTTCCACTACTCGTTTTTTCTCACATTCTGGTTTTGTTCGGTTCGCCACTGAACGACGAACAAAAAAACCCAGAAAGCTGTGTGCACTTGATGGGATGAAGCAAATCACACCAGACATCCTGGAAAGAAAGAAACGGCTTATAAAGCGGGCGATTATTCGTCAGCGAAATTTGATGCAAAGTCCTTCGTATGTAGATGAAATTGCTCAAATTTGGTGTACATCTACTTACTACTGGCTGACAAAATCCACCGCAAATTATGGCAGATCATGAATTGAACTCTCCAGCCATGTTGAAGTGTTCAGTCGTAATGTCGACAGGATAAAGAATAGTTCCTTCTCAGCTCCTGTTGCATTGTCTTTTTTGTTGGTTCATCTACCTCCATTAAAGACAGTCGTTTGTGAAACTCTTACCTGGTTGAAATCCGGCTAAGCAGACAGGTACGATTACTTATCACCGATCGTTCCTAGGGAGTGCACTGAATTTTTGTGTCTACTTGTATATGAGATATTCACCCAGCGTTTTGCATATCACATAGTTACTAACTAATTAGAGACTTCTCGAAACACACCAGTTTTTAAAGCAAGGGGCCGAAGTTCGCCTGAGTTCATGCACGTCTGTAGTATTGAACAGTTTTGGGAAACTATTTCTTGCGGGTTAAAAAGCTGAAATAAACATCGTAGACTCTAATCAATCCAGACACCGTCGTCAAGGTCCATCCTCCTTCCTCTCGCTTGTGTAATTCGTCATTCATTAGGAATCTATAGCTGCTTGTCCTTGTTTCCCTGGCTAAAGCGTTGCGTTTGGAAACAATGACAAAGGAGCGCGACTTGAAATTATTAACGAATCCAACATATACTCGTTGGTCGTTAGTCTTCCGCGCGATTTCTTCACGGACCTCAATTAGTTGACCCATCACCATTCAGTACTGACTTGAATCCTGTCTCCATTCTTTTTCTCTCCTTACATAACATCCACGCCAACCCACAATCACACCTCCATAACGAAATGTGCGTCAAATACAATACTCGCTTTTCTTAGCTTGTCCTACTGGACAGTTCGTTCAAACTGTCAGGTCAATCAGAATCACACAGTCTATCTTTTAACACAGGTGTAAATTTGGTAGTGTCTGCTTATGAGAGGGAATAAATATAGTGAACCGTCCTCTGAACGCTCATTTCTGCGTATGCTTTATGTACCTCTACCTCGATTTCTTTCCGGGGATTACTTTGAGTAACAACTCATGGTCACTTCATGTTGCCGATCTTCTAACCAAAGTCGGAAAACTCTCGTTTTATGTCCACCATTTTAAATCTCTTTCCAGTTGGCTAATCGACTTCTCTTGGTCTGTTGTCAAGGAATATTATACTTTTTGTAGCAACTGTAAATGTACCCCTACATCTGTTAGATCTCATTACATGCCTTTGTTTAACCCCTGTCTCATTGTTCTTCTGTTGTTTCTTATATGGCTCGATTTTCGCACAAACTCAGTCTTCCAATATTGAATCAACCGTGTAACCGAAGCAGTAGTTCTTTTCAATTGGAATTAGTTGTGGACGTTCTCTGCGTTTGCCACGGGGTTGATAGTTATTATCACCACCGTGTGACTCAAGCTTATCCGGTTTGTTGTCTTCGCCGAACACGTGCGTATGCAACAGACAGATGCACAAGGCCTATTGTTGACTGGACTGGAGTAAATCCTGCTTATTTTGACATTTCTATCATGTGCTCACTGCTTCCAGTGTTGAGTGTGACTAAGAAGATTGCGATGTCTATCGCCTAACACCGTTACACAGAAGTTCCTTAGAAAAATACAGCTCTGTTTGATTCAGTAGGACCAACTCACCAATTCATTGAAGCCTGTCTCGCGAATGTTTTTCTAACATATTTCATTTTCATTTATGCATGTACCAACAAGCCAACAAGCCGTGTACAACAGTGCCAATCGCCTTGTGAATCAGGCCAATTTGACGTTGCTGGTTATCCGGCAGTTCGAATAAGCTAAATTCGCAGCATGCCGTGCAGAATTGCTTCCAGTCCGCACCTCAACTGCCAACCGGTTTTTCGATCGTCCGTTTATTTTGCTGCTTTTCTATTGTTTGCTCATTTCCGAAATAAAAATATTCGATAATTTACTATTTCCCCCAACCTCTTTCTTGTTCATGGGTGTTCTAACTTTACAGTGCTCATTCGATATTTTCTCCCTCTGCGTTTGAAACACAATACTCGTTTCATCAACGTTTATACTGAAATATCCCGCGTGTTTACTCGTTATTAGATGTGTAAATAACTGTCATTATACGGTTGGGAGTTCCAGAACTTTCCATATGCTACGTTTGAATTATGCAACTGGCACTGATTTTTTAACATTTATTTTCTTAATACGAAAAAGATGCGATAAACGGCATTTCTTGTAAGACCGAATGTTGTAATCATCAAGCAACCCCCCAGTATACAGTCACTTATGTATTGTAGGTGTCAGCAATACATCAGTGGTTCTCACTAATGCTTGAATGCCACACAACCATGATGAAGAAAGAAGGCAAACCTGTACAGGAAGAGAAGAATAAAGGGGAGAAGGGACCTAGCTACTAAAAATGGCCTCGTCTGTATTCAGATATTCGAAATCAAGGTGCCTACACCTCATCTAGTACACAGAAAATATCGTGGCGAGTTTCGTGCAGCAGCTAACATTTTGAATCAGTGAGTTCTGTTGGTCCAACATGTCAACCTGAGAACGAATGCGGAGTGTTGGTTTGTTTTTATTCGTCAGTCACAAACGAACCCATTGACCATATGTGAGTAACAATGACGTACGGCGAATGAGTCATTGCTGTTTGGTCAATGTGACGTCAGTGTTCACTACCTCTATGCTTTTCGTTACGCAACAATACGGTGAATTATGTGACTAGGCCAACAAGATGACCTGTACCTGTAAGACCTCTCGGGTTCTTGTTCTGGCGTCGTTTTGCCGATGCCCATTGCGTCATCTCATGTGGGCACTATTTAGCTCTACGTTCTGCTACGGTGCATTCTTTTTCGTCCTGCTGACATCCATGCCATCGTGGCTGCATTATCACTTATATATTTTCCAAAAATCTCTGACACCATGGTTTCAAAACAAATGGTTATCGTTGCGTTTTCTGCTCTTGGTGGTGCATCTGGCTATCTTATTTGCACCAGTTACGTGACTACTTACAACCGATGAGTATTTGCAGTTTGTGTGCGGTAATAATCAGTCTGAGTGCAAACGCAATCACTTCCACATTACAATTACTTCCGTTCTAATCAAGTGATGTTTTTCAGAAGCGCGTATTCAAGGGTATTCCATTGAATTTAAGAGTTACATTTGCTTTTTTACGTATGCAGTTCGCTATTTGTCTTGTTCGCGACATGCTAATCTGAACTTGGACCTCTTTGGATTTGACAGAGTTCAAGCAAGTAATCCGATCTCCGGACTATGTTTTCCCGGCCCAACGTGCCTTTTCATGTTGTTGAAATATACTTCCGTTTTTTTAGAATTAAAGTTGCTTCGTTCGCAGGAATATTTTTGTCGATGGGTTATCAACTTGTTTTTTCACATGCACTGAACGCCGCTCTTTTGTAATCAGTTCTTTCATATTCAAACGGAGCTCTCGGAAAGTGGCATTGTTTTCGAGTTTAACCCTTGTTATACTCAAACAATGATGTGTATTCTTATCACGACCGGGATTCGAATTCGGATGTAAGTTCTCATTAGGTAACTGTTGACAACTGCGCCGTTGACCTCACTCTGGACAGGATTGTATCATCACGTCTGAACGTCAAACTGCAATCTTTAGCGAAATGGTTCTTTCTTCTTTTTTTAGAAGACCGATAGTGACCGGCTGCTAATTACAATCGGTGTATGCGGTTCCCCAACCAACTTCAACCTAATCGTCGAGTGTTAATACGCCTACTTTTGATCAACCTTAAACGTAACTAAGAGGCTCTGTTTCCATCATCCAGGTCTTCTTTCGGAACTGAAATGTAACAAGATTTTGTGTACGCTACTGGTAAGTTCTGCTGAAAACCATAATCGAGTCTAGTGCTTCTTTTAGAAATCAACTAGCTAGAATGCCTATCGGAATGGGGAAGATTCGGTCAAATTTGGATTGCTTTCAGTTTGTAACGACTTTAAATTTTCAAACGCTATGTACGTCCGGTGCTTATTTTCATATTTGGAAGTCCGCCAATTGAAAGTGCTCGTCTAAGTTTCAAACTTTCGTCTCCGACATTTGAATCTAACATGAGTTAAGTGGAACCCAGCAGTTTCTTGGCTGACTACCACTCACAATCGAGGGTGGGAACCACACTTCTCTCGGTTACTGTTGTCTGGATTTAGGCTGCTAGAGGGTATCGTGCTTCCGTGAGTCACATTACAGCGATCATCTTGCGGTGTAGAATTTAGACGCCTAGTCTTAAATGGTCAACCGCCTGCTCATTTACCGTGACATGAATCAGTCGTACTGTTTTTTCGTATTGTTTGCGTCTTAATCAGCATACTCGTGCCCTATTTAGGTCTTGTGTTTGTTCACTTTTAACGGTGTTCTGAAGCTGTGTTGGTCAACCATCGGTAACACGTTCTACATCTTTTGAAATCATTTAGCTGTAGTGGATGCTTGCTGTTTTGTACTTCGCTCTCAGTCAATATCCCAGTGACTCTGACCTTAGAACCTAATAGATGTGTTTGAATCAGCATTCTGACTGATAAATCGTGAATTCGATCCTTAGGCGTGCACAGTACATATGAGACTTAACTAGCTGAAAGCAGTAGACCACAGCCACTCCACTAGTGGTCACCGAGGTCAACTGCTTACACAGTTGCTATCTTTTTGCTTACTGTGCATATAGTTGTGAGCCTCGGTGATGCGCATTTAACGCTGCTCTCATGAACCGTTGTTCGTTTTCTTAGTAATTACGTGTGTACCGCTACTGTATATTAGCTTAATTTCCACCATCATGTTATTGGCTGAGCTCTTCGGACGTTTGTTGTCTCTGGTGTTTAGCAAAAATGTCTTTATAAAGACAGAAACAAGATACCACGGTGCAAGATGTAGGCGCCATGATGTTGAATGTTTTAATATGGACGTAGCTATCTCCAGCAGTTAGGCCCCCCATTCTCTTGTCTTCTTCTTGACCATGCCTTGCTTTTCTCATGGTTGTACAGCAGTTAAGCATCGGTAAGAACCACTGATATATTGCGGTCTATGTTGATGATGGTGGATGGGGTTGTTTGGAGTTCCAGTAATCTGGATTCTGCGTAAGCCAGTGGCGTTTGTTCGGCGCCGAATAGCTGAATTAGATGGTTTGCGTTGTATACGGAAACGTAAGAAGTGGCACATTACTGTGTGCTCCTATTTTGTCCTTTGACGTTCACGTAAATTCATCTCATCACGGGATAGGTATCGTATGGCCCACAGTTATCATGTGTGCCTGCAACAGTCTCGTCCAGTCCACTCGTATGATAGAACACTAAGGGTTAACCCAGGAGCGCCGGCCACGCGCGAATTTATGGACTGCTCCCTTGATATGTCATGATTCGTGACCCCGTACATGTATGTTCAGGTTGGTTCTACTAGGTGTTCCACCCTTTCAATCCACCTGCCCATGTGAGTTTACCTTTTCAAAATGAATATTAAGTGATGACTGCACGAACACTTTCTCGACCACACGCTACTCAGTCGTTTGGTCAGATTGTGTAATGTATCACGTAAGACCTCCCAGAAGGTAATTACGAATGCCTAATTAATTAGGCATCTAATGAGTAGAGTGCACCTTTAATAAATTTTCGCTTCACACGGATCAGACATTTGGTGGCGGCAATAATGTTGCATTTCACCGGTTCATGCCTATCCGTAAAATAGCCATTCAATGGGTGCTAGAAGGCAATCCAGTGGTTTCTGTTGTCCCTCACACTTCTTGCACCTACCAGACAAGGTCCATTCGGTTTTCACACGGGTGACATTTAGCTTTGAAATACTGTCTTGTCGATATGAATTTGATGGAAACTCAATAACACGAAGATGGGTTACGTTTCCGGTCACACCTCACTGCATCTGTGGAAGTGCACACTGCGGCTCATAGGGCGATTTCAGATTAGCAGCGAGTGGAAATACTTGTGTGTCTGTCTCCTGTCCAGTAGTCTGTAAAAATAAGCGGTAGGCAGAAGGCATAATGGTTAAAATAGATCAGATTGGAGAATTCATTCATCGCAAGGGCATGAATAATAACGAAGGCCAGGGAAGAATGGAAGGAAGATTAGGTTGCTTCTAACTTGGTTTACCCTACGATAGGGTTGATGTGTTCTGCTGAGTATGCGCACACAGACAAAACGCACGTGTGTGTACGGCGTAGAAGTTTGCATGATACGCCATCAATGACATGCCAGATCACTCGAAGTCTTGTTTTCCAACGTATGATTGTTCTGGATCATGTGACCTTCTTGATCGACTAGTTGGACCTTGACTACCTTAGTTTGCATGTTGGTGTTGTACATTGGTTGTTGTACACTTGTTCTCCATATTGCAGTATATTACTGTTGCTTGACCGTGTACAACTGCGTTACTGACAAAATGTTGACCATGCAACCGTTCACAGTGTGTCAGGCTATTAAACACATTTTGGAATATAACAAGCAACGGCTGTTCGGATGCATGTTTTGAACTTCCACTGTGGGTTTATTGTACCAAGCTCTCTGAATAAATCGTGCGCTATCAAGTCAAACCAATGGTACATATGTGTCTGGGCTGCGCTCGTAATATTCTGTTGACACGTTTGGATTCCTTAAGGTATTTCACGCTGGGTGCACCGTGACGCTGAACGAGCGTGCGCGTCAACGGACTCTTCTGATCTAGCTCTAACGGATTTCTCCTGAGGTTGTGATTTCGGTCATTTAGGAGTAGGTTTCGCAATGTGTGGTGTGGATGATGGGGTATCCTGAATGCGAAACAGTCATCTCTGACGAGTCTCTATCACAGACATTACAGTTCAGACAACCTCCCTATAAGAAATATAATGGAGTAGGGTGATCTGTGGTCCTACTGCCCGTTTTAATTCCTTGACATGATCTGTGATCGTCACGAGTTGTGAGCCTCATGCAACACCATTATTGAGGGATTTAGGATGAACCATCACAAACAATCCAGTAAGCAACCCAGAGGTCGAATTAGCTTCACTGGTCATTGTAATGCAGTTCGGTAACCGAATGAGACCGTCGAGCAGATCTTTCTCAGATTTCGTTTACGGATAGTGGCACCCAGTGTTTCGCCTGTAAGAATGTACTGGGTGCAGCATTCGCTGCTAAGGTTGAGTAATTTGCGTTTGGTCTTATTAAACAGCACCCAGTTGTCGACAGCTCAGCCTTGGAGAATTTCTGTACCTTTGCAGCTTCTCACTTTGTCGTACGGTTCACGTTGTCGATCTCCTTAATCTGACAGTTAGTCAACTGTATTCTACTAAATGTTTGGTTGTTTTGTCATAATCAAACTGACACTCATCACATAGCGAGGCCTGATTCACACCAATACCGATCGAAAGTTTGTTCGACACATTGTAACAGCTAACTGTCCACATATTGGCGCCAATAGAACCGAACGCCTTACGCACAGTCAGTCGTACTCAATTTTTCTTTCCCACTCACACGAATATTCTGATCCCGACAACAGGTCCCAGATCTCTAAACCTGTTCACATCATGTTTCGTGATTTCGTTTTCAACCACTGAGTGCATGCTGATTCATTGTCCGGTCCTTGGTTTATCTGCTTTTTTTGTTCTGCGCTATCGTCACATCGGTTTCAACGCAAGCTTAGTCAGGGGACTCTTCCGATACTGATGTTTCAAGTTTATGCGGATGCGTGTTGTGACCACCCCAGGAATCGGATGTAGTGGCGCTTAACTTCTCTAATGAATTACTGATAAACTTTGCACACCTGGGGAACCACGGCCAACAAACGCACATTCATTCGACCACAGTACGGTGCACTAGCATGATAGTACACATCAACGGTCAGTTCATGTTGCATGCTTACAACAGGCTGTTCTTTTGATGAAAGGCATCCGAGAAACTTAGTAATCAGTGATTGCTAGCTACTCATGCGATGCAAAATATCTAAGTAACATTATCGCAGCGGTGTGCGTTTTACTTGTTTGCTGATGCTGTGTTCATCATGTCAATGACGTGGCACTTAACTGCGATTGGCTTGTACTGGCAATCTGACCGGTCGAACCGATTTGAATGTCAACCTACATGTTTAGTTTGTTTACATGTGACGACCGTTAATTATGTTCACAGTTTCAACATAGAAACTTCTTCCGGATCCCGGTGATATTGCAAGTCAACTGTGATCAACTAGTCGAATTTACCACTGTTAATCCATTGCCCACTGTCGTTGAAGAGCCTGATCAGACAGATTGCAACTTCGCTTCGTTTAGGCAAACAGGCATATCGGTTTTATTTGTAGTCCCACAAGAAATTAAGTTGAAATAATTTGATTTGGCTTTGGAAACCTACTGCCTTGCTATCAATCCAATTTGTAGTCCGGCCGATTCACAGAACATATTTGCGAACAATGCACGAGAACTCGGTAAATCACAAGGCTTCCAAAAAACCTGGTTGTGAAATTTTTGAGCCCACGTTTGTAGTACATTTTCACAGGTGTTTTATGCCTTCTGAGTCTTCTGAGTGTCTGATTAAGACAAACTCTGTCATGTGTCACTATGATCCCGGTTTTAACTGTAACTCGATTGGATGTTCTTCACTGCATACTAACAGAACCTAGATTCTGTTTATTATGCAGTTGTTTTAATAAGTTGTGATGCAGTGTAGGTAGCATTCGTTTGTGTTATCTATCTTAGTATTTACGGGTGTGCTCCCAGATTACTGGAACCCACCATGCTAATTTCTAAGGAGAACGAATTATGCTGAGCAATGTGCATTAGCAGGCGTGCGTAATGAGTGAGGGGGTTAAACTCTTGGTCAGCGACATGTTCAACCTGTCAAAGGTTGAATTCGAAACGTGTTTTATTGATCACAGTTTTAAGTCACATTGAACCCGTTGTCATTAACACTGGTTTGCTTCTTGAATGAAAGAAGTATGGTTTCAGAAAATAAAGGTTACCGGACAATAGATGAAACATCTGTTACGCGCAATCATTAAGGGTGCCGTTGTGAAATTTCCATTCCTCCGACCTCGGAACTATTTGACCAAATCATGAACTGCATTTATTTCAGTGTCATGGCTCCCATCATCTCTAAATGATGTTAACCACACGTGTGCTCTCACTTTTTATGCCGCTCGCACATCATGATCTGGCTTGTGCGCTGCATTGATCCGTATGTCAGTGCTTCGACTATGTCTGGTGCAACCATGCCAAGAATTGAGTCAACGGCTCAGGGCTGGCTTCCATAGGAACTCTCTATGCTATCAAACATTTAGGACTAGTAGACGAGAGGTTCAAGGTGGGGCCCTTAAATCCAACCTGTTTTCACAGCGTAAACGGCCTGGAGGTCTCGAGAAGCATCGTTTATCGGACAAACCGAACTACTCGTTTTTATTCCCCCTTTCCTATCTCTGAGTATCATTTCTGCACTCCCAAGCAACCGATCATGTATATTGCCCTCATCGTTTGCACTTCCTTGGCAAATAGGTCATCAGGCTGCAGTAGCGAGCAACTATCTCGAGTATGGAACTGAAAATATACTGCGTTCTCTAAATGGGCAGTCATGACCCTAAAGTTGCCATTGCATTGAAATCGCCCGTGGACAATCATACGGATCATCGGTTTTTTCACAGAATCTCTTGTAACACTGTAGCCAAATCCCCTAGTCAAGCTGGTAGGTGTTAGCAGACTAAAGTTGGACTCCTTTGGATCTCACTAGACAGCTGGTTACCCGACATCACAATTAGCACTTCGGTCAAAGTCTGTCGACACAGACTACAAAACCTTCATTTGTCTTACAAGAGTATACGTTCTGCTAGGCGATAGTCCTGGCACATTTTACAAGCTGTGTATATCAAACTGATAATCTCAGTATAAAATTGGTAGTGCGTCACGTTGATAACGCCGTATGCAACTTTGATCCTGACTAAATTCATGGCGTTCATGTTAACTTTGAGAATGGATTGCCTATGGCTTTCTACATCAGTGATGGGCACATGGCCAATCCATTCTGGTAGACATACCTCTCGATTGCTTCACCTATATACATAAGGTCATTTCTTAAGAATATAATATTGGTGGTGAGATTCTTGTGGGAATAACGACGGCACTTACTGGGTTTGCAGATCTTCGCCATTCATAACTTCTCAAAGACATCCGGTTGTGTGTGTGTGAACACGTACTGCCAGTTCTGCTCCATTCGCGTGGACGATTAACATAAAATATGGGTATTCGGCCACTGTTGTCTGCGCCACTAAGTCTGAATCATACTGACTAACTGTGTAACCAATGCGATAGTCTGTCAGCTCGTATCTGGGAAACCTATAGTTTAGGTCGATAGATGATATATTACTGATAAACAGTTTGCCAGGATCGAAAATTGAAATGAGGTCTGATTGTAAAAAGTCTGCACCTCAGTTGGATTTAAACCAGTTGGTGTTCGATGGAATCGCACTGTATATGCCGACTGGGTCACACGCTCCGTAAGTCAACGAAAGGTCTGTCGTTTTACATGTTCAGTGCGGCTGCCGACAGTTGAAAATGTCACAAGATGTCCATAGACAGATGTGGTTATGGACCATGAAAACTCTGACCATCCCGTTAGTCGAATCTGGTAGGCACTGCCTGCCAGGTTGGCGGTCAACAGTCATCCACAGGCCTACCGGTAAACGCACTCGGATGTGGCAATAGGTGGTAGTCAATAACGTGCTTGTATCCTCAAGGTTTCTAACTCTTCTTGACGATTCTTTATTGCTTCCATTTAGTGCACTTGTTTTTACATTTGTGCTCATCCAGTGCTCTATTAGTTCGTTAATTATTGCTAAGACAACTACTGAAAATGACTACGTCCATATTCAAACATTCAGCATCAAGGTGCCTACACCTTGCAAACAACACAACCGAGCTGCTTACTCTCACTTGCAGCTCGGTCGTGTTGTTTGCAAGGTGTAGGCACCTTGATGCTGAATGTTTGAATATGGACGTAGTCATTTTCAGTAGTTAGGTCCCTTCCCGTCCCCTTCTTTTTCCTTCTTTCTTTCTATATAGGGTTTGCTGTTTCTTCATGGTTGTGTGGCAGTTAAGCATTAGTGTTAACCACCGATGTATTGCTGTCTATGATGATGATGATAGTACCCTTGAGTAAATTTCAAACCTAAAATGGTCGTGTGTTTGTATATGCAAAAATGTCACGTTTGATGTTCTTTTAGAAAGACTGACGGACCGGGTTATGTGTTTTGTATTCGGCGCAGCCAGCTGTGTAATTAGGTTGCTTAGGCTGTCGAATTACAACTCTGTTCGACAACGTGATAGGGTACTCTAGTTTAGAAGTTAAGACGCCAAGATCTTTGCGTATCGCATGCTTCATGACTTTTGAGCTTCCACTCTTAAAGGGAACGACTTCGACGAGTTAAAGAAGCAAACTTGCAATATTGGTCAATAGCTTCACAGGGGTGGTGTGTTTCAATGATTTGGATTAATTTATAACCTTAGAACACCTAGAAATGTAACGTTCCCACATGGGACGACAATACTAGGCCTTGACATGCTAGAACAGCAAAAATGTTTAGTGTATAATTCGAGTCTCCCCCTGTTTATTGACTCGCATGTCTGCCAAATCCAGACCTCATCCTTGATCGCAAGGCATAAATAAGTGGGGACTTCTGCCTGAATTCAGTTGTCTCGAAGAAGCCTTATAAACGAGTTTCACTCGATAGTCACGTCAACTCTACCAGTTGTTTTTTTTTAAATTGCATGTATGTCAAATATACTTTACACAAGTGTGTTTTACATCTTTCACTGTCCTAGCATACCGACATCTTTTAAATAAACTACTGATGGTTCTAGAGTTAAAAAAATTGTCGAAATAATCGGACGTTTGCCGAATTCTTTCAATCCTTCAATCTTTCTATCATTTCAGTGTGGGCAATAACCCAGAAACAATGGTGAGATAATGGTATGCGAACTACTAACACCCAGCAGGCTCTGATGGCCCTGACTACGTTCAGGTTTGAAACATTGAGTTCTCTTTAACCACTCCATCGGAACGAAAGAAAGATATATGGTGTGATATGTCAACAGTTCGTCCACTGTCATCGGTCACAAAACTTGCCAGCTATATATATAATACAGAAAAGAACAAACAGGGAACAGACACGCCCACAAGCAAGCCAAGCATTGCATGCTCAAGACTATCTATAGAGAGTAAGCCCCAACTGTTTTCGTGCACGTGACGTCGGTTCGTAAATTCAGGTAAGCTAAGTTGACCCAGAAAATTCATTCAAGATGTTGTTACGCAATCGGTGTCCACAGTTATTAGCTTTCTGTGGAGCGATGTTTATAGGAGCTAATCGGCAGACCTTATGTGCACACAAATGGTTGTGGCAACCTACCGGATTGCTACAATCTTGATTACACAATGCTTGGCTTGCTTATAGGCGTGTCTATTCCCTATTTTCCCTTACGTGTATTATGTGTATAACTGGCATGTTTCAAGTTTGCGACGAAATGTTAACATATCGCAGTATGTTTTCTCATTATCATCATAGACAGCAATACATCAGTGGTTCACATTAATGCTTAACTGCCACACGACCACGAAGAAACAGCAAACCCTATATAGAAAGAGAGAAGGAAAAAGAAGGGGACGGGAAGGGACCTAACTGCTTAAAACAGCAACTACGTCCATATTCAAACATTCAGCATCAAGGTGTCTACACTTTGCAAACAAACAACCGAGCTGCAAGTGAGAGTAAGTATGTTTTCTCCATTTACCCTGATCAGGTTCAGGTTGTCGTTAGTTATCCGCTACGACCACACGTACCTTAACTCGTCCCTCACTCGGAATGGTACGGCGCGATCGAGTTCACATTTCTTTAAGTATATTTGGCCAAGGCCGTCTAGAATACTTTGAGGGGGCATACCTACTGTGTGAAGTAGAGATAGTTATCCATGTGTTTAACTAGTTCAAAGATTTTGAGATGGCTGTTCAAAGGTCTCCTGAGTTGTACAGAAGAAATAAAATACATATGCGCTCTTCTTACAGAAGTCGGAGGATAGTGTTCGTCGAACATCTTTTACATGTAAATAAAACGTTTGCCTTAGTGGAGAAAGTGAAAATACGGAAATAAGCTGATTTACAAAACGTTAGGATCAAACACTTTAACACATTAAGCTGTATATTGGTGCAAATGATAAATTCATGTAATCAGTCATTCTTACAAAACAGACAGTTATGTAAGCATACCCATTTGGCGGTTTGTTGCAATTTGTTGCCAATTTGTGGCTAACAGAACTCTAGCACCGAGTGAAATTCACGTAAGTGGTGCTTGGGGCCAGTTTTAAACATCTCAGTCGAGTCAGTCGGGACAGCAAAGTTAAACTGTGTGGTACACATCTAGCAGTCCTTAACCAGGATGCGGTTACAGCTTGTCCATTTGAAACCCGTGTTTAAAGCAGTGATCCCGTAAGTGTGCGTTCTTGATTACCATACCGAGATTTGTCAGTCGTTGACTGACAACGTAGATAATTTTGTATGCTGTGACTACAGTTTTCCGTAGAAAAGCCTGCAGTGATCAGCTTTTCTGAATGACAGTGCGTTGTGGGGATCGTGAGTCATTTAATGAGACTCATTTGGAAACTCTCACTGATAGATGTACATTTTAAGTAGAGGCATTGATCTTTTAATTTTCTACTTACGTATACCGGGAGAGTATATTCTGAAGCAAGGTCCCGGGTGAATTCATTTGCCAGTCATCTCTAATCGGTCCAGTTGCATTCTTGTTTCTTGCAACTGTCATACACTTTATAGCAACATAAGCCGTCTACTACTATCACTTCTGGCTTCGGTTGTTTGCGGGCACCCAAAGCTCGTGGTAAACCCGGCAATAATCAACACAAATTTCGCGGTGGATGTAGGTGACTTTTTACTTAGCGGCATTGGATGGTTGTTCGTATCTACGGACAACTGAATCAACATGTGTGGGCAATTCCAAAGTGCATCTAAATCACTTTTATTAACAAAATTTCTGACTAAACGAAAAGAGGATATAAAAAGAATGGTTTGGGCAGTGTGCATCAGGTCCAAACCAGAGTCACAAAGTCCATCATGAGTGTCGTCTTGTCATAATATTGCGTGCAGTCATCTGATAAGACGTCGAAAGCGATTCGGGGCGTCCGCAAAATTCTAGTGATTCATCCAATGCAGTCAGACAGCTCTTTTTATCTGAAATCGACTGGATAGCTATCGAATTATCTAGGCTGGTGAATTGTTGATAAAAGTGTAACTTTCTGGTTTTTGGAAATAACGGCAGAGTTAACGGAGCTGCTTGAGTTTCCACATCCGGTTTCGGCTTGCACCTTCTAACCCCACGGGCTATGTAGTTGCCTCGTTGGATTATTAGATGCTTGTAATCTGAATGACAAGCTCAACTAGCCTTTATAAGCTAGCACAGACCATAGTGCCCTTTTGACCCCAATTGAACCGCACTTTTCCGTCATCCACATTCGCATAGAACGTTTGTCTAATCTGACCGGAGACCAAAATAATGGCCTCACATTTGACCAAGTAAGCAATTCAGTCCATCTTGTCTCACTTATGCGTCATCAGTTCTGAGCAGCAACGGCAAATTGACGGATTACTGGAGATCAGTAAGGTATGTGGGTTTCGGTTAAACCAGTGAGGATTCAGCCATGCGTAGAATGAGGTCAATGGCGAGGTGGCGAATACGGTCCCGTCAGGAAGACGTGACCGGAGTTCTAGCACCAGTCGTGACAAAGGCATACGATACTGACGAACTTTAGCGAGGATGAGAAAAACCAACCACTGTTCCTTTTCAAGAGCAACTGACTGAAAGTCCTGTAGAAATTCCAAAGCTGAGAAATGGTAGCCATAAAACTGTATCAGCAAAAGATGAAGATCTGTCCAAAGTAATCTATTTGCTGACAATTTGTTTTCCAAGTAATTGTAGGCCAGTGAACCTTGTTTTCAGCCTACTTCTTGTCAGGTGATCTTTGAACCATCTAATCAACATTTTGGCAAGATATTATCTGTTGAGTTTTAGGGACACGATCAACTCTGTTAAAATCTTTTGGAATGTCCGACTGAATCAAACCAACTTTACTCGTTTGTACTCAATCAAATAATTTCAGTTTCCGTGGATGAAACTGAATAATTTGACAGGATTTATTTTTCTTCAAGTGAGTTTTAATACTCTATCCATGTAACGAGCAACTTTGCGTTAAAATGCTAATGAGTGGTGAGCTGTAATAAGCACGAAATTCGGCTGTAATGTTTCTTATCGAGGTGGAGTTGGGATCAAATGAGGGTGATGCTCAATTTGGAAGACTGTCACCACGTTAAACTGACAAATTTCACAGTTTCTCAAATTAAAAAGAATACTGAGGTGTGACTTGGATAGGGATTAAATTTAGGTGTTCGACCGTTTATATTAAGTTCATGCACTACAAACTGAAGGCCTCCTGTTTCGTACCGTCCACCTCGAGGAGCGCGCCAAGATGATATGCTTCTATTGTTGGGACCCATTAGCATACGTATTTCAGGGTCGAAATGTGAACTCCGGTTTCCGAACCCAATTAGGTGGACACATTGATGAAACTTCCAGTAACCCCAAACTACGCTTGGAATGTTTGTTCGGGAGTGAAGGAGTTGTAACATTACTGTCATCCAATAGAAGACAGGAGATAGCAAGCATTCATTTATGGAGATATTTTATCGAGTTATTTCTGTTACAGAGGCTACCAGGTACACTTCTTAAAGAGGCGAAATGGGAAACCATGGCAATAAGTTTTCGTGGGTTGCAAGATAATAACTTTAGAACACTTGTAACTGAATCGTTACAGAGTGGTCTGAGTTCTGCACGTATATTACTTCGCCGAATGTGGGTCAGTGAAGTGATCCTGCGCGTAACATGGATGGTCCAACCGTAGCCATGGAAGTTAAAAGCTGTGTAAATGCTTCCTTTAACAACACGGGAGCGTGTGATTCAACGAAATGGCAACCGGCTCCACTGTGTCTAATAGGTTGTTTTCAGTTTATCTGATGGGACCCTGTAAGCGACGCGGAAGTCATTTTTAATACTAGTTTGGTGGGTAAGGCTCATCGTTTATAATGTCACTATGCCGGTGTTTTGTTAATCACGTTTGCAAGCCCAGCTAGACAAAGTTCCTTGATCTCTTTGGATAAACATCTCGTTTCAAGACCTATATATTCCGCTGTAAAACGGCAATAAAGTGAGCAGGTAAGTATCGGTTAGTCATGAACAGACACTTTATCTTTTTGATTCGATTTCATCATCAGTGTAGCAGTGATGAAAAGTCATAATGTGATTTTCGATTTCTGCTACCGCCTGATGAAGAGTAATAATCGAAAGCAGCTGTTTCTTACGACTGATATGTGCCCCGATTTCAATTCGTATATAAAAAAAATATATTTATGGTCGGTTGAGTTATGTGTTACCCACGTCTTTAGATGAGACGGCTTGGTTTCGTGCAAAATTGGTGAGTTTTTCTAACCAATTCTTACCAATATCCATTTGCCAGCAACATTGTTCCAAACAGGAACCTTAACAGAGCACGAAGGAACTGAGGTAAATGCAGCACTTCGTGTTTCTATAACGCAGTAGGGGCGCTGATGATGTCATCATGAGTAAAGGCGAATGTATGACGGAAGAAAATAACATCCTGGATGACCAGAGGAAGTTTAAATAGCGTAGAGCGACTGAAAATAACGTACTAGTGAAACAAAGAGCGCCATAACTCCATATACTGCTGTTGGGCGATCGTATCATTATGGACGTAAGAAACCAATCCGTACGGAAATACTACGAATGAACAATGCTCAAAAATACACAAGGATGGATCACTTCTGCGGTCTGTGGTGTGTGTACAAGACTCATCATAATTGTTCTTGTTGACTACTTGATATTTTGGATCTCATTCGCAAAGCTTATTGCCCCCCATTGTCTAAGGGATTTCTCTGAACTAGCAGTGACAATAATTACGCATTCGATTGACTTTGATTCTCTTCTTAAAAACGTCACTTTTTATGAGACATTTTGAATATTTATATGATCCTATCTCTAGTCAGAACTGTAACCTGAGCATTCTAATTGAATGCCTCATTTCACTGTGTACAGAAAATATAGAGTTTAATTTTCGAGGACTTATAAACAGATAGACGAAGCAGCTACCTGTTGTCCACTAGGTCTAAAATTAGCTTTGTTTTCTTAAGAATGGTCGAGCAACAAGTATAGGATAATATTGCCAAAGCCGTTTCCTAGAAACTTTAATTTTTACAAAAATGTTGATCGTCTGTATTTGTTCTTAACCTTCTTGACATTCACCCGAAAAAGAAAAAGAAATCAGACAGCAGATTAGCTCTCCTAGATATACTCACCACCAAGTGTGAGAGTGGGACATTACAACGGTCTATCCATCCCCAAGCAACATGGGGTTGACAATATGCTCATATTTCCAGTTTTCCCCCACAGCACACAGGTATGGTTTACCAAGACCATGTTTCATAGAGACAGGCGTATTTACACTCCTGTTACGTTGCAGGCAAAAATGAAAGACTTTACTACAGATAGATATCACGAAAATCTCAGAGAAAAAAACGTAACGTGATGAATAAGTGCAATCGGCTGGTTCAAACAGCTCAGAAGAAGGATATTCTTATTTCCCTTGCTCAAAAGCGCAAATTGAACTATCCCATGATCCGTACGTATGCGGCTGCCCAACTACACTCACTTTGAAAAACACCAAAGGACCAGTTCTTCATAATCGCGAATGCTGTCTGTCTAACTGTTCTGTCTCTCACTTCATCATGATCGCAGGTGGTTTACATAGGCAGAACAGATCAACAAGTATACCAGTGAGTGACGGAACACCTGTGAACTGATAAGACGACTGATGACAGAACAATCTAAAAGCGGTGAGTCTATTACTTGAATCCTCGCAGAATCGATTGCTAAACACACCTTGACAACAGGGCAAAAAGTTGACCCACTGAGTTCATTCAACATGAAGCTGTGTTGACCCTAACTTCCTTTCATACATTATGTGTCCAATCCATCAGATTGCCACGCTGTTGATACCAGTGTCCAGTGTGAATTTGTGCACCTCCATATCCTGTGTGCCTCTATTTGTCTATCGTATATAACCTGCATGCTTCATGTTTGTGAATGATGAAAGTAAAGATACTTCTTCCTGCACTGATGAAGATAAGGCTATTTTCCGAAAACTGAGTGCTTTCAGCTTGGAGTCTGAATTTGTGTAATCGCGGTCTGCTTTGTCTAAAAAAATATTGCAATGTTAGACAAGTTTCGGTTATGTATTTATCTCACCTTAGATAAACGATACTGTACTGTAATCAGACGTGTGCAATGATACCAGTCCAGTAGCTGCTTTCAAGAGCATCAGCAAGTTCCTTGCGGAATATTTCGTGGAATTTTTCTATGTAGTGGTTTGGATACTTGAAGTGGTTTTTTTTTCATTGATGTCACTGTGGCCTGTTTAGCCGATGATGTATATCTCAAAAGGATGCGTGAAATGGGTCCCTTCAAGAAAGTACGGTGATAACCTTCTGGTTACAATAGAATTTTCTCAGGCAAATTGTTGAACGCGGTCAGACCGAACCCTAAATCACAATTCAACCCACAGAGGATTTATGACATTTAGAATATTCACTGCTGTTAAAGCTGCCGGTAACATTAGACAGTGGAGGAAAAACTGACTTTGTTTACGCACGGCTGACAAACCATCCCAAGGGTGAGATGAACGTATCGCATCAAACGCTGTAAAATTCGTTTGAACACGACAGTTCATGTAACACCAGAATAGCTTTAGATTGAAGTAAAAGTTGATCTCTAACTTCCTACAATTAAGCAAATCTCTTAAGTATATGTACGGCATTTTGACCTATCAGTAAGCGAGAACTCATATGTGTCTGTTTAGGATCGTTTCACTTTGAGCTTTTCTGTTTTTCTACTGTCATCTCAAGCTTAATTTTTAACAATACCGTTAGTGTTTATTCAGTTTCAGAGGCAAAATTAATCATTATGAGTTTTATCTCTCACCACGTTAAGAATTTCTTTTTGTTCGCCTCTGCTCTGTCATTTTCTGCTCTAATTTTAACTTTGTGATGAGTGGACCAGTTTCCATATCGATGATAGTCTGTACCCAACTTTGTTTTAAATGTTTTAGATAAAAAACATTGTTTTTTGACGTCTATCGAAGTCCTAAACCTGACGGTTGTTGCTCAAGATTTTACCTATAGTGTGATACATCTGACACTAGTATTCTGCGTTGTTTTGTTCTATTACATGTTGTATTTTATGCTGTTAGCTTCGGCAAATTACGTGCACATTTGTCAGGCAGAATTCAGACAGGTATACTTGGGTTCGAACATATGTCCGGTTGAAAAAAAATTTGCTTTACAACTTGAGATCACATGGGAAAGCAGATTTCACTCCCCGAACCCGGTCGGGATATGTGTGGTTCAACAATGTTATTGGTGGCCAACAAAAATTATATAGACGACAATCTTGGTGAATAGCCCGAAACCAACAGAAACGGAATTAATGCAAAAAGAATGTTGGTTGAAAAATAATTTGTTAAGATGATCCATTAAATGGAAGCTGAAATATTTCGCACCTTAATTTTTATGGTCAAGGTGGATTTTCCACTAAGTTTGCATTAGGTATGTATTGCTAGCTGGTATTCTTAACGTGTTTATTTTTAAGCAGATTAATTTTGATATACCTGAATTTTTGTTTGGTAGAACTCTGTTTTGTTTCTAAGATGTGACCACCTTATGGTTAGTTTACGAAGATAATGGTCGCAATGGACATACTTAGGAAAACGTTTGGATTCGTTGATTTGTACTTAGGTAGCAGCATGCTTTGGTCAGGCTTTCAGTCGTTCGGGCTTGTCCGACACAACGATTGAGCGCCGGTCAAAACAAAATACGTTTATTCAAGGACTTAGTCTGAAGGAGCTCTCGGGTCTCCAGCACACGTAAAAACTGGTCACTTGTAGGCCATACTTACATCAGGGAACTTAGTTATAATGTAGCTAAAGGTCATGCAAGAAAGCAGGATTTTTATCGTCCAACTCGCTTGTCCTCACGCCACGTGCGTTTACGTTCATGAGCCGGGATTCCCGACCATAACACAACGAACGTTTCCACTCACACACCGTGTGCACTTCTAACTGGTTTGTGTGCGTGTGGCTGATACCGTTTATTGTGAGATTTTTGCTTTCCGTGTCTTGTCCGTTACCCGATTTCGTTGAGCGACGGCTCGCTCTGTCACCTGCGGTGTCTGTAACCCACACGTTGTGGGCTTTTGAACATACCTTTCCGTTGCGTTGAGGCATCCCACCGAGTGCATGAATACTGGCGCCTCCAGTCTGATTATCCATCACAATAAGGCAAACTGTCGCACTGCGACTTTACTGAAATTCTACACATCACGGTTGTTCTCACGTACATCACAACGATTTACCTACGGTCCTTCACTTTGAAGTGACAAATAAGTAGTTGATATTAAGTCCGACTTTATACTGTTTGCAGATTACGCACTTCGTGAATCAATTTACGATTTATTCAGCTTTGTATGTAGCCATAAGCGGTGTCGACTGGCATTTAACAGTAATTTTCCTAAGAGGTACATTATAAGTGACAGAACCCTGTAATTCCGCTGTGAACTACGATAATCGAATTAACATGTGTGTTGAAATCAGCAACACAGCAGGAGCCAAGGGGGTCTAAATATTGCAAATCTCAGCAACTTGCTGAGCACTCACGTAGAGCTGACCGCACTTTGTTGTCATCAACTTTCTTTATGGTCACTAATTTTGAGCGTCTATTGAACGCAGTATAAGGATTGAAAGAGAACACCAACAAAGACGAAACTGTTGATTTCAAACACTCTCTTATAATGCACGAATGCTTGTTAGACGGTAATGTCGATGTAATGAGAGCAAAAAAGAAAACCGCACCACTTTTGGCCCAGAACCGTCCGATAGGGAAATCCTGTTTGCGATGACCAAGTTTGGTTTAAATGTAGAATAGTGAACACAGCGATACAAAGCGAATAGAGAAGCCCATCTTGATCTAGAGTATATAACTTAAAACCCTACCCGAACTAACGCACGAAAGACAATCTGTGTGGTGGAATGATTTCCGCGCATAACCCGGGTTTTGTGATTCCTTCGAATGGAAATACAGACTATCATGTTCCACATTCGCGTTCTCACTTATCAAAGGGTCGGTTGTACTGAGTAGTAAGATTGAAACCAGACAAAAGATATTGTACCAGCAATTGTTAAAAATCCGTAGACAGTTGTGCAAATCATAAAAAGAACTGTAAGACGAACGTATGCAATTTTGTTATTCAAATTAAGACCGCTGTGGAGAACAGATTGGATCGAGATATCAACCAGACAAATTAGTTAGGGGCTGGGCAGATTACTTCATGACTTGCTTGAAGTACTACGTTCTTCTAGTTGTTTGTTTAAACCGTGTAGCTGTGATTGTTGTAACGGCATTTACTATTCATTCACCGATGTTTAACCTGAAATTGTGGATAGCTGTAGGCCACAGTCCTCTTAACAAAGGAGCCCCAAAATGAATCTGTAGGGAGCTTTGATGAACTTCAATAACATAGTCTAGAAAACCTCTGTGCTCTGGAACTAGGGTAACTATTAAAGTGTTCTCTTGTATATCGAAGTTTCTTTCGGCTCCGTGTAGACAGCAGAGAAAGATCACATTCTACATTAGGTAGGTTCACCAAATGATCAAAATCAGTCAGGTTGGTTTCGTTTATTCCTTTCATTACATGTACTACTACAGACGAAAATTCTTGCTCATTGAGCCACTGCTCTGTGAACGTTCCTCAAAGCAGAACGACTGAAATCAGTGACATTCACTTGTCTGTTTCACCAGGGCATCACTCAAACGCGCACGCTCTGCGTACGGTTTTGTCGATGTTCGGACGTATCAGACGAAGGATGACGAGACGAATTATTTGGATAGTGGACTTTCATGTTGAAAGCTCACTCTGACAACGGTCTTACAGATATCGTCTGAATAAGAATACTTGAGTGAAGTGTTTCACTTCGTGAATTAAACTGAGAGACGGTTGCCAATAATTGCAGACAGTCACACCACGATGCAGTAGAAAAATGTTTTGTTGGTTGATTTTAACCACAATTTTTCTTATGGTTTTGGTTTTTCGTTATCATTTTGCTGACCTTCGATCGTATGATTGGGAACATGAAGTGTAGGCCAGATGGTCCTGAGAAGTTTGGAAAAACATGCAAGCGGCAATTAAGTTGGTTTGTTGGTAACAGTGCAATGTTGACACACAAGTTCCGTCAGACCATGTGAACCTGTTACAAAGGTGATTTTATTTAAGGCAGGCTGGACAAATGTACCTAAATGAACCGGAAGATCATTGATCAGCCGTACACGGACGGGGACCAGTAGTAAGTTCGAACCAGCAACTACAAATCATCGGATGCAGGTGCGAAACGAGACAAAATTGAAGACGTTGCAGTCAATCAGGTGGGTTGTTCAAGAAGTCGAAGGAGTTTGATTAATGTTGTACTGGACAGCTAATAATGCTAACTGGGTTGATTGTTCCAAAGCAAGCTTCCGTGCGATAGCAAACTCTGCCCTGTTAGTTCCATTTTCATTGCATTGGATACTCGTAATTTGGTGAATTTTCTAACCAAACACTTCCGTGCAGTTTCGAATCCTAACCTAACAACCTAGACATTTTCCAGAGCAACTTCATGATTTGCGTCTAGTGCGTGACTAGCACTTGCAAAACCCTTGAACATGGCCTAGTACTCACAGTGATTTCGAAGTGCTTTTTGTGATAATCCTAAATTGCTGATTTGTTCCAGTTCTGTTCTTAGTGTACAACTACTAGCGCTGCCAGCAGATGTAGGAGATGTGAAGTGAATCAAGATTCCTAACAATGTCAACCGATGGATATTAAAATGGCACGATAACTAGTTTAAATTCATCGCGTGCTACCCAATTTCAATTTGATGAATTAATGATCCAGAAGCAAAATTCTGCTCATTCAGACCTAACTGTTTGTGACGTTTCGCGCAAATCGTTCACCGTGAAACCACTGTCATCTTTGTGTAAACGAAGCGAAATGAAATTTACTTGTCAATTGAAGTCTGAATTCCGACTAATATGTGCTGCCTTTTTCATCTTGTGTAAAATAAACATCGTTATCTGCGATCTCTCTTTGTGGAAACGCAACAAACTATGTTTCCGCCAGATTGTGTAATATTTGGCTTACGAATTCACTCCTCCACGGTAATTTTCATACAGTTTGCTTTCCAGGAGATTCTGACAGTTAGAAGTGCTACGAAATCGTACAAAGCTCGTGACGCCTAGTATGATCATTAGAGGCACAACCAAAAACAGGGAGTGATGTCACGTCGATCATGCGAGAATGCAAACAAGAAATCATCACTTAAACCTATTCTCTAATTCGTAACCAAGACACAGTGCCACTGGTTTGTTGAGTTAGAGACCACAACATTTAAAAACTAACACGCTAAGTTATGTTTACACCCGGTTGGATAAAAACTAATCACGAATGACCATAGACCTCGCCATATGTGGGCTTAGTGAACAAATTACCCATCCGGTTTCGTATTCGTTGTGAAATGAAAACCTGAAACGCAGTTGTAAAAATCTGTCCTAGAAACAAGTTTGAGAAGAAGAGCGATTGGTTGTGAGGTAAGTGAATGAAACAGTCTCGTTGAACCTTGTCAGTCACATATTTTAGAGCTAACAGTTACAGTATACATGAGCATCAACACTTTGTTTACGAATGCTGTTCTGTCCAGAAGTAGCAGAATCTACGGGCATTGGTATTGTTTCAAAGAATTGTTTGGTATGAACACAACGGAAGTTTAATTTTATTAAAAGTTCGTTCTGATGTGCCAAAAAACTTTAAGTGACTGTCAGCAATATAATTTGTTTTGAGCATATAATCCTGGATACGTTGGTTGTTCAATCATTGAACTTGTCAATTGGAGTGCGTTGATTTTACAAGTCATAAACCAGTGCTTTCGGAGAAGCAGCAAAACCAGTACAAGATAGGCTTCGTAAAACTTTGATGATCAGTGCATGAGAACCAAAATTTTACTTGATCCTCCAAAACACGTTATTCTTATCGTCACTTGGGGTGGATGAAGATGTAAAAGGAAATTTTTCGACCTTCCTTTGAAGTACCACGTAAATCAGAGGTTGCAAACTAAGCACACTGTGAATCCTCCTCCCGACATCCTTCCGAGGTAATACAACATATATTTACAGAAGCTGAACATTGAGTAGAAGCATTGTTATCCGATGGTGATTACCGTTTCAGATTCGTTGTAATGAAAAACTGTAGAATGTAATTTACAAAAATGTCAAAAATATCTAGGAATCAGAATAAAAAATCTACAGATGGCGTACCCTAATAAATGATCCAGAATGGTCCGTGTGTGGCTACAGTGACGAGATAAAGAGCATCGGATTCACACTAAGTGACCACTGCTAATAAAGGCCAAAAGTTTCTTCCTTTTGAAATGATTAGCAGTGGCCTCAAAATAATCAGTTTTCATAAAATTCCTCCTCAAAAATACGTTTCGAACATTCTTGCTGTAATATACTCGAACTTCACAGTCGGATATTTACCTTACTATAAGCAGACCAATTACAGTAATTTTCGCAAGTGTAGCTCACTTCAGCATGAAATGTTAGAGCCATATTTTAGCAACGATGAAGCAGTCATTAATGACACATGATATAAATTACAGTTCCTGACCCACCGATCTGGTATAAGCAGTACACTTTCATGAATACAACTAGCATCGCTGGATGCTAGACTGGTGTTAACTGATGTATCCACAATGAAGCTTTGAGACATTTATGCGACTACATAAGCTGCAGTTAATTATAGCTCCTCATCAGGATGTCAGATCTGGAGCATCTAAAATACCGGCGTTCAACCAAAGTTCAACCTGATAAACTACAGAAATCTCTCACTCGAATTTGCGGGACGGCTATAAGCAGTGCTATGGGTGCAACTCGCAAGGTTATTTTCATTCTCTGTATGAAAACTGTATTGCACCAGTAAGACGCTGTGAACATGACTTGTCCAACACACTTGGGCAAAATTTCGTGGTCAATAATAGCAATGCATTGACCTACAGATGAAAAAAGGGATTTTAGTCTGGAAAATCTGTGATTCAAATGGAAGTTGTAGATTGATGACTCCGTACCCTTATTAAAAATGATACCCGAACAACATCCAGTTTATCTGTACTCCAATTAGACTGAACAACACTTACCGGACTTTGATTTCATCCCGGTCCAGTGAAAAAAGCGCTTGACAAGAACTTTGCTTAGCCGAGACGCACACACTTCCACTGTTGCCATGGCTATCAGAGGAAAGTAGCATCTTGAAAAAGTAATAGATGGATATACTCAGTGGTTTCTCAGAAGCTGAACGAATTGCAAATCAAGGACTAACTAGATAACCTAGATGAATGAAAGCAGCTTTCAGTTAAATCCCATCTGTGTGTGACAGTTTCAACGGAATATTGAATTGACACTTTATGACTTATGCACAATTATTTTTTACGCCATTAAAACAGTAATATATTTTTCACACTAGTGGGGTAGTAGTGCAACCCCTTATCAAATGTCGTCCATCTTCACACAATATGGCATATTGTACGTGCACATTTTTTTGGTTGAATTTTTACTTGTATAAGATAGTTGGAGTAAGCCGATTAAACGTCAGTGCGAAATATCAGTGCTCGACAAAAATAAAGATTGCATTCGTCGCTAGACCATATTTTTTGACTATGAATCCCTAGTGCGTTCTGCCTACCAGTTTGATGGATTTTGCTGATAAGACTCAGTCAGAACTGCAGTCAGTTTAGAAGACATTAACCGAGTCTTTGTCTTATATGTTGTATGAGACAACGAGTTCGCTTTATCCAGTTTATCAAGACAGCAAGGAGACACATTGCGAGATTCAAGCATTTCGTTTATTCTCATCAGCCGGTTATATACGATATTCGGTTATTTGTTGTGACCGATAACCTTTACGTTGTATAAACAGTACTAACCGAATGTCAATTTGTTAAATATAAACTAAACTGCTGGTCCACTTCAGAAACAAACTTTGGGTTAATTTTTAATTTCCTACCAACGGCGTTGACTGGGGTGGGGAGACAGTGTACAGCCCAAAGACTATGCCTTCAAGGTCACCAAATCGTCATATGAAAACTTTTAACCACATTCGTTCGTGAGCACTATTCACGCATTTGAACATCCTACAATAACTTCGTTCAGGCGAGCAGCGTTTTTAGTACTGCTTGAGGTGTTATCTCACGAATGATACCTTCATTATTGTTGAGTTTTCAAGGGGTATCATGGACACAAAGTAAATATTGCTGACGTCCGTTCACGACACTCGAATTCACATAGTCTCTCCTAACTCGCTGCCTGCGAAATAAATATATCTTACTCAAGTTGGACTCTCGTTACGGCACGTCAGTGGTGTACACCAGTGAGAAAGGCAGTGAACTCCAGTTGGTCTTCAAATGCGACAACTGCGAAGACCCTGACGCAGTTGGTCCAACATCAGGTGCGATCAAAATCTTTTCATCTAAACCCCGAGTAATTTCCAAATCGCTTGATCATGGGAAGGAAGGACGGCTTAACTGTACTGTTACTCTTGTTTAATGTTCTCGTTACTTGTGAAACTTCTCGGCCAGATAGGGTTCAACTCCTGGTCATGACACGTACATACACCAGTGATGTGCTAAAGCGAGAAAAAAATTGACTGAGATGTCTTACTGAAAAGGAATGTGTTGCCAATACATTGTTATTGAGTTTTACGAATAAGTTCCCCCTCTATACAATGATTAACCAGGAATATAATTCCGACAACCATCTTTTACGATGAGTATGTTGACTAGCTCAGTTTTCCCAACGTTTCGAATGTGCCTATTACCAGAATGAGAATAAAGACATATAGGGGAACATACGTTTTCGATAATTTTTTATCTTCAGGCCGGTACAGTAGAGTTAGATCGAGATATCGATCAGACTTATTACAGAGAAACGAGGCCACTGGCCAGTCAGTTGGCGATGGCTTGATTGGTCGGTTACGTCACGCTTGTCCATTGGTTTGACCGCGCCAGTTGGCCATCGATCCGATGGATTTTTGGCCATGGAAGGTGCAGCGTCTGAACAAACCGTTTTTGATGACATAATATCGGGTCAATCAGCTTGATTCCGATAGCCTCGGCAGTGTTCTAATTCGGACAGCTTTTGATCGGTTGCCTGGCACGCGATATACCACTTTGAAAGCTTCGTCAGTTTACACCTGGTGCCCGCTTTCAACCAGATGAGCAAGAATAGCGCTGTCGACCGATCGTGATTCCCCGTGTCCCAGCCATAGTAGATGGTGTTCCTGGATTCGTTTCGAAAGCTGTCTTGACGTTCGACCAATATAACCTGCTCCACAGGAACAAGTGAATGAGTAGACATACATAGATGAGGTCTGAACTGTCAGTCTATCTTTGTTATAAAACCTGAGAATGGGGGATGTGGTGAATTGAATACGAAGCTCAGCAGTGACATAGGTCCTGCTTATTGTCTAGTTGAGCCTATTTGTCAGCCATTCTGCGGCACTATCACCTTTGAACGGCACTCGCATGAAAACGGGTTTCTTTCTTACTTCATGCAATTCAGGCTTGGATTATATTCTGACCACGTTTCTGGCGATAAATCGTTCCGGGTAGCCGTTATCATGAAGTACGTTCTTTATGATTTCGAGTCTGACAACTTATCGAGCTCTCGCTGGTATGATTCGCCATTTAAACTAAATTTGTGCGAATATACACAGATTTGTTTCGTGAATGGAAGATCACTTTAAGGAAACTGAGCATTGCAGTTAATACACAAGTGTGTTGATTGTAAAATTATAAGGCACACGCGGATAAGGAAGGCTGAACATGTCAAAGAAAACGGGAATGGGAATATCAGGGATTATGAGGAGTAGTTATATTGTCAATCAGTTCAGTGTGATATCCAACAATTGGTTGAAGAACAGAAATAAGCAATTTACCGGTGGAATTTTGTATCACCGAAATCATGTGGAACACATTTGAGAAAGCCGTATCAGAGCGTGGTGATATGGAAATGGGAAATAGATGCAGAAAAAAATGTTTACGGGGATAGAACAAATAAACAGAATGCTCACTCAAGTTCTCTACTCACTAGCCTTTCATTTTTATACGAAATCAAACGAAAGGGTCTGATTAGAAATGAACAAACAGTTGTCTGAGGTTTCAGGTATTTAATTTTAAACAAGCACTACACAGCTAGACCGGAATTAAACGACCGTTTTGGAACCACATGACCTGTTCAAAAATCTCCAATTTCGTTCACAGTAAACAACCTACACTTATAGGCGCAGTTCTAACATACAAGAACTTGTGAGATACTATCCTATCCAGAGATAGCGTGGCGGATGCTGAGGATTAGATGTTGTTGTTGTTACATAATTACTAGTTTGAGGTTAATGATTACCTCATTCTACAGTTGTACTGCTCCCGGTGAACCCACGCAAGAGTGCCTTGTTTAACATGGCGATAAAACACTGAAATGCCAATTATCTCATCGACGATTTTCTCAGTTATCGAACAGTGTTTCTGTTAGAGCATACATCACAGTTCATCGCAGCTTTAGCATTTAAATAGACTTTTCAGGCAGGTTCTGTTGAAAAGAAGCACAATGCTCGAATTTCGTCTTTGTTAGAAGTGGTCACATTGTTGCCATGATCAGAGTTGCAACAGCGGCCACGCTACCTTAAGACAACCGCGTTGATCACTGCGTCAATAAACTCACAGTAGGTACGACGAAGTATGATATGTCCACATAAAACCAGTTTCGCTGGTGTAGGATAATCAGGTTGCCCGGTCGTTTCAGTAGGAGACAACGTAGGTGCCTTGTCACCTCCGATCGATAGCCCAACAAGAAGTAACCAAAAATGTCGTCTAGCAAGCTTAATGGGATTTGAAACATTGAGCCATTTGAGCCATATGAATAGTCAGAAGACAACTTATGTCTGACTGCAAAAATGAATTCATATTGCATTTGGTGTCTTCTGACTACTTTATGAGATTGCTAACTTTAACCTGCCTCGAAAGTCGCAATAAAGTGCTTGTTGATTGAGAGATACTCACACGTAGAAGCGAATGAGCGCTCAGATATGATAATTTGGCCGAGACTACTGTGAGGCCAGTCGCAAGATGGTAAGCACGGTTACAACGAAGACAGCGATAGGAGTTCTAGCACCAGTCACGGCAAAGAAATGTATTACTGAAAAGCTCCAACAGGTGAGAAGCTCCAACTCAATGCTTCTTTTCGAACGAGACTGAACGGAGTGTCTAACTGAGTGTGAAGGCTGTCGTTAACTGTGTCCAACTTGAAATCTAACAAAATCTGGCTAGCTACGAGTATTTTGTAATACTTCACCAATGAACCGCTGTCTGCGAGAAACCAACATGTAATTTATTGTGGACAGCCGCACACATGGGACATGTATGCTTATTGTTCAGTTGTAGTGACAATCCAGGGTAGAAAAGAATTTCAAATCATAGCTACTAGAAATAACATAATCGGTGCCAAATTTAGCACCCTTAACGTTGTAGTCTTGCACTCATGATGGTTGTAATACTTCAGCTGAAATGAGTTGCAGAAATTACACGTTCCAGGAACTCAGGTTTCTGTTACTGTTACTTATAGCCCTTCAGATACCACTATTAAATCTCAGAAAATCATCATTTGAACTCGAGTTAAAAATACAACAGAAACACGCCGGCCTATCACAGGGCTAAATGAGAGACGAACGAAAGAACCTTCGCAATGAATTATATCTAATATTTTTCGCACATCATTTGTCTCGAACAGGAGGAAAGTTTAAACCCGAGGAACAATCAGCAAAACTGAGCCTTCCATCACACATGTGGTATAACGTTAGAATACAAATGGATTGCAATCACATTAATAATGTTGCAAGTGCTCGTGAAACAACTGAAAGTCGAATGCAGTAACCGGAGTAACTGGAGTAACTGTCAAGAAACAATCATCTTGAATTCGTCTACTCAATTAATTGAACACGGACTAACCATCAAGAGACACGATTAATCTTTGTAAACCAACGTCACTGAGGCTTAAACTTACACGTTCGACGTGTGGGTTGCGTAGATCCCTAAGCTAACAATCACCTAATCGGCGTGGATCTTTTGTTGGTCGGAAGCGGATGAGAAAGCTTGGTAAGAAGGAGTCAGACTGTCAATATCTATGAACAAGTGAAGGCAGGAGACCTCTAGAGACTTGAACATAGAATTAAGAAATCACGACAAGAAAACATTCATATGAAAAAATCAGATCCACTCTCAATGTCTGTAGCGAATGACCAACCAAATCAAACTTCAGTCATAAAACTACCTTTCCGATCGGAGGTAAATCTCACAAAACATAACCAAAGCGACTGTAGGTCGGGAGGTCAAAGGCACTGAGACCTATTTAATTGTACTTAAGGTTCAATGATCGTCCCCGTGTCGTGTGTAAGGGTGAATATCTGTCCCCTCCAAGTTTCATAATGTTAAGGGCTAATGGCGTCGTCTCGTATGATTGGGAAAATTTCTCGCTCAAAATCCACGTCATGCAAATAACTAAATACCCAAAACACAGAAAAACCCGAGTGACAATCCAAAAATAATCATTGAATATCAATGCATATTACACAAGTCATATGTTTTCCAATTTGGTTGGGACAGGTGATTTGGTCACCTATCAAGAATATAGCGAAAATCATGCTCTGTTGATTCTAATCACACGGTCACTCACGCACAGTGTTACACAATTCACAGTATGCATTTTTTGAAATATTTTTGCGTTCCTACAAAATGTCGCTCGATTTTTAGGACACCCAGAGATTTGGAAATCCGTCCGTTGTTCAAAGAACAACGTTGTATAATGGACACTTCGATCAGTTTGGTAATGACAAACTCTTCTGGTGCTTATTGATGTTGTATCTACATCCGGTTTCAAAAAGCGAACAAAACGACATTCTCGGTTATGCTGCCAAATTCCGTAATCATTACACCGGAAGTTCAGACTTAGCTTAACATCACACATGATACCAAATACTTAAAGTCTGCGGTCAATCATGTATGCTATTGACAAATACATCATTATTCTTAGTCTGTGGAAGAGACTTGACACTGACTAAATTTCCACCAGTGCACATAAAGAATTGCGACAAGAAGCTTCTTAATTCCTTCTCAGTTGATGACAAAAGATGATTTAACGTTCTTCGCATTCATATATGTTTCCGTATAATTAACACATTTGGAAACTGATGTTCTGTTTTGTAAACTGTTTCACTGGTGACCTTGAAGCATAGATAAGATTTTACCTTGTTGGTACATTAATTTCAACTAGTCGAATGTTTCTGCTTTATCATGCCGTTGAAGTGGGAAATGAATAAGAAGGCTAAGTTGCTTAAAAATTAGGAACAGGGGAGCACAAAACCACCCGAAATAACGATATATATAATTTTTGGGTTTTGTAAAATGTTTCCGTTTTCATACAATGAAGGTCTTTTATGGTCGGAGAAAACGGAACAACCGCAAAGAAGACCTATGTTCAAGCCATATGGTCTATAGGTAAGTTCGTTTAAATTTCAATGCCTTTACCCAGGAAGGGTTAAAATGAATAATTGGTTCGCATATTGTTCTATTTATGGTAAAACTAAGAGAACAATTCCTCAGTAGGAAATATATATACGACCGTTTAAATCAAATGACTGAATTGTAGCTGTATGTGATGGAATGCAATGCCTTATTTAATTAACGGGAGCGACTTACTAGAATGTTATAGTTGATACGCACTCACCTTAAGCCAATGGATCCATAATTGACCTCGCATACACTTTACCGATAACTGTACCCATAAATGTTACTCATAAGGCTGAAGCCAACATCCCAAAGGACAGTGGGTGAGAAAGTTTCAAAATAAAACTGATGCCTTAGCATCACCTGCTTGAACGATAAGGAATTTTGCGTTCGGAGACCTGTCAAAATAGAAATACTGGTCCATTGCATAACACACATGGTGTCTAGCACAGATCAGTTCTTTATTTCCAGCTTAGCTTCATCTGAAAAAAATCCACTGAGGTGAATGGTAGAGTAAGTGGCGAAAGCGGGTTGAGGTATGTGGGGGGAGAAACATCCAGTAAGTGTGATATCACTGCTGGACAAAGATTTGCGCCGTAAAATGTTTCTTTGGCCCATACAAGCCCCGTACTGACCGATGCGAGGCCAGCGCGACTGTGTGATTTTGACAGTGCTGTGCTACTAAAGTCGTATGCGACAAGTCACGCAACGGGGTATATTATACAGTCTTGCCCAAGAGAATCCACTGAAAAGAGTCAGCATGTAAGAATTATAAGAAAGAACACAGAGGATGGAGTAGAATGTGTCACTTAATACAAAGAAACACGGACTATTTTTTTAATTTAAGGACAGACTACATTCACTTAAGAAGTTGATTTACTACGAGTGTGACAAAATCGTGAGGTACATTTTACGAATGATATTCCTGGGTAACAAACTATATTCTGGCACATACTATAACTGGAGAGCAGAATAAACTGTAGAACACAGATACCGTGTAAGTTCGTTGTATAGCAAAACTAGGTTATTGTGCAAGACAACGCACCGTCTGATGCTTGAGTGAGGGTAATCATCAGCTTGCTATGTTTCGAGTGCATAAGTTTCCTATCAGGTAAGCCATAGTTTCTAGGGGTAAACCTGCAATTTGTATATCTACGGAACAAAAACCTTTATTATCAAGAGTTGAAAGTATTTGGATCGAGTTGTGAATTGTCTTCTCGATCTGGAATACGCTTACTACCAAAGTCTATATATATATACGCCATCGGAGCAAGGACAGCAAAATAAGGAAGCAATAGCGATAGAAGACATACATCGCGAGATTTTAACATTTCGTTCACTCTCTTCAGTCACGAACGTAAAACATTAGAATATATAGGACATGCGGTTAGCAACACAATCAAAAACATTCAACCATTGGGTTTACATGAAACAAAAACTGTCGTCAGTTCCAGGGCAGACAAACTGCGTGAGTCAACAGTTTATGCACACACAAAGCCGGATGGTGAGTATTGATCAACATCGCCTCGGAGAAAACAAGCAACTTGGGGTTCTTATTACGTAACAGAACTTGAAACGAGTTGGCAGGGTTAACAACGTGACCTGTTTCCATGATGTGCTTTGTGATGGATGAGGTCGGATTCCGTCTCAGTCGTTCTGTTGCCAATGTCCGTTGAGTCATGGCGCATATCAACCACCTAGGCATATGTTCAGCCATTCTTTGTCGTAGGCATCGATCCGTTCTGCCGATATAGATGTCACCGCAACTGCAAGTGAACTGATAGACTACATGTGAGACAGAACATTTCGGTAGGTCACGACTACGAATAAGCTGAGTGACACTCTTAGTTGTGAGTAGCAATCGCAATTCAGCCGCAGGGAATGTGCGAGTTAGAGCAAGTTGTAATGTTTGACTCACATCGGTTGTGATATGATCGCCTTTAAAGGGTAGGTTAAAACAATCCTGCTTCTTGGGAACCGTACTCACGACAGACTTTGTCAGTCTCTTCTGGCTGTGAACATCGATGAACTTCTCCGGGTATCCGTTTGCAAGCAGTACCTTTCTTACTTTCGCCTCTTCTCGTTATAAACAATCATCGGTGCATATCTCCCGGTCTCTATGAAACAGGGTTCGTGCCAGGCCTCTTTTGTAAGTAATGGGCGCAAAAGAAGAGAATTGCAAATACTGACCGCTCCAAGTGGCTTTGCGGTGCACTGAGCGTTGTAATGAGCCATCCTGCCGTCTGGTGATTAAAATGTCTAGAAAAGATAAACTGTTGTTTGTTTCCTCCTCATGAGAAACAGAAAGATTAGGATGAACGGAATTGAAGTGGTTTAGGAGTGAATCAAAATGAATATTAGTAGTAAAAATCAAAATATCATCTACATATCGCTTATAGAGGCTGGCACCATCTATAGCATCAGATAGTTTTAATTCAATCATTCCTAAAAATATATCTGCAAGTGTAGGGCCCAATGGGCTACCCATTGCCACACCATCAACTTGCTTATAGGAAAATCCGCCGAAATCAAAACGGATATTCTCTGTACATAAAAGTATAAGTTCCTTAAGGTAATCAACTGGGAGACAAAAAGGCAAATTTTGATGAGAAATAAAATCGCATAAAAAGTCAACTGTTTCACGGAGGGGGACGTTTGTAAATAAAGAGTCCACGTCGATAGAATACATCTTATGTGAACTCACTGATACGTTCTGTAAAGTTTGTACCAGATCGAAGGAATCTTTTACACAGTGAGGAGTAAACATCTGACGGATCGGGTGGAGGATGTCTACAAGCCATCTGGCAAGCTTGTGGTACGGTGAGTTGTCCATGCACAAGATTGGCCTTAACGGTACACCACCTTTATGTGTTTTTGGAGCACCTCTTAACTGTGGTGTGCGGGTTCCGGTTGGCTTCATCTGTCTGTATTGCAGTTCCGAGATATACCCATGTAGTAGCAGGATTTGGAGCTTTCTTGATATTTGTTTCTCTACCAAAATGTTGTTATCAGCAGTACTGTCCGTGTGAAATTTTCTCCCGTCCATTAGGAGATCTTTCATTTTTGACTCATAATCAAACTTGTTCATGATGACTGTGCCGGAACCTTTGTCTGGCTGGAGGAAAACCACATCTTTCATTTCGCGCAGTTGTTTTAGAGCTTGGTAATGTTCAGATGTCAAACAACATTGCTGGCGTATAGGTGAAGTCAGGAAATGGTACGAGATATCGACCAACTTTGCGCGGAACCACCCTTCGTTTTCCGATGAAGTTGGAGAGAAGTCTTTAATTTGATCATACAGGTTCTCAAATTGTACCTGCGTTTGCAATCGGTCGACTCTTTTGGGGACTGAAGAGAGTAAACGAAATGTTAACATCTCGCGGTGTATGTCTTCTATCGCTATTGGTGAACTGGATCAAGGGAACTCAGTGTTTTAAAATAAGGAATGCCAAAAGAGACACTGGGTAAGTTTACCTCCTGAAGATTATGGCAGTCTATGCAAACGAGCGAGGATTTTCTGGTAACTCATGATTAGGATCTATATACTGAATTTTTGTTGCGGTACGGTTGATGATGTTGTGACATACGATTTTCACATCTCCGCACACAACTTTTGTATGGATGGGAAATGCAGAAAATCACAGGTGCACACAATGTTGGGAATTTTAACAGAACAATTATTCAACCATCCACATTACGGTTACCGTTTCATAATAACCTTACTTTAACATGGCGTGACAGCAGTTTGGAAGATGAGTGTAGTTTACCAATCCGTATGAAGTCAGTCTTTCATGTGACTATCAAAATCACTTGCCAGGATTAGTATTCTTTCTCTTTTGCCAGGCAGGATTGGGTTAAAAGGATCTTGATTGGTGTTCACACCTTGCCAACTAGTTTGCATGCTGGACTCATGAGAATTTAAAAACACACCCGACACCAATTCGATAACCAGAAAAGCGCGTACACATTAAACGGAGGTGAGTCGAATCTCCTTCATTTCTCAAGTGTGATGTGATGATGTGTATTGTTAACCGGCGCAAATGTGGATCATAGGCGTGTTTCGACCAATCTGTTCTTCACATTGCATGGGAAGGTATGGCTTGAGATGTTCATCGGTTTTTTTGCAAACAACAGTGATCATTAAGCTGATTCTTTCTAAGAAACCCGCCAATAAAGGTAACCACAATGTTTATAGCCTGATAGTTAACGTTCTTAGCTTTGGCCCCCCTTCATATTTAGGTATGTTAGGACACAAACAATAGGAAACTAATAGACTGTCTAGCATGGTAGGATAAAGTCGACGGTTAAAACCGGAGCATCAGTAACATCGATCATAAAGTTTTAAGTAAAAACTGGACTAAATAAAAGTGGAAATAGGACAGAGGCGAGGATTGCATTCTATATAACACAAAAACTAGCGGCAAATGACGCGAGGGTTACATCATTAATTCTCATAGATGGACGGCGATCTATAAAGAAAATGAGTAAATAATCAACGGCTAGGTAGCGGTTGTTGATTTGCTGGGAAGTCCCGTTGGCGTATTCGTATCACTGTACCCATACTCATTGCTGTAGTCTGAGAAACAGATTCAAACAGCTTCAGATTTCCCATCAGGCGATGACAGAACAAAACGAACTAGACAGGCGAGAGCACCAATGGTTGGATGTCAGGCAAGACAGGTGAATTTATTAAAGCCTATGATGCTCATTTGAACTTCTATTTGTGTGATAATTTGTTTTCCAGAATCATCTGATGTTTTGCGCTTGCGTAAAATGGGGAAAAATTGGGTTGCTCTGGTTTTAAGGATTAGAGTAGTGCATGTCGCTCCTAGTAGTGGTGTGTAAAACATTCGTTCGATAATTCGGCTACAGGTTAGCATAAAAACCAACGTCTTTCTAGTATGATCGACAGTAAGCCGTCAGTTTTGCTTGACTCATACGATTTCATGCTGATAAGCTACTCAAAAGCAGTTATCTCAATCTGGCTAGACGGATCGCTTAAAGAACTTCAGGGTGGATTACAGTAAATCCTTTGGTATTCTGCCGAAATTACAGTCGGGCACCTCATCATCATCATCTAATGATCCCTTTAGCAGGAGATTTCAAACCATCCAACCTTTTCAGGATGTGCCTGATCTCGTGGCAATTTTGTTACTAAGTAGTAAGTTGGTGCAAACCAAATAGATGGACGATAATTCTAGTACCATTTACATCACATATCTGTCAAAATGCTTCACTTTTGTCTGCTTCAATGTTGCAGTGTAAAAGGTTAGTGAAACAGTGGCACCGAAAGATTCCGAATATGTTTGGCTACAAAATGGTAGTTGACCTTAGTCTAACAGACATGCGTCTTCTTTGGATGCTGTGCTATGTGTCACCTAGTTCTTCAACTCATTCCGTCCTTAACTTCCCTAACACAGAGTCATCCTCATTCACAGTGAACGCACATTACTTGATGGGTGAAACGGGAACAGCGAACAACTACGACAGTGATGAATATAATCCGGTATGGGAACATGAATAATTTCAAACTGGGTTGTAACGAATGTGTGTGCTGCGATGTCAGTTTGTCATAGTTCAAATGAAATTCATCAAGAAGCAAAGTAAAATATCTGTACTCTGAAATGACGAAAATATTCTTCTCATTTATTCCTATCTATATCTAACCCAAGGGTTACAGAGACCATTTTGAAAACTCTTAACTGAGTGGTGTTTTGCTTTTCATCCCAACGGAACCGGATACTTTCGTAACAATCCGTATTGAACGCTTTTTGGATCCTGTTCCATTTTCAGATCTGCTCGAATGGTCTGGGTACGGTACACACCACTTTTGAACCTGTCGGATGAATGCTGAGCCAGCGTTGGTTAGAAACAATGAAAACGACTCCAACTCGTTTAACAGTGGATCTAGAAACTAGGGTTATCCGACACCTTCCTCAGTGGATAACGACTATTCAGAAAAGGGGAAAACTAACCTGTTGATGAAAGTCAGCGGTCTACCTGAGATTCTCTCGCAAGGATTGAGCTGAGGTTTCTATCAGCTGGGGTTCTGTTGAGTTTATTAATCCTCGACGTGTTTTTGAGTAGCTAAATCACGAATATTTCCCATGATTATTCATCCGTGAAAGCGAGACCACAATAAAATCGACCAATGTGAAAGATGTGTATATTCTTGGCTAGCTACAACGAGACCAAAAGTCATGTCAGATAATGCTTCTTAACAAAATTAGGTGGTAAAATCTGTACGGACAAGAAGGTTGCAGTTAAACACGACCTATTTTAGGCATGTGACAGTGAACTGCTTGTCTAATTACCAGTGGTCAAAACATTGCACATCAAGTTTAACGACTTCTTTTACAGCTTAATGAACAGTTCACATCACTGTGTCGTCGACCAGATTTGAGAGCAGTGTTATGTCGTGTCCTATTAAGATCCCTTCCATCCAGATTAGCGAAACGTTAAAACTTGATGAGAAATTTCACGTGGTGAGCCAAACTAGTGTGAACTTTGACCTAAAGTTGTTTTTAACTCATAAGCCGTTTGTTGTGAAAACACAGACTACTGATGAGCAGTCGGGGATTTGGTTTATTTTCAAGTTGACCATCACTCACATTTGATCGCAGCCTTCGCATTCAGATAGACTTTGCAGCCAGCCTCTTTCGAAAAGAAACACTAGACTCGAGTTTCGCTCTCATTAGAGCTCGTCAGTAGTGCATATCCTCGCCACGGCCGGGATTTGAACGCAGGACATTCCAACCATGAGGCAACCGTGTTAACCGCTGCGCCATTGACCTCACATTAGGCACGACCGAATCATCAAATCTGAACGCTCAACCACTCTCGCTTGTGAGCAATGATCAGGTTGCCCGATCGTTTCGATAGGAGACACAGTCACTGCCTGTTAACTCCAATCGAATGTGTTCCAGTATTCAGAGGGAAAGTTTGCCCTAGTGCAGTAAGTGCTAGGTAGAACGCCACAGATACAACCATACATCATATGTACAAAACACTTCAATCCCACGGAATTGAAGTGTCTACTCCGTCTAACCACAGAGAAAGTGTAGGGTTCGTAACACTGTGATGAATGGTATCCTATGTGTTCGGCGTGCTGAAGTTGATCTGGTATGTTTGTCGTCTTACGTTTGGTATGTTACAAAACAATGAATTCGATGAAGCGCGTTTGGCTTGTGTATAGGAAGACGACCCTAAATTTGTCTTCAATTGTTTTTGCTGTATGCAGTGAACATATGCAATGAATTATTCGTTAAGTGCACATGAAGTGTCTGTTCTTTTCTTCTTGATAACTAATACTGCTTGTCTGTTGAAACTTCCTGCCTTGTTTTTCGGCAGTCTGTCACATTCACCCGCACTCCATTGTCCTACTGAGCCCATTTACCGTTAAGTGTTTGGTTGCAACACTGAAAGATTCCTCTGCTAGGTAATTGATGTATCTGGTTGATTCACACTCAGTGTGGAAGGGCAACTTTACTGTAATCTTCTTAAATAGTAACATATTAGTTCCAATAACTTCAATCACCTTTTTGGACATTCCTTGGGCTTAGAGGATAGTTCCTTTAACCTAAAAGTCTCAAGAAGCGTTATTGAGATTGTCGAGTACGCGTTACGAAGTGAATTGCTTCCAATCGCCAGAATCGACTTAACACAGTGTCAACGAAGTTGCGTAGCATATGTGTTACCTCCAACAGATTATTTTGTGTGTTTCTTTCGGCACACCAGAAGGAGCTGAACGGAACTGGCCTAGAAGCCTAATAGAGAGTTTAGGACATTAGGGCCAACATTTTTGCGTTATAAGAGTGTATACCGGGGTTCAACTCATGACTATGGAGAGGATTTCAGTATTTCCAAGCACTGAGCAGATGAGAGCTGCAGTCCATTGTTCCTTTTCCAGAAGAACCCGATGTACGACCTGAGTGAATGCGAAAGAGGCAAGCAGGTGCAAGTGGTGTCCAGCTTCAAGTTGTTGCATTTTTACGTTATGAGTTCAGACCTTCCTCTTCTATCACATTATAGTAGGTATGAAACGTGTTTATATTACAAAACACTACGGTACGTTTCGTGCACAAAATCCTGGACCCGTAAACTAGAGTTGTCACTGTCTCATATGCAAAACCACTTGGAAGTATGTTCATTGATTTGCATTCCCAGTTTTCCTGGTGTACTGAGCAGAACACCTGCATCATGTACCAAGGTAGATGTGCCCTTCTCAGTCCTTAATTACGCTAAACCACATGAGTCTTGGATCCAAACGCTTGTTGCGTGTGACAGCTTGCTTGCTGTTGCTGCCCCTTTAAAAACATTGATGAAAATCTCTGTTTTGGGTCAGCGTGTGAGAAATATGAATGTGCTCTTAACATCAACTGTCAACGTCGTGTGTTCCAGTTGGTTGTCTTTCTATCTTATGTATAATCGGGTACGTTCACAACACTAGTGGAATTTAGGACGAAGATCTGAAAGATGAGTTATCCATATGATTTTACCTGCTGAATATGGATAACTTGGACGTCGTTAGTGAAAACTGGTTTATACGTGCAAAAGCTTAATATGTGCACTTTAGTTTGATGGCTACTTAGCATCTCTCAACTCAATTATTTACACACCAGTTCGAACTAAATTAACTTTATCACATATAATGTGGTATCGCCGTTCACTGCCGTGGACTTCTGCAACTTATAACCACTGAATATGTCTCCATTTGCTCGTAATTTCCTAGTATACTAAGAAAGATAAGAAAGTTTGATGCACACTTTGCAGATATCTCCATAAAGCTTGAAAGTCAGCATTTTTATTACTGCTGCGAATTCGTTTATCAGGAATAGGACATTTCTTGATTTAACACTTACTGTGCCACTTGGTGTTATCAGTGATCCGTCATTAATTCACGTGCAATCGATCAATTTTGAAGTGGTTGTGGGCAGCTGAATTCCATAGGTTTCAACGAAGACAATGACGAATATTCATGGTTTCGTACGACTGCTGGAAACCCAGTTTTATCCCCGCAACCACATGGACAAATTACACTTACAGCTTGGACAGAAGCAGATTGCCGAACTAGGTTATTACTCTTGCCAAGTCCCTTTATCCAGTCCACAGGCAGAACTTGTAAACAATGCCTGGAAAATAACTCCGTCAAAAAAGAATTGAGGGTCTTTTTGTTGCACTCTCGCAGTCATTCCCCTAGGCGGATTCAGTCTAAGAATTTTAAATCCCCCACGATATCAAATAAATTACTGACCATTCGTTTGGGTGAGGTAGAAATCGTCTCGCAAACTTGATAATTAACCGAAAACGTCTAAGTCTTACGTTGCTTTCTCCGAATGTCATTTCTTATGGTTACGGAAGAATGGGTCGAATTGTTTTAGTTTGCAAACAAAAAGCTTGGAAGGTTTAGGAAAATGATGTTTTGACGCCTAACTCTGCAACGTCTACCTACAAATTTCGTTACCGATAAAGATGTACATAAGTTTTCCGTTGGCCCTGGTAATGCGGATTCCGTCGTGCAGGTATCTGACCAAAACGTTAAATCAGGTATTGTGACAAATTTGGAAATTATTGAGCGGCGTGAAAGCGGAAGTATAGGATCGAGATTTGGAAAGTGAATCGACGTTTTCAGATCGAAGTTCAACAATACGTTTTAAACTCTGGTGATATATTAGTGTGGACAACAACCATCAATCCTGTTGAATGCTACAAAAGCCGCTGAAGGTAAATGTTAACTATTACATGGCCGTCAATGAGTGTCGTTTATAAACCATTCGTCCACAAAAAATTGGGGCACTCTTGTTTGTTTTCATGGTTCAGGTTGTTTTTTTCAACCAAGTCACAAGGACACTAGCTAAGCAGGTTACGTTAATGAAAATCCGCTGAAACGTTTTGACAGTCAACATTTCTTTTGGATATTTTCACTCCCAATTTCTATCGTTTGGACTCATAGCTCTCCTGAAATTTTTAAACGGCCATAAACTTTATCAATCCATGACTTGCTGGTGCCAAAGTTTATCTATATGATGTGTTGTTCCATGTTTTCAGTTAACTTTAACAGCTATTGGCACCACTTCAAACATTCTCTGATCACATTGTTGTTTGTGCTCCAGTTTCAATTCTCTTGTTTATTTGGTTGATTCCAGTAGGTGTGAATCTGATTAGAGTCGCCGAAGCGTTTAGTAAAGAGACATGACAAAAGTTTGAATGATTTAAAGTAACTTAGAAGAAAGTTTCGGTACTATCTCAACGTCATACCAAATTTATCCCGAAGCGCTGAACCCTTGTTCATTATTGTGTAAAGGAATTCAGTTTGTAGACGAAAAGTCTTCTATGTACCTTGCAATAAGTTGTTGAATTCCCTTCAATTCGTTTTTTATGCCATCACTTTCTGTAAAACTTAGTCCGATTTAATTTGTGACGCTGTACTAACTGGGATTGGTGGTGGCTTGCGGCAATGTTTTTCAGCAAACTGTTCTCTGGAAGTCTCATCCATTGAGTAGGGCATTAGATGCTTTCACATAAACCCAACGATGGCTTCCAGTTTTATTGTGGGGTGTTACTCAGTTGCCAAAGTAGTGATGCAAATCGAAGTCTGCTGTTATCATCATCCATAGGGGATTGGGTTGCATTTACCGTTATTTGACAGCATTGGTTACATCGCGTTCAGCAATGGTCATTAGAAGAGGTGATGAGCTTCGTACGCCTCAAGATAAGATGATTTTTAACTCTCATTTAGTACGCGACTCTAAATTTTGAGGAGTGGATGGCTCAAACCGTTAGCTTTCTAAGCTATTGCTCATTTCTTGATCGGTAGTAGTTATCGCCTTAAGGTGTGATCACAGGCCTACTTTGAGGGCATTTGGAATTGCAGACGCTCTGATACTCAACGTGAAATACTGCACTATATCGAAAATGAAATAAAATTGCTACATTCCTGAGAGGATTGTGGGTGGTGATCACATAGCTAATAAGTCTGTAACACTTCAGAGGCGGATTCTGTAAGATTCTCAATACATGCATATTGATCTTGATAAACTGGAGTCCGCGGTTCTATTTTCCTTCTGCCAGTCAACGTTGACTCAGATATTGTCTCTGCTGCCAAGAGAAGATTAAACTATTTCAGTGAAATCAAGTTCAGAGTTCCATATGGGGATTTTTGTCAGTGTTGGAGAAGCCAAGTGGAAGAATTTGTGCAGATTGTTGTTCTTCGTTTATATCAAAGTCCCAGACGTCGGTGAACATCTCATATTCTAGATGACTGGACTTCTTTTTTTTACCAAAGACCCAACCGCAGAATTTTTCATGCAGATGTCACGGAAATCATTTGATTGAGAAGGTTCAACATTAGCCTTTGTTGCCAATAACAGCTCCCGTTGTGTCCACGGAAGAAACGAAAATGAACAACACAAACCAACTCTTAGCATTTACTCAGTTCGCTTTGAAATCCTCAACTGAATTGCCTGGCCAAAAGTGTTGTACGGACTTCGGGAAATGTTATCAATGTGACCAAACGGACAAGTTCAACCGAATTTAATGAAACTATTCATAACCTCCTAGTACAGCATCTTATTAGTGCCCATACTACAACCTGGAGTACAAAATGAATATAGATTTGAACATCTTAGTTGTGGTCTCAGTTGTGGATTCCGAACTGAACCAATCACAGCTAAGTTCTGCTGACACTCCTGAGTGTCCAGTTGTTGACGATTGTAAAGCATACATAAGGACGTTTTGCGGTTGTTCTGTCTACGTTTCAAGCTTAGCGCTTCACTGAACTGAAACATTTATTTGGTGCAACGGCTTCTAAAAGTGTGACATTTTCGAGACAGTTGGGAAGTTGTTTGTAATTCTGGAGAATAATGTTCATCCTGACATTTCGTACACGTCGTATCATAGAGTTTTCAAAACATTCCAACAGTTATCTTATGTAAGCTGCCAGTAAGTCACTGGCAAGTTGACACTTTCCGGCACGATCGCTTGAGTCTTTCTGGCCCTCCATTTCCTCCCGTGGAGGTGTTATAGACAATACTATTTTCCATGGGCTAACTTTATGTCGGTTAGTTTGATTAGTAAGTCACCCCTCTTGTCTCATTATCGCACATATACTACTGTCATATATGCAGACATTATCGACCACAAATCCAATGGTTTTAATTTGGGTTCCAGCAGCGAGAATCATTTCGGATAGTTTGTTTTTCAGCCGATTGTGACCACTGACTATTTCAAATTTGTCAACTCGCATTTTACCCAGGTTAGACAAACAACCTGGCATCGCTAGGCCACTAGCAACGTCAGATTGTGGGCGTCTTACTAGTCAGCAGTAGGATCAAGTCGTGATTGGGAAAATAATATGTTACGTATTGTCAGTTAAGCACCGGAGTTAATGGATTTATATCAACTTCAAGAACTATAAACTATCTACACTATTTCCAACCAGCAACCTCGACACGCTCCCTGTAACTGCATAAGCAACATTTTGTATGATTTTGTATACAAAAACACCATTTCCAATTATGTCACGATGTAACCCAGAAAAATAAGGCACGCTGACTAAAATAAGTCGAAAGAAAAGAAATCGTTTGTCTAACGTCCGAAAACTGGCAAACAGTTGCAATAGCTTAACGACCTTTCTAATTAGTTTTTAAACTTGATGAAAACCTACCCGGTCCGCCAGATACTCACCCAGGATTGGGTCAATAAGATTAAGAAATGTTTTCAGAGATGCTATCATGTAGTCAACTGATAACCACATCCGATTTCTACAGTGATTTCATACTTCTATATTCGTGTTTAATCAATCCTAGATTTTTCCATTCTATTTAGGCGGAGTGCTCGGGTTCAAGTTCGATCCCAAGAAGTATTGAAGGTATTTAATTTCAGGTATTTTTGATATAGTGCAGATGGCTAAGTTAATTTTCCACCAAAGATTTTTGGGCTCATATGACTGAAACACTGTATCGGACACCACTCGACTTCCAAATAACCTGTGGTATATAACAGGAAACCCCATGCGCTCACCCTTGAGTAATTTAACCCTCAATGGATCAACTGGTTTGCTAAGCTTAACAGTAGATGTTGAGTTTACCAGTCCTTAACATGAGCTCGTATGAGCTCAAATCTTCCAGAAGATTCCCTTTGAAAATGTGTCTATGGAGCGTATCTGTAACCATCTGCACGTTAGTGGCCTAGCCGCTTTTAGCTTCAACTTAGAGTCACGAAAGCCGAACTTTAATTAAAGGTTTGCCACAAAGTTTATTCCTTGAATTCAAGTTCAACTTACAAAACACTTTCAAATGAAGTCCATGCCTTTATTCCCTTCCTAATTTTTGCCGAATTTATTGGTGTGTCATTAACAGGCTTGGGGCTCAAAAGGTTAGAAACTGCATGTGTACTAACGTCTACAAATTGTCCATCATAGACAGCTACGATTACAGCGGCCATAAAAGCCTCCTAAAACAACACCCAATTGTTTGACGGGTATAGTGAATATTTCAAGTGCACATCATTATCAATAGGCATTACCGGATGAGTTATTCACATACCTCAAAGGTGGTGGACAGTTTTTGATATGGGAATGCCTCGGAATTACCTTCGAAATTAGTTTCACGAGAATCAGAAAAGCTATTGGAATTGATAACCCATAGTGTTACGTCCCGGTGCAACGGTGTATGACAACCTTCCGGGGACACTTGGCTTTACATTAACTGACATTAACTAAGATGATGTACTAATGAGTGGCCGGACCGCAGACGAAATCTCCTGTAGAAACGACCGTGGGCTACAGAGAATAAACGGTTTTTCACAATAAATGTGAACTTTACTTGTCCCACCAATTACTTATTCATGGTTTATGAACAATCAACACTGATCCTGCCACTGTCATTGTAATTCAAAATTTACCGCCAAATAGAGACCAAACTACTTTTAATGTTTTCGCCCATTAAGTCAACACAAAACTGTTTTATCCACTTTGCATTCACTCAGTTTGAACCCAATCTGAGAATATTACTCCAAGAAAACATCAGTTTGCGGTGTGGGTGCGGTCATTGCTCATGGCACTGTGAAGGAATTGAGGCAGGCAACAAGAATGAGCACATCAACAGAAAATTATCGACAGATAAAAGAAGACCTAGCAGCTTATTTACTAAGAAAAATGTCGTTAACCGCCTTAGGACTGCCGATTTACGTTTCTCACGAAACACAGATCGTTAGCTTCCAGTTTTGTACCAGAGGCGATAGTTTAATGTGCTCAGACAGATATTTCCGACGGTAGGTCACACTTTTGCTAATCTGTAATGGTATGCTTCACTATCGAAATACAATAAGTTTTACTGTAGTGTATGTTGTTCAACACTTGATCATTCTGCAGGCAATTTTGGGAAAGTTTTGATTGCCTGACCGCAGGGGATTATCCAGACCACAGTAGAGAACGATATCGATCAGAGGGCTATTTGTGATAACCATTTCCTTCGAACAAGATAGGTTAATCCATATAGTTAACATAACCATCAGCAGTTCTTTAGCTATATATTATGCTCCTGAGCAACATCAGAAGTGATGGGGCAAGCGCATCAAATTGTCGTAGGCAGCGAATCCTGAGGACAATCAATTGCAGATGAATTTATTATTCTCGTAAAATTTGCCAAACTGTTCGAAAGTCCTTTTGTGAGCATTATTATGCAGCCAGTTCGTGATGTCCTTATCTGACTGAAATCGTTGGGAGGTACTAAATGAGGTAGCTGAATGATCGCCCGTGTGTGTGGAATCAGTTGAAATTCTAGTGAAATTTTTTCCGATTTCCTAACTCCATCCGACTTTTCTATGGGATCATCTTGCTGAATTAAATTTTGGAATCAAACATCTCGTTTTGATCGGCACTCGTTACAAGTGTCAGGAGTGTTTTTTCGATGGAAAGTTTAATGACAGTCAGCTAGAGTCCGTTCCCTTAATCGCTGATTTTTCACTTCGAATCTCATGAAGCGCATTCGTTCATTAAGGGCATAGCTCAAGTATGTATGGCTTCAACAGGTTTGTTTCTGAAAACATTGGATGAAATGTCTAGTTTTCAACGAATTATTCCCAACCAAGCAGCCAAGTGGATGACTGTACCATTAACTTTAAATGCGCACTAATTGAAGTGGGAGTAATTGGGATCACCGATGAAGTCAGTTGATATTTTATATCCCATTGCCGTCTAATACGCCTTCTGGAAATCACAGACAGTTTGCATCAATTACATCAGTGTTTCGAGGAAGTCGGTATGGAGTACTCTGTGTTAGCGTAACCTAAGCTAACCTCTGTTATGGAATTAACGTTCACCAGCTGTTCAAACTTGGACACCACTTACTCATTTGGAACTAGTGGACTAGACGTCGAAAGTGTCGCTTTATAACGCAGTCAGCGTCAAACGATGGAATTAACTTACCAACTTATTCACCCATGAAGGAAAGATGTGAGCGTGTTAACTACTAGTGAGATTTTCTGTTCCATCTAACATAACATTCGACTTACCATCAGCATCTGCAAACACCTTAGCTCTACGCCCATCATTGAACACTCGGTTGGGAAGGAAACGCAACGGGCCAATATAACAGTGATATCAGTAAGCCAGTTTGAGATGAATTCAACACTTTTCTCTTGCAAATATCAAATGTTTACTTCATACAAGTGATGTGAAAGTTAAATTTCTTTTACGGAGCCTTTTGTAAACTAATACTGTGACTGGTATGATATTTCATATTTTCCATAAAAGAATTTGTGCTACCAGTCTTCTTTGCTTTACAGTCCATCAAGTGATCATTCTGATCACTAGGTGCTGATGACTTCTGAACCAAGCCTGTTTGCAAAGTTTGTATACAGATCTATGTGAAAAAATCAACGTTTCGGCTGTGGTCGAACCAGCGACAGAACAGCAAGATATTTTTACCCTCACATTCTCTAGGATGTCTGACACGATTGATCGCTTCATTCTGTTATTAAAACACTGGGAACTACTGCTTAGGTGGCTTGAGTGTCACACGACCTGAAGTATGTTACTGGTCAGAGTCAACAACTACACACCAGACTATGTGTCCGCCAACAGCAACAATCCATAGTGTTCCATCCTGGACCTACTGTTATTCGGCCTATTCATCCTTAACTTAACAAGCCATTACCAGATAACTAATGTTGTTTCCGCGACAAAACGATCGCGGATGATAGATGGTCCGAGGAAGGCCGTACGTTTCAAAACAATTTCAATTCATCAAGTGGTCAGTATATGATTATTTCCCTGTAATGTCGATAACTACAAGGCCACATACGTCAAACGTTAAAAATATGTTTTGGATAATCTCAACAATCACTACCTTATGACACTCGCCTAGTGGCGCTGATGATATTTATCCCTTTTGAACTTAACTTCGTAAACTTCAGAAAATATTAGATGGATGTGACTTGCAGAGATAGACTTTGTTATCTGGATTACCATGAAACACCAGTTATACTGTGCGCCCTCTCATTAAAGTAAGTGGACAGCATTGTCGCTTGCATATGAGAATAACATTATTCTAGTTGAATGCTTCCAAAGACAGGTTTTTGAAGCGCTCATGAGCATCCGATTACCTTTACCGGGAGAAAGCAGCAGCACAGAAAACTTGTGACAGACAACAGGACACCCATTAGTAGACCGTAGTAAGTGTGAACGGAAAACTGAAGAATAATTATTCTAAAATGGACTGAACGCTTGATCGTAGAAGAATGCTTTCTATTAGAGCGTGCCAACGCAGTGTGTAAATTTATCGCTATTTTTGGATCAAACTTAATTTTCATGGCTGCTTTCAACCAACACATGCGCAAAGGTCTGCTGAAGCTACAGTTTTTATGGCTACATTCAAAATACTCTTATAGTTCATACGATGTGTCTGCTGGTGTCTCATCAAGTTAACAGGCCATGCGCCAAGTTTTATTCCTCCTGCACTGTAAACGTTTGTAATGTAACTGGGATTTTTCTGACAACAAACAGTACTAACAAGCAGGAGAACATTTCGTTTGATGTGGACATCATGATCTTTTTGACAAGTCATCGGTTTTGAGTGCATGATAGAGTTCAAGCTGATTACACGTCACTTTGCATAAATTCACGTGAACTTCAGTCGACGAATAAACCCAATTGCAATTCACTACTTTTATCTTCAGCGTAAGGATGCAGGGTTTTAGATTTAAGAAATATCAACCTGTCTGCCGAAACTGGCAGAATTATCTTGTCGGTCTCCGGTAAGACTGTCGACTGATCGACTTACGAAAACTCAACAGAACTACTTGTTGATAGAACTTCTGGTTTACAGCAGTAGGCTCTAATTTGACCTGAGACCTATGTAAAGTAAACTTTCGTTCACAGCTCTACAACATGTGCTACACCTTAAAGTTCAAGCTTTGATATTCCTTGTGGTATCAACTAGACCTGCTAAAGTATCTGGTCAGCGTCGATTTTCAATGCAAAACTAAAGTTAATCTAATCAAAACTTGGACTTGACGGGCTGATGGTTTTTGTACGAATGCCCGGAATAGTTGCATGCACGTAATTTCATTGAACTGAGAAAATGTCTTGCTCTGTGTCATAATTGAATCATCTGACAATTTGCTGTGCATTACTCATTACCCCTGATACAAGTGGAATATTCTACTGGTAGATCAGTTTTAAAGACTGACGGGGTCTGAAGAGACAATTCAAGACTCTATTTAATAGCTGTTTATTTTCTCAAAATCTGAGGATAGTTAAGATAACCTTTGTTCATTCGTACGCGCAACCAGGAAACACACGTAGTCAGCTTTGTCAGATTCAGAGAAAACACCTAAAGCATTTGATGAAAATGTGTCAATAGAACATCAATCACAACGGAAAACCCTGTTAACTACAGGTTTTTATCATTAGCTGTTTTTCAAACTGTGCAGACAAGAGAAACACACGTTTACTTCCGACCGGCTAAGCATTGGCAAGCTTTATTTTAGCATTTTAGCGTTACCACTGAGTCACTGTATTTCCAAAATTTGTGAGAAGTAATTTATCAGACAGTTTGGTCATACAAAAACAGTGAACCAGTAGACAGCAGATAGGTAGTACCGTTACTTCGATTGAGACGTGAGTATAGCTATCACTGAGATGTCAACATTGCGACTGTAATTGTGTAAAAGACGTTGAAATGATCACAATACGCCTAGTCCCGATTACGGAGGCATGCGACTGCGCAGATACGGATAAACGATTGCCAGTACCGGAAGTTGGGTCATCCAAATTACTACGCCATAATAGTTATTACCACATGCATGTGCAAAATCCTATATAAGCGTTGACAACTCTGTACTGACGACCACAGCAAAGACATCAAGCAAGCTGTTGCTCTAGGTGAAGGGGATATTAATCTTAGTCTACGCAAAAAGTTTGCGGCTTAAGCGTTAGCCTTAGAAATTCCAGTCAAACTGTTATCAAAAACCCCCGACAGTTTACGTTTTGAAGTCAACTGCTGCGGTATTTAACTTCCCAATCTGTCGTGGTAAAAAAAACTCAATAAGAAGGGTACGAATAAAAGGTGAAACCTGTTGCCAATATCCGCAAATATGAAATACACCGTTGACGGGAGAGTAATAGTTTGTTTTATATGAAAGTTGGTGAAACCGTTCTGCTCACTGTATAGATATACTGGCGGACTTGATTCTTATCAACAAAACCTTTGTTATCCCAGTTTATTGTTCAACGAGATTGCTCCCAGTAATAAGTAGTGGAATGAAATTCCATACATGCAAGCTACCAAGCAATGGGAACCTTCTCAAATGAGGTTTGCTCACGTAGAAACTCATTGCAGAATTCTGAGGTTAAAGCGAGTGTTTCAAACCGTAATCGAGCGGTAAGGACTGATGTAGCAGATAAAAAGTAACAGGTTTTTCGGTTATACTAATGGTTCACCACAGGGGCCATTGGAAATGGTTACCACAATTTAGTCTGGCAATGTGTCAGTGGTTTTCACAGGTTCGTTAACATTCCATATTTATAAGATTCACATCCGTTCACCTTTTCCCGGTTGTTTTAGATCTGAAAATACAAATCACTCCACAACGAATCCAGGAATAGAAGTACGTATGCAGACAACTTTACACTCCCGAAAAAATATGCATCTACCCTAGCAGCGCTTTCTGCTGGAATTTGATAGGCTGGTTTTGGTGTTCATCTACAAAGTCATAAATTTTCTTCAGATGTCTTCTTAATTACTTCAGTGAATGTTAATCAGTGTGATCAAACTCAGCAAACCTAATGTCAAAAGTCGACATTCTGCCCGTAGTAAAACTAATGCAGAAAACCGTGCCAGCATTCCGCACGCGTTAGCTAAATAAACGCTCGAGAATGTATTGTCATTTGGTGAGGTAGAAAGTTGGGGGGAACAACACAAACTGAGGATTAGATAGCATGTCGTTCACACACGTTGATTATATGTACAGTGATTGCTTACATGCTCCAAGTTGAGCTACAACCGTGTTTTGAGGATTTGGATGAAGAAACCTTCCCAGTTTAAACCCCCTAACCTGAATGCATGAAGTTTTTAAGCATATGGAAAAGAGGCTTGCTGTTGAGAATGTTCTAGGCTCGGCTACAAATGGGCAAAAATTTAACCAGACATCCCGTGAATGGACATCACAACTGAGAGTTTAAACGTGTCCCATCTGCTGAAAATAGTTAAAGGCTTAAGTACTTCAGCAATGTTAATTGGCCATGAATCAAATTCAAAGATAAAGAGTGTCGTCAACAAGGTTGTGGATGAATATAAAATGCAAAATGGAGATTTCACCTTGTAGTCAAATGATCACGTCAAAAACATTTCACTAGCTGCCATCAGTTGTTATTCAGCTAGCTTGACGATTCTGTCTCGAATCGTGCAGTTGTATTAAACAAATTAGTAGTGACTATCTTCACGGCAAAATGGGCAATGTAACGTGATCGACAGTGTTGTTGATAGAAACTGAAGTGTTCCCACGGTCTTCGTCGGAGAGGTCAGGGTATGTCATGTTTAACTGTGGCTTTTTACCCCAATTAGACAATAGTCGTTGAAATGTGAACCCACGCAAAATGATGGGGATTTTTGGTTGATGCAATAAAATCAACTGTTCAGCAGAAAATTGATTTGTACCGGTTCGAGTTGAATGAACAAAGCAATTAACGCATCTCCCATTGTTGGTGACCCAGTTTTCGTCCACAAAAATCTGCGAACATAGCGGAGGTAGAACGTTATTCTATAAGATTCAGCTTTATGTAAATTGTGCTTCGTTTGATCTGGTTAATTAGCTAATGACAAAACCCACGGATAGCGCGAAATCTGAATAGCAGGGAAGTTTTTGATTTGGAAATTACCAGTACACATTTAAACGATTTTATATTGTAAAACAAACATTTATGTGGGCAGACTGACTGGCTACTCATACGGAACCGATTTCTGCAAAACGTTTGAAATTTGATTTGTTCTTTTCTAAGGTAGAACGACTGAGTCAGAATCCGCATCAGCAAACATAAATTCTCCTTCCGTCTTGTTACTCAAACGTGTTCATATTGTCACTACTCTATAGTCCGCAGTTGTAGACAGGTTCCTGTTTGAAGAAGAAAGGTTCATAAGTGAGAATACTTTCCGTACTTGTACAGTCAAGCCTAGTCAAACAAATATATAACAAAAATCATATTGATACTGGTTTATTTGTGTAGATAAGTTCGATTGTACCCATGGTCATCGGTCTTAGTCCCAAGTGAATATGTTTGTTCTATTACAGCAATTAATGTAAAATGCGTCGACAATATTTACCTATGATGCGTGACATGTTTCGCGAAGATTCCATAATAATGATGATGAATTTGTAGTAATATATAATGGTTTGTCTAATACAGTGGCATTTTCTGAAGCTAGCCTCTTCAACGGAACATCGGAATGTGCCTTTCAGGATATTAAGCTGATTATGTTGTATTCTTTGTTTTGAACCATCTCCCACAATCCTCAGCGAATTGGAGGTTGCAGCTTGGAGATTCATTCAAACAATTAGCTCTGCGGTAATCCGTTAAAGTGAGAGTGGACGCCAATCGCTGTACTGTTATACTTCAGTTTTCCATTCAACGTAATGGTTTTCTTATCGTGAATATGCCCAATTTAGTCCTGAGAAAAACGTTTTCGAAAAATCAGTACTCCTATGTAACAGATTGATCCAGGCTATCGATACAGGGCCACGGAAGGTCCAATGTTTAATGTTTAATGGATTTCCCTCATTTTCTTGGTGCTTATCAGTAAGAAAGCCAAGATGTGCTGACCTTTGTTGAACTGTGTAGAAATCCTTGTATTCCTCGAGGTTGCACGACTTTATCAAATCGGTCAATTTTTAGATTTACTACTTACCTCCATATAATCATGTTGTTGCTTTCAAAACCTTCAAAATATAACGTTATTTAGAAGGAATAATGCGAATATCCTCAATAATCAGAATCCGTAACAAGTCGAATGTCGAATTTCTTTGACTACCAGGATGAACAGACATACAGAATTAGTGCAACTATAGCATAAAATCTATTAGAAAGAGGCAAATAACAGTAGGAAATACTCAAAAAATATACGCACTCATGTAAGTGGTCGCTTTCGGATCATAATTACACTACACTTCAAGCGGTGGAATTGATCATTCGCTGATATTGCAGGACATATTTTAAAAGCTTTCAATTTGAATATAAAAGCTAACCGTTACCCAAAATAATCCTTATTACTGAAAACTGAGTTAAGTCAAATGTACTGTATCACTTCAGTGTTAGAATAGATTTCTGACTCGAACCAACCGTACATATCATAGACGGACTGCTTTAACGCAGATGACGAAATCAACTTCACAACGTAAGGGTTTAATGCTCAGTCTGTATCAGGTGCTGGAATGGGAGGACACAAAAATATTCTCCCGCAAAGAAAACGTGGTATACTATGTTTGAGTGTAATTTGGTTTCGTCTTGGGTCCCCAGTACGAATGATATGGAATATGTCCTTTTTGTTGCGACCTTATCTTATGTCACGCTGAATGTACGAACGAGTGTGCGATGCATACATGTATTTGCTACTAGATGTTGGCTATTTGTCATTCTGATTCGCATTTTTTTCAATAGTCTGCCGATAACCACCCCGGTATACTGTCGTAGTAGTAACATCATCCAGGACTAAACATGTATCAAAAGCATTGCATACATTCAACACACTTTCAAGGTAGAAGCGGGTTTGAAACCAAGAAACCTGAAAAGACCGTCGGAGTTTTACAGTTGTAGCATTATATGTCCAAAGCAATTCAGGAAGGTATGTCCACAAATTTACCACCGTACACCTGTTAAGATTGTTTATTGAACGTTACCGGTCGGTCTTGTATTTCATCAATCTCAGGATAAGATGGAGCAGCTTGAGTTAGAATTAGAGTTTGAGCGTTTACACGTTTGGGTTGAATCATTAGTATTCGTGTCAAGTGTCGCTAAGTAAAAAATTTCAAAAGAATTCCGGCCAATGCCCGTAATCGTTACCTAAATCCTAAGCCGTACTTAAGTGACATTCTGACTAAAGGATCCATTCACCGACTAGAGGATTCAGTGGTAGCTGCTGTTAACATATCGAAGATCGATAGAAAAGCAGTTACTTTCTGAATGTCATGCCCGGAAAAGTATTTATGTTATGATCGCTCCATTAAGTATCAACAACGTTTTAATGTAAACATTATTAATCGATTTTATCAGAAAGAACAATTTCGAATGTTTAAGAATTCTCTACGAACGGTTTTCTAATTTATTGACAGATTGCTCGAGGAATTCGATCGATAGCAACCGTAGCACCAGAGATCACCGAGAAATGATGGCACCTCTGTTCTAACTATTATTTATATAAATCTTCGTAAGTTTCCTTTTTCAGCACTTGCCGCCGTTTTTGAAGTCCTTGAGGAAAGACGTAGAACACCTTCCGATAAAAGATGCACTGGGGCTCTTAGACTCAATATATTTGCCGGATGTTTAGTAAAAACAGTCCCTCTCGATGTGAGTCTTTTGTTTACAGGTATCACCTGCAGAAACATATGGACACTTCTATGGGTAGATCCGATCTAATGTTTCAGGTGTTGATACAATGGGCTATGCAATTTGTCACCTGTGTGACCGGTGAGACAAGAGATTCAGACAGCCTGCTCGTTGTTCGCTTGGATGCAAACGCCAAATATAGTAAGGTATGGAGTAAGGAAATATACGCAATCAAAACAGGAGGAAAATAAATTAAATCACTTCATAGCTGTTAAGGAAGTTGCGTAACTTTCGAGCAGCATCATGCTGGACATAAAAAGTTCTAGCAGATGTAACCCTTCTTGTATCTTCAAATGGTTTCATTGTCCACTGTCGAGATAATCTACGAGATAAATGATTTTGAAAGTAGGTTATCCTTTAAGGTCCAAAAGCTTCAACGCATTTGGAAAATGTGGTCGGGGGCAAAAAGTATGGCTGGTGACCTTCGGCAGAGAATCTATTTTTCAATTCACATGTTTACACGTATGTATGTGGAAAGTTGAAAATTAAAAATGACTGGAAGTGTGGAGTATAAAATTTCACCATGCGCTATACTGTGATCAGTCCGTACCTTTCAAACGCAATGATACACTTAAAGCTGGAAAAAATGGAAGGACACGTTTCGGAGATCGTTCCAGCAACCATCACATAGACGTGTCAGTATTTCAATTCAATTGTAAAAGTGCAACTTGTAATGCACAGTATGAGCCATTTTTGCTCCTCAGTTCATTTGTATCCTAAAGGTAGTTGATGCATATTTTTGAATCATAGGGTTATATACTGATGGATCGAGGCTGCTGCAGAATTCTCGCGAGAGACGTTTGCGAAGCACGTCTATCACCGAAATTTTATTGCAAACCTATAAATGTGTCAACGCTATAAGTTAAAATTCCATCAGTGGAAAAATCTTGGTCTACAGGATTTTAGACCACAAAAGTGAAGCAGAGGGTTTACCTATGAATCGACCTATGATGATATACCCTCAATAAACTCACTCAATTCTAACCCGGTTACCTATACACAGCTTGATGAGATGCTTTGCAAACAAGCTGTTCCTCATTAACTTCAATCATTCTGAAGCTGATATGGAACGGGTTATGCTTGTCGTAAAAACAGCCTTTTTTCTCAAAAGATACGTAATCAGTGCCATGGTTGTCTGAACAAAAGTTGAATGAGATCAAGTGCACGTGCAACTAAGGCTCATCCCGTTGACACAGAACAGGGCTCCAACTAACTAGATGATCGTGCTCTCACAAAATCTAATAAATTAGATTCCACATTCTTTCAGGAGGAGTCGGAACTCAGCTATACAATCCCCAATTAGGTGTTCATCAAAAAGTAGTTTGTAGCCTCCGTCACCGTAAGCCTTCAATGCCAAAGTGAAAACTCCGACATCAAGGTGGACACTGAGTTTCCATTTATCAGAAGAACCTACCTCTCATATGAATACCGGATTTGCTTTGTTTTCGATTAGTTGGTAACCCTCATGATACAGCGTGCAGTGTGATTCGCCCCATGATGGATGGCCAGGGTCAGATAGTGGACAAAACCATCTCCGACTACTCATCCTTTCATCTGAATTATTCCTACGAATTCTATACAGATATCGAGAGAGTATCATCAGCTGACTTCTTCGTCGTGCTTATGAGTCTTCTCTTGAATATTACGCGAATCCATTCTTGAGTTTAGATTAGGCCCGGTTATTGATTTCGTATATTTACTTGATTAAGACGGATATTTTGATTAAAAACTGATACATCATTTAGCATACAATTTGAGACTGCTCAGGATGCTGAAGTTGCGTTGTATCCGGAATCCGGTTCCCTTGAACAGTTCAACATAAACGCTTGCTGAGATGCTTGAACACAGGTTGTACAGTATTCATACTTTGTTGGTTAAAAGTATAAGATGGCTTGCAGATTACCATTGCCAACGGAAGTAAAACAAACACTTCATTCATCATTCATTGGTTGATGTCGCCCTCATGACCAACGTAGACAATTGTATTAAAATCGCCCACAGAGGGATTTCACTTAAGTGTCAAATGCCAACGCCTCTCAAGCGCGACTTAACTACAAGGTCAATGTATTTGGAAATCATGGTTGCTCAATTTGGCATTGAATAATCCGGAAATACTCCATAAACTATTCAGGTACCGTGATTAGTCGCAAATTGTATGCATACCTACAGGTCTTCGAGGTACAACACAATGGTCGTGATGATTATGAAATGGGATAACCACTCACTAATCCTTGGCGGTTATCAGAAACACACCTATTTTTTACTTATACCTGTTGAACGATCGACCATGATGAACACACTATTGTAAATTGTCTGACCTCATTTAAAAACTGCGGGTACAAATGGCCTGGAAACCCTCATTTGGTGGACAAATTTAAATAAGCGGTGCCTGGTCAGACTGCCAGGAATTTAGTTTTTAACCCCACACATTTAAAGCAATTCATCTACGGATAGCTCAAGTATTCTGGGAAGTCCGGATGAACTATTCAAACAAATTATTGATGCGTGAGTTACTTGCTAAATCAACGTTTTTCACTGAGTTCATGAACATAAGCAAAGGTATGTTCGACACAGTAAGTGAATAATTCCTTGTGTGTATAAACGAAACAACATCATATTCACTGAGTTCAAATTATATTTTGCCAATCTTAAATGAAATTTGCTCATTCTAGGTCTTTTCATGACGAATGAAAACGCAGGGCGTTTACATACCTCATGAGTGCAATAATCGAGTCAACTGGAGCAAGTAGTCATTAATATGAGCAACGTTATAAAGTGTACTTTATTCTTACACGATCAAGCTTTGAAAGCCATTCTTGTTGAGTGGTGTGCATAGTTGTCCTTCTAGTTATTTCGTAGAATTTGCTCAAGTTAAAATGAGTTGTTAACTATATTGAAAGAACAATTACTTCCCATTCAGTCAACCTGAATGCTATTCCTGAGAGATTATACCTAACTTGTTACATCTAATTGGCGTCACACTGCACAAAATAGATAGGTTCATCTCATACTAATTACAATCAGAATATTGTGTGATATCGGAATAGAATGTCAGCAATTGACAACTTCTGAAAAGCATCGTGTGGATATAGACCTTCCAAAAAGAATTGAATGCGGATGTCACAAGCTATCGACGTTCTGATTGTAACACAGGTGGAGGCTTCTGTCTGAATAGAACCAACAAGCCAGGAAAGCCGAGATGATTCAGGCACACTCAGTCCGCAACTCTTCGTTGGGTTGTGGTATGTGCTACATTAGAAGTACCAATTAGCCGGTGTGTACTCATACGGTGAAGCACATCCTGAGGTAACTAAATAAGCAGTAGGAGGCCACTAACGCAAATATACTTACCGAACACCGAGATGCAAATAATATCATCGCCGTGCACCTGCAGGAAACAAAAATTGAGTGGCAAACCCACCTACTTGCTGAAGAACCCTCAGTCGAGCAAATACCCTCAGCCCTTAGTTTACAGGAGCACTCCATGCTGATATTGCAGATGCCTTGGCAAGCAGTTAAAATTTGATAGGTTCAGACAGCCGAGTTCTTATAAAGCGGATAACTATCACATATTCACTTATAATGACGTCCAGTTCAAGCATTCTTTCTGCCTAATGTCATGCGGTTTGAATAGCTGTATACCACTACACCACATCCAATATTGTGTATCAATTTTTACTGGCGGGATGTCCTGTGCACTGCTTGCAATTGCGATGAGATGGTTCAGATTTTGTCTGGACGTATCGTTACACACTTTTCGTTTGCCTTGGAAAGACAATGTTTGTCAACGGTAATGATTGTTTCTAAATGAAAAATCCCGGGTTAAAAGTAACGCTCGAGTACATCTCAATTTCTGTCAGGAAACCAACGTGACCATTCCGTTCCAAATGAATGGATTTTGCGAAGCTGACAAAAGGTCTTCATAACAATAATTTTGATTCCGTTTTGTTCTGTGAAAGTCGCTCTTTTTCCTAGATACGATAGAGACTGCCGATAATGATACATGATTTATAGACTGTCATGTAATTCCGATTGCCTGATGAATGTTACCGTTTTTCAATTGAAACCATGTCAAAATTTGCCAACCATTTTTATCCACGCAAGAACAGTAGATAAAATCTGGTAGAGGTTTGTATTAAGAGTACTCAACCTGTACTTAGGGAAAACCGTAAATTGAAGGTTACGCTAATCCAATCGAAACAAATCAACTCAAAACAATCCAATAAAATTGATCTGAGGTTAGTAACCAGATAGCTTGCCAGTATTCTGCTGGATACCTCGGACTCACTGACGTCTGCAGATGAGTGAACTTACCCGGCATGCACAGCAAACTAATTTACATCAGGTTCATAGATTGCTTTAGAAGTACTGCGCGTTACTTTGCATTTCTTGTAAGCGCTGCTGATATCTTCACTGACTCACTGGTTTAATTGTGTCTGAGAAGTGTTGTATGGAGAAGCCTAGACAGTCGACCATCGCTTCCAGGTTCCACTGTAGACTGTTCATGTGGTAGGAGGTTTAATTCGTCTATAACCAGTAAGTATTTCAAGTACCTGGCAACAACTGTGGATCTGATTGTATCCGTCTGGGAGATTTTGAGCCCAAAACCCAGTCCTAACGTTCGTTTGTTTCCAGAGTTACGGTGAAATGATATCCAAATGCATATTATGCAATTTGTGTAGCGGTTGTACGTGTGTAGGTCTTTCATCTTCAGTTTCACAGGAAGTGTATTTGTTGAACAGCCGGGATGTTTTCGAAAAAAGAATTGAACAAATTAACCAAACTGGCTAGACAATGGATGGTGACATCCATCAGATCCATTACTACCCAACTGTGTTGTTCGTTAGTTTGTTTAGAAAAATATTTTTCTCAGCTCGCCTAGTTGTTCTTGCCGTATTTATAACTTATTGGTTTCAGATTTTATGACACAACGTTGTTTTTTTTTGAACCACCCGTAACTCACTTTAGCAGTTTGCATTCAGGCTGATTAGCTTATGTCTACTTTGGTTTTTGCAAGTACTTACACTGACAGATATGGGGGCAATAATGCGCATTATCAAACTTACCACCAAATTCGTGATATATATATGACGTGGGTGCGAAAGTGTTAAAGAGAATCTTTAGAATGCAATTTCTGTCCTGTTGTTGCTCCACAGTAAAAAGTCTGAATAGGAGGAAAACATAGAGGAATGCGAAAGCTGTGAACAATTATGGAAGGGTTCAACCTAAGGCAGAAGAATAGTTGGACACCTCTCAACAAGCGTAGGTACAGTGAGCTCATAATGAATTAGTCATAATGCTTTTTGTTCAAGTCTGTTTCTGTGTGGTCAATTAACCAATTGCAGGATGCAAAATTACTATCATTCTTACTCCTGCTGGTTCAAAGCTGTGCGATACCAAGCCGGTATACATGAGCTAACTGTATCGTATAGCCACACGGTCGCCTAGCGCATAAAGAAACATTCCAGAAAAATAAACAATGGCTGGCTGTTGAAATGTATAAATGAGATCTGGGAATTAATTGAACAGTCATATGTTGTTAGTGGAGAGTTTGAACCTACAACATTGTATGAGTCGTCGCATTTCCAGGTTTAATAATCTGAAATGTTTGCTGAATTGCGTTATTTAAAACAGTGAAGTAGAATAGTCGCCAAGGGATTAAGTCTGTGCATCACTTTGACACATTTTCCAGCATGCATTTGCAAAACCGCTTATTCACATGCTTTATAATCTGTGATCTGAGGAATGATGACCCTGTGGCAGACAGTGATTGATAAATACACAGAAAATGATGCCACAATATAGAGAAAACAGCGTAGTGTATAATCTACATACAGCAAACTTCTGTGATTAAAAACGTTTACATCAAAACGTCATGCAGTAACAAGGCTGTAATGTGGCAAATCCGAAAGTTACTTTGTTGAGGCTTTCAGAGCTTAGGACTGCTACCGCCTGAATTCTCTAAGTATAGCTTTCTGACATTGAACGTATAAAAAATCACAAATTATTCAGATACTGCACTTTTCAAACAAAATAGAGTTTATCCATGTCGATCTTATTGGAGACTGTATTGGTAATAAAGAATGATAGATTCGATAATTTGGAGGAGGACAGTAGCAATACCGTGAAATATGGCTGGATTCGAACCAGAGAAACCACAACCAAACGCACGACTGAACTAACACCTGAGTTACCGCACTAAGCCAGAAGCTTAGAAATGCCAGTTTCGGTCTTGCTCCCGGGTAAACCTACTGCGTTATATATAATGCAACAAATGGTTTAGCAGATTAACTGCCAAAGCCGGTTTTCTCAATCGGTACACCGATGGGCTTTAAACTTGTGAAATTTTCCAGCCCCGACGTGGCTTTGTAGGTCGGACGGCGGTGCATTTACCAATTCTAAGTAGCTACTTTTGACATCGGTTCAAATTTTGGCGAAGACCGTTTTTTCACATTTGCATCTTTTGTAATCATCCAGAATCCGATGTAAGACTGACTGTTTGTTAGCTACAGGGAGTTAGCCTGTGGTACAGTTTATATGAAAACAGACTGTATACAACGGTTCAAATTCCAAGCAACAATACTTACGATGAAATTTTCTGATGGGCAGTTTTAGTTTAAACCTTCACCTAAATTATTATCTCGAATAATATAAAGCGTCGCCTAAATCATCTGTGGAGGCATCAGAAATTCGCACTGACAGTAAATTTTCTCAGGATAACATTTAGTCCAGCCCGTGATTACTGAAGGCACAACCGTTTGAAATAGATTTTAATGAAATTTGTATGAAAAAATCTGCGCAGTTTACAACAAACTGTTAGGCCTGCCACACGCCGTAATCAATATTCCGAAAGGGTGGCCGAAAAGAAGGTTGGGCTGATTCAGTCAACATTTCCGAAAATGTGGGGCTATCATTTCTCAGAATCCTATTCGCTGTTACAGGTCTCATGAGGAGTACAGTTTACACAAGCAACCACCCGTCAGAAGTTTAATTTAAAATGTTATTTGTTTTTATTTCCCAGGCAACTAAAAGGTAAATCAAATGTTTTTCTTTCGTTTCAGAAGAGACAAGTTCTTAAAGATTTCCAAGCCAGCAGTAAACACAAACAAGCAGGAAAATGCGAGTTCCCGTTATGGTTTAGATGACAGTGAATGGGTAGTAGAAGCGCAATCAATGCATCGAGTAAACGAGCGGTGAGTTAATGTCAGTCATGCTCAGCATGCATTGTTGTGCTCAAATAGATAGCCCCAACCTCTTAGCCGTGGGCAACAGATGCTTCAAAGTTGAGGCGATGAACGTCTGAAGTGTTACAAACGACGTAGTGATCACGTGCATAATCTTTTCACGGATCGGATCCGATGAACATTGCAAAGGCATCCATTCGTATTTAACAATATTTAACAAGCCTAAGTGACAGAATATTAGGCCATTCTGTTCTGAAGAAAAAAAATTTCTCGTGAGAGAGAAAGCTTTGAAAAACGGATGCTGACCCCAAGTAAACCATTAGAATCAAGCAATGTAGACCGTTTGAACAAGATTGTAAAACACAAGTAGCTTTAATTCGAAATGTTTGCCATCTCTCACATAAATAGATAGTGCCATTCATCCTTGTTGTTTCACAATATTCGAACACCCTGCCAATGTTGTTTCAGTAATCTGGATGGCTTTGGCAATTCATTTGATCTGCTCCATATCTGACCTAAATTGGGACAGGTGACATGGAAGAAAACGTGAGGATGATAACGGGATTTTAGGCCTGATTTCTGTAGAAATAATTTATACCAACAGAATAACAAATGTAATATTATCTAATACGCGACCTGCCAGATTTTCCCAGGTGATCAGAAGTATTTTCGAACTCGTCCTTTATAAAAACATTCGCCTCCTCCAATCCAATCTTTTCTTGACAGAAGAAGATGCATGATTTATGGCAGAGTGTAAAAGTCATTACTTTGTTCACTGAACCATTGCGACATCAGATGAATATAACAAAATTTTTACGTTATGCAGCGCCCAGCGTTTTTGTGTGAAGTTCGGTATCAAGTGGATCACGCTGCTCGTTCAACCGTTTATGACGTATGTGCTTCAAGTCGGTCTGTTCAAAAAAATACTTTCATCTGAACCGCCTAAGATTCAGGGAATTGTCTCTTTAGGCGATATATCATAAATTCTTTGGCTTGTTTTAATCTTGACACCAAAGTACATTGGAGTTCTAGTGCAACGAATATCGTTCTACTGCACATATGATTTTTTGTTGGAAAATGATGACGGCTGACTACTTTTAACGGTAGGGAACGCAGTTAGTTCAGCATCACACACTTCGAAAAAATAAACTTGACAGTTTGAGACGATTTGAATGAGTGCATTTTAAAATTTCACTACGTTCGTATATGAGGTCAAAGATTGTTAATATTACCAACATGGGAAATCATCGAGCGTTGGGGCGTTCGTGATCCAATCAGAAACAAAAACATTCTCGCAATCTTGTACTCTTCAGCAAGCGCTTTCTCGGGCACTGTTGGTTAAACAAAGTGACGAGGTTTAGCTAAGCAAGAACACAATAGTCAGTATTCAGAGCCTACTGATATTTCCATCCGTTGCGCAGCATTGCTCAGGGAGGGATTCGTGAACCCATAACGGCATAAATGAGTAGTGTAACGTATTCAGGTAGAGATCCGAAAGACAACTTGAGCGGTTAAACTCAGATGTCACCCAGGAAAGTGTCAGTCATCCAGCAGTTTCATACCATTCCCGTGATTTTAACCAAAAATACTCGTTAAGTCTTTGAGACAGTTTCAAGTTCACCTACCAACCGACTACTAAAGTAATCGGTAAAACCAACACATCGTCTGACTCGCCAAGTTCATTTGCTACAGTGAGCATTTTATACCCAACTGTATCGATCCGTTCAGTCCGTAATTCGATGACCGTTCATATTCAACTGTTATTCCAGTCACACTGTGCTGGTTACCTCTGTATAAAATAGACACAAAGACAAGTCCGTTTCTCGTCCCTAATTTCTGTCACAATAGACTACTCACTCCACTTTATCTTTTATTTGCCCAGAACTATCGTCAAAAAGTACAATTTTTGGGGGGTTTTCGTTAGCGTTCTTCTCCAGCGGAATGTATTACCAATAGCTCTCTCACTGATTCTTAATAGAGGCAGAGCATCGAGGTATCGCCGCCTGCATATATCTGTATTACCTCCGTAAAGAACTGCACACGACCAGATTATCGACCGATAGACCATGTACATCAGAATGACCAATCAGAAAATCAGAAAACTACATCTGAGCATGTGTTCAAGCGATATTCCCCCCAATCAACCAGATACGTATATTTTTATTCAGTTCGCGCAGGACTCGTTTCGTGTACTGAACTCTTACGTTTCACTATCGCCCCTTATCCACTATGGTAACCATAAGCTATTCTTGTGGTTATTTGCTAACCTAGAAAATTCGACACACTTTCGACTGGTACTGTTTCCCATGTCGCCTAGTAAGCATTGCCAATCTCACGATTTTTTCTTCTCTTGGCTGCAACTGTTCACTCTAAAGATACCGGAATTAAGCAGTTCCTCTGATTACGAGGATTTGAGAAGATGTGTTGATGAATTGTGAAATAAACTTTGTCCTTGTAGGGTCACAGGTTAACAGTTCCGCAGGAGGGGTTTTGAACAGGTTGTTGAGTGGGGACGTTACACATTCCTTTCCGGTAGAAAAAAGCACTGGATGATAGAACAATGCAACTAATGTGAGAAAGGTTCCATTACACGTGTGCATCGCACAGACTATTATCACGTTAATTTATTTATAAATACCTACAAGTTGCAGGCATCTATTGATATCAGGGGTGTGAGAGATTCGGAATGCTAGTTTAGATGAAACGGGGTTAATAGCTATCTCACGATCAACAACAGTGAGGTTCATGATAAACTTTTGAAATCGCACTTGGAAGACTAACCGTATTTTATAAGTTTAATTAGATTACCCTTATGCAATAAAAACTTTCACAATAATTAGAAGACGACAGTCCAGCTTTCTGAAAAGTTAAATGATTACCGGTTCGTGTGCGACGACCATTTTGTGTATATTTTCCAAGTTATCCCAGAAGCTCTTTAATTCAGTTACGTTAATTCAGACCAAAGCAGAATATGAGTATATGTTTTTATGTTTCACCACCCGAGGATTAATGAGCTTAAATGAGACTGATGCCTACATTCTCGATCTTTCGTATTTGGATGGTCACTTGACTATATCGATTCTATGAGGCATTGCGTGAGAGAGATCTTCGTAACGACAAAGAACTTCACAAACAATAAACTTGAAATTCACTGAGTAAATACGAACGAGAAGCCTAGAATGACTGGCTCAAATCCTATTTAATTGGTAGACAATGACACGCGTTTGTTTGGCTGCGTCTGTCAATAGTTACGTTGCCGTTTCGGTTCAACAGGACTGGGAAATGTATTTTATTCCATCTTCGAGAGAAGAAAATAAGAACGTCCTAAATGGTAAGCAGGATAACAAGTGTTCAAAAAATTAGTCCAAAAAATACCAGAGAGACATGCGAATGTGTTATGACGAATTAATATGACACTGAAATCAGGATACAGATCTAATCAAACAAACTGTACTTCAATTATGACCACTTGGACAATATTTCTTACTATGTTGAATGTAAATGGATAATCTAGTAGCCTGACAGCGAACGAATTACGCGTGATATATGTATTGTCAGTTTTTCAGGTATCTACAATAGACGGTTCACATATTAACACGAATGAGCAAAGAGAAGAGAAACGAAAGTGGAAATGTCAAAGCACACAGTCACTATCATAGTCGTGTTATGAGCAATTGCACAAATCACGCTATATTTCTTCAAACCCGCGAAAAGCAACAACTTCGGCGTCGGAAAAGCATTTCAACTTTTGCATACACTTGAGCTGCTTAACGCTGACGCGGTTTGCACGTAGGCATATATATCAAAATAGAACTCAAGATTTGCAATGCTTTAAAAGAACTTGTGAAACTTCAGTTTCGATCGACTCAGGTGTCTCATATGCTTAATGTTTCATTTCTGTCGTGAATGTGGCCCCCAAAACTGGTCCTAGTATCAAACTCGTTGTGGATGCCTAAATTTGTCCATGAGTTGCTACCCTTTGGCAGAACGGATGCAGAAATTTGAAACACTGAGTTCCCTTCATCCAGTTCATCAGGACAGCAAGGAGACATACACTGCCGTAGCAATGAAACCTGATTGCAACTAAGTGAATCCGTTCATTTCATTGTTTTGACGCTTAACCTATATAACGGAATGTTTTATGCAACCGACAGATGAGAGTAAACGAAATGCTTGCAATGTATGTCTTCTTGCTGTCCTGAAGAATGGTTACAAACAATACTGATAAATTCAGCAAAGGAAACAATCAGCATTAACGAGTCAGCACCAAAAGAAGTCCTTTCTTTGTGGCGGGTTTTCGAATCCAAAACTAGATTTGTAACTTTGAAGGTATCTTTAAGGTTGCTCGTGCCTTCAAAGTGAAAGATATCGTCAACTAATAGAAGCGTGAGTTAACGGGGGTTAACAACAAGAATTTGGTCACAAGAAAGCAATAAAGGAGCCCTTTAAATAGCGCACTGCGGAGGTTCAAAAATATTCCCGGCGTCTTTCAGTTTGATGTTTCTAGGCTTATGAGATCGAATCTAGGCCACTCTTAGCTTAAGACCGAAAATATATATAGCTTCATACTGAGTAAATTTGTTCAAATGCCACTGTTTTTAGTTTGATATTCTGAGACACACAATGAATATGGGAAACGAAGGAAAATTTAATTAGATGAGGGTTAGCGGCTCATAGCCTACGGAGATTGAAACTGATAAGGTGAAAGGACTTGGAACCGGTTCGGTCCATCTTCAGGTCTAGTATTTCGAATGCACGCTGAACAAACATCTACTCAGTACGTTGATTATGTTGCTGATCATGCCGGACAACACTAACGCTAGGGACACATTGAACCTACGCTGTAATTACCAACGTATACCACGTTGTCTGTGGTAACAAAAGTTCTTTTGGAAATAATACAAAAATGAGATCGAAAGACCATTTTTGGAGCGCTTTTCAGGCGCAAACTTAGGTGGATTTTCTCTATCGCAAAGGTTCGTGCATTTGTTGCTAATACTATCCACATTGTGGATTTTTATCCCACGGAAGTTTTTTGATAGTTACCACTAAGAGCTTAAACCGAATAATAAGCACTGTACGAACGATGAATTTATCCCGACCTTTGTAAGATTGCTGTCAGAACGACGATGGAGGAATTTGGAATATTTCGGACTTAAATAAAAATAGAAATTACTCAGTGTAGTTAAATCCCTTTCGTTCTAGGAATTTCATTCAGTTGCGGATTCATCAAAAGCAGTCAGGTTATAGAAAATTTAAAAAAATTGAAATAATGTATTGCTGAGCATTTTGCTCCATGATTTGAACTTACTCGTCGAGAACTGAAGTCATAAGAACCAATTTCATGCAACAGACTTACATACTTTTGGGTCTACACTGTGCGCTTGTATGCAAATAATTCGAGGAGGTACACACTTACAGACCCTATTTGAACAACTGGAAGCGTGATTCAATACGATCTATAACGTGAAAGTTGTTCGAACGGACAGATAACCACGGATGCTTGCACAGCAGCATTCAATGAATGGTTTCTTCCGTAATCGTCTCATAATCCACTGCAGATTTGACGAAGACACAAGTTAAATGGAGTGGCCAACTTTCAAAGATGATGATTAACGGAAATGTCAAACAGATAGTTGAGGATCAGTAGTGTAGTCGTTCTTGATAAGTTGCCACTGTCGCTGTAGTCCTAAATTCATAAGCGATGCACATAGGTTGTGTGCACAGTATGTAATTTGACCGATTAGAATGAATTCTCACTGTATGTTCTCCTGACTTAATTCCACGCGCTTTTGATAGCCTGCCATTTTATTTTGTCGTTTTTTAAAAGTCACCTTGGTGAGATGACCAACCAAAGACACCTCCTGAGTTAACTAGGCTTCATTGGTAAGGATGATACTAATGCAACAGCTGACTTTTCGACATGACAGTAAATAACGGTAATTGACAAGCATGCGGAAGATAGGGTCGAAAAGTGCTTAACTCGTATTTTAGCTCCATTACGTGAGTGTAAATAGGGGCGTGACTAATATTTCAATTCAAAGTTAAAACAAAACTCTTTATTCACCCCAGTAATTGGACACACGTTCCTTCATTCAAGTCGTGTCCGGTCTCAGCATTCATTCACCGTTCACTCGATTACCAGGTTTCTGTTTCAGTAAGCACCTCATCAATGAGGAAACGATCGGGGTCTATAGGTTGCTTTTGCCAATGCATCACCTTAGATATTCCCTGGTTGTTGCTGCATATACTGTGTATTTTGTAGATTACAGTTATCATGTCAAAACACCAAACGTTTGCCAAGATATAGACCCACAATTGGCATTAATTGATCACAAAGCGATTTAATATGTATTCAAATGGTTTGCTTTTCATTCACAAAAACAGTTTGGGCTTTTTCACCAAATAGAACTCCTCAGATCACCAAGCTGCTCATATGATCATGTGCCAGTGGTCTGATTACAAAAGTTGCCGCAGGAAGTGTTTGAATATTACGGATCATTTAAATCGCTTCGCTTTCATCACGGAATAAAACTTCGTGCTCCTGACCCCGTAAGCAAATGGCGGGGAATGTTTTAGAATGCGTCCAGATGTGGAATTTGAAAGTTTCACTAGGGAGTGACTCTTGTTAGTACGCAAACCATGCCTTCATATACCTACGTTGCATACCATTGTTACATTAGTCAAAGTAACAAGCCCCCCTACCTTCTGGCTTGCGCTTTCTAGTGATGATTTTCATCGTCTACAATAAAGTGATTCACCGTGGTTTCAATCCTTTAAGAACACTACCTAAACGTTTTACTGTTTAAACTCGCTGCACAGATGGTCAAAGTCCCGCATCGACCAAAATCCGCCAACTGCACTAAAGTACAGATTCCTAACAGAACAAATAGGATTGTATTCAAACGTTATAAAGTGAGCGGTGGGCAACACCCACCAGCATACATTAGTCACAATGGTCACTAATGGTAATCTTTTCAAGTGGAGTACGACGCAACAGATAAATCGCGTCATACTATTAGCCCAAACATTAAACAGACGCAGCAACCTCCACTAGCTTAACGTTTGTGTAATCATAATTTTCCTTCATTCTTGTTATCCGCCGGTACGTGAATTTGTCATGCAAACGAATTCGCACCCAACATCGTTGATTTTCAATCTAACGAGCGACGACGAATACTTTAAAACTGTCAAAAGTCTAGCCAAAAAATAAACAACTGCAGTTTTCGTGAAGGAACGTGAACGATTAGTCAAAAATTTTCAGATTTTAGCCATATAAAACGGGGTGGTATTGGGGACTTTCAGTGGAAGTTGTTGTGAGTTAATTTACTAATCACATTGTTAATTGAGCCTGCAATTCTACATCCCCAGCACGAACCGAACTTTGTCCACAGTTTACACAGTCAATAATGTGTCACCGTTAAAGTTCGAATTGTATTCTCACAATTAAAAATTATACGATATTTTCTACCTTTAAACCAATTCATTGTAGGTCTCCTGTTAGTGTCCCTCGCGCAATGAAACAATGTTTTAACCAGTACCTCATCTAATTTATCTTTCAAGCCGTCTTCACTTGTAACTTGTGTTGGAAATAAATTCAAACTTCTGAGTTTTGAGTACTCTGATTACTGTAGGTGAGATCTTGGCAACAATTAGAAACTACTCACGACCACGTATACTACGAGTGCAACCGACACACTCAGCTAAGTACATGGACGTAGACAGTTAGATAAATATTTATCACGCAAGATGTCATCCACGTTTATTTTACTGCGCATTCCATTTTTTCGATAGAGCTCTGGAAAGTATATTAGAAAGGTTCGTTGTTTCCAAGGTGGACTAGAATATTTCGTGCTAAGGGATTTTATCTGACAGAAGCTTCGAGAACACGGAAATGCATCAGCAGTTCCTTAAGGGTGACGCCATTGTGCGCATGCCTACCGTGCAATGCGCAGCAATTTCAACAGATAGAGAACTCGCAGATAAGGAAGCTCAATGAAATGAGCACGCTTGCAGTGTTCTTCTCTTAACTTATCGCTGCCTTCATTTTTTTTCAAATAGGCGCCATTCGCGCACCCAAAAATTGCAGTAGAACTTCCTTTCAGTGACCACCTTCTGTGACTGTCCTAATTGAAGCACGGCCAAAACAAATTCATTTGGATTCACTGTCACGATTATCCAAAAACTTGCGTCATATACGACTGACAAGAATGCATGACCTTATCGTTATTTAGGCTTAACAAGATGATCCACCCTATGAACGACCCTATTCATATTGGAATACTTTTTTCTAGACTTTTTTTATTACGACACAACTAGTGGCAGACATTTAGCGTATCTGCAGAAAGTCGTAATTTGTCTAAACGGTCTGCTTCTTTCAAGTTGAACATCACACATTTGATCGCAGCATTCGCATTTCGATAGAATTTCCAGCCGGCTTCTTTATGTCAATAATGTATTGGTTTTAGTAACAACAGATGAATCCTTAGGTGAAATGCATAGTGATGTATAATTTCATTTCATTACCGCATACATACGGTAACCCCAAGACTAACATTAAGAACAAGATTATTATCTTGATTCACTTCGGTGAATCAAGAGCCAGTCAAAATCATGGGTTATGGTGAAAAATTTAATCGTCTAGAATAAAAAGTTAATTACGTACACTTCAACCGTTTTCAATAGTCCGTTTACAGGATTAACATTTAGGTCGCCTATCATCAAACCCCATACAAAACAGTGTTGGATTGCAGTTTCACTGTTGTTAGAGCAGGTGCCCTCATCTGTGCCGCGACTAGCAGTTGCACTTCGACGACGTTTATAGGAAACATACAAACAATTCACCGCTGACTTCAGATCAAACACGAACAGGTAAACACTAGTGTACACTCAAACTACTTCATTTTTGGCTGATGAATGGGGTTCAGGTGGTAGAAAGCGCTACCACATTTTAGCTATAGTGGAGGAACTCTCGGATGTGACTTTTGAGACAGGTCGAAATCTCCACTTTTTTAAACCTGCTGAGCAGCGTTTTAAATTACTTATGGTTAGGCTTTGCGTTGGCTGCCTCAAGTTGGGAATCACACAGGTAACTTCCGTTTTTTGCACTCAGGTGAGCTTTTCCATTAATCATAGTGAGGGTTGCAATTGGTTAGAGTTTCTTTTTCGTTACAGATCGCCAGTATTTCACATCTTTGCCACGTCCGTGATGCGAACTCCTAGTAAGAGATTGTGAGTTGAGCGTTCTTACTATTGCGTCACAGATCTTACGATGCACCTAATCAAGAGATGTGTCAAAATATTCATCTTGAATCGCCTTTGCTTATTGTTCCGTCTACATGTTTAGTTCAAGAGGACACGCTGAATGTTCTGATAACAAAATAGATGAATTGCGATTAACCCTTTTTGCCAAACAAAAATGGGAAAAATCTTACATTTATTATGAAGTGCGCTGTCTACTGATATATAGCAGGAGATGAACGTCACCAGCATTCCAACGTAGACATTTAGAATAAAATATTAAAATCAAATATGGGCGTAGTCTAACATTCCCTTGCATGTCACTGCCTGGCTACCATTTGTTAATTGTTAAGAAGCACTTTGGTAAGGTTATCAACCACTAAAAATAGTGAGGCTTCAAAAATTTGACATTTCTTAGTCAGGAGCATTCGCCAAAATAGGAAGCGGCAATGTACCAGATAATTTTGTTCACTGATTGTTGTTCACAAGTTATTGTACCAATAACTCTTATTATCAGGTTCGTGTATGCTGCCTAGTTCTTGTGCCGAACATATGTTCTGTCCGACTAATACACTGTTACGTGTTTCAGTGACACTGCTGCCCTCCTATCACACGGGATTCTGCACACACTTACGCAAATGTTCTTTCGATTTGAAGATCAACCATCTTTCAGTTATGACTATATAACTTTTTCTGTAGTTAAGTATAAGTTGACGGCCAAAATATGAGGCACCACCAATAGGTTAAATTCCTTCGGCTTAAGACGCTAATAGTTTCTGAGTCCGAGGGATTACACCGACTTCGGTGGCATCGAACTTCCATTTGATTAAATACTCTAATCGCTGTGTTATTCGTTGTATGATAAAATCAACGTTTGAAGTTAGCCCTTCTTAGAACTTCTTTTTCTCTACAGTGACCTACTCCAGTTGATATATTTGTTCTCCTCTGCCTACCTGGGGAATTTACAAATTGGCCATTTGATTGCAGAGCGGAATTAATCGAGTCTGGTTCTTCCGCGAGGCTGTTGAGTTTACAGATTCGCCTTGCTCATGCAAACAGAGTACTCACATTGCTCGTTTAATACGTCGCCGAAGTTTAAGTATTGACAGGCCCACGTGTGTCTTCTATAGACAGTTCTTCGAACCAAATCGTGTTCTCAGCGACTTATGAGCGTGTTCAGAAGTGGTAGGCAATTGTTGACCTCAAATTTACAAGCAATCCTCAGAACAGGTCGACAGCTAATCGGGCATTGCATCAAGTTACCTATAATTATTTTGTATCGACTGCATATAGCGCCATCAGCGTGAGGTCAATAATATGAAAAGTGTGCCATCTTTTTAGCTAGCTTCTGTTCATTTTTCAGCATAAAAGTCTGATAGTATGGAACCTAGTGAACTTTTTGTGTCTGTTTCAAATAATTGACAGCAGGACTGCTCAATGGAGACGAACAGTGATATTCTCAGTATAAATCAGAAAAGCACTTGCAATCGGTTCAATCAACCCAAAGAAAATTTCTGATGAATTTGACCGCGTTGCTAAATGAATGGACTAGTCAAACACGCTGACTGTTTATCCATTTCCCCTAGTTGAATGCCATGAAAAACTCAACCATTTTTGTAGCTGTGGTACTAACGAGCTAATTCGAAATATTTGCACCTACCAGCTTTCGTGTTTTAATTAGTTCTTCAAAAATGCTACGCAGAAAGACTAAATGAGAGCACAATCGTCCTTAGTTTTACCTGGATTAGAGAAGATTTAACGGTATGTTTAATCAAGTTTAACTTCAATGCTAAGGCTAAGTGGCTTGCTAACACATCACTGTGTTCGGAAGAATATTTGATGTAAACTGCCTTCTTTGGCCTATTCACAACCGTTATCTTGGCAGCTTCAGTTCTGTTCATCATGCGATGAATATTTCTGATCAGACTGTTTGCACAAAAGGTTTCACAATCTAATCCATACTGGGCTGATGGTGCAAACCGGAACACATTCTGCGGGACAATGCACGGTGTGGTGAACTTCATGTGCGACAGGAGCGAAATCCGTCAGGTTAACCTAATAATCCATAAACCTCTACTGGCTGTACACAGAATGCTGAACTAACTGATTGGAGCGGCCTTCAACCATGACAGTAAAAATAGCCTTTAGTTTTTAATTGAAGGCAACTAGATGATTTGGGCGAACATATCTAAACATCCAAAGAGTTCTAACACTTGCTTGTTTTATTCTTTCAATAACACATAACGCATATTTTCAGGTCACCCAGGACTTCTTTTAACTCCAGTCACAAACACTCTTGTTCGGAATCAGATTCGTGAGGCTACTCCTGGTTGGAAAGCTTTCGTGCCAAACTTAATATCCTGCATGCTGTTGATACAGGGCACACGCATTTTTGATACATAACATTGATTGAAAGATTCATGCGGTCGGTCAAAATATAACCTTGCGGTAACAGTGAATGAATGCTGTGGCCGAAGATTTGACACCAATAAAAAAAACATCCGCAGCATTAGTCCAACTGACCATGTTTTCAACCGACTCTGAGGTAACTTTTATTGTGCAGACGACCATCTTTTGTTAAACAAGTGACAGAATGTCAACCAACGAAATGACACTTCTCTGATACAGACAGCAGTGCTAAAGTGTATCTCAAAGCAACAGTGGTTTTATTTTTTGTATTTCATGAAGTTTTAAAAACTTGGTTTGTATAAGTCCCAACTTGCGGCATCCCTTTCTAGTTCACGAAGTGTTAATCAGTAACATTTCTGATTTTGTGAATTGCAGTCTTTCTACCAGTGATGTCTCACACCATTTATTTGTGTGTAAATTGGATGAAAGTTCAGCCAATTCATCTGTGACTTCTAAGCGGTTCACATTATTCGTGCAACATTTTGCAACACTTGGGTGGAGCAACATTTCGTTCGAGGTTGACCTGTAGTTATTCGTTAGTCAAGCTACTTTTTGGTTGTAGAGGAGATCAATGAAACGGTTACAACCTGCCTGACAATTACTAAAGCTTCACTGCAGCCACTGAACAGCTTTTGTTTGAAAACTATGGTTAACCAGCCACTTTCGTTGGGAGCTTGACTACTTTAGAAACTGAGGACATCACGTTATCTACTAGACCCTGAATACTACCAGCCCAGTTATTATAGTGCATGTGCGACTGGAACAGACGCCTTTAGACGTAACCTGAATACCTTGCTGTCGAGCACTTGTGGCCACCCTTACGTAACAGACTGGCTGGTCCATTCTCAGTTGCCTTCTTCTCCACTTTGGATAGCCAAAAAGACGTCAATTAAACCGTCCATATCTCATAATCCCAACCAATCGGTTACCAATTACACTACCCATTTCTGACGAAATGAAATTACAGATTATCCTTATTATCACAGTGATAGGTTGACTCGAGTTCGACCTCAGAAAGTGGATGTTAAGTCATGTGGCGTGTGTGTGGTATGAAAATTAGTCTTGTTACTGTCTGGTCCGTCGTGGTTCTATACATATTAAACTAATCACAGTTCCAACATTCAGGTGGGTATTCCGACTTCCGTAAAGCATTGTCAGAAAACACGTGAAGTTATTACTATGATATCTGCACTGTGTTGGCAGTTGGAACGGCTTCGAATTGGGAGGTGTATTACTTTGAAAATTGCACTTGCTCATTTGAAAGCTCTAGTTCTTTATTCGAACACAATAATATCGGCGTACCTTTCGTGATGATTGATTTATTTTCCAAAAAGGCTTCAGTTCAATATCGCGTTAATTATAATTGATTGGTTGAAAACGTGGATTGGACACTTGATTGTATATCATATTCCCGAGCTGAAGGACTGCAGTTAGCTGTGAGTCGCTGATATGCAGTGTGAGATAGAGTGTACAATAATGCGCACAGAGAACGATTTCACGCTGCGAATGGTTGGAAGGTATAAAGATTGTTTGAAAGCACAATGTTGAAATGGTTTTCAAAAAATGAATTAATTCAACTGCGTGTAATTGAAGGTAGAATTAGTGGATATAGGTTGTAAAAGCACCTGCCCCGCTACATATAGTAAAGTTTTATAGTGTGTTAGGTTTCATGACGTAAAATCCCGATTTTATTTTAACTGTTGCCAAGTGGTTGATCAAAACTGGTGACTTCGACTATTCGTAAAGATAGACCTTCAACGAACAAACACACCTACCTTGTTTGAAGTTGAGCACTACGTAAAACGGATCGCAGCTGTTGCGTTGATTAATAAATTTCAGCCATTCTTATTACATTTATTTAGTAATCATAATAGACTGTCTTAGTTGGCTCAAAATTCAATTCCGACAGAAGAAAACTAACAACCAAAAAGTCGCATTTGGGTTGCCCTTATCACTTCATAAAAAGGGGCATGGACGAACAACGAATGCTTTGTTTATCCATGAATGACAACGTCTTAAAAGCGAATGTTATAAGTCGACAAGTGTTTCGTCCACGGAAATTATTTCAAGTAACATCTTATCATGTAAGCATAGTTAAGCATGATGGATCTTATTGCCGTTCTTATAAGGTCCAGATTTAGGCCTTATATTTTCATAGCAAAAACTAAAAGCGAAGAACCCTATGTGAATGGTGACATCATGAAGTTGTCTATAACAAAAAATCGAACCGGCGGTCTTTTTAGTCTAAATTGGCCAGGCTACCTTGCGAAATTCGGCTACGGCCGATAAAGTCTGAGAACCATGTGGAACCGCTTTTCACCCCAAATTTAGTCCATACTATCCGCGTATGTGAGTGAGACGTTTGTTTAATGTTTGGTGAGTGCACTTAACTTTCTTGTTCTATTCAGATTTGCTTCCGGTGTGGAACCTAAATAAATGATGACAAAATGAAGAAATTGAGTGGCATGGATTATTGGTTCGAATAATAAGGAATCTCTCATTGTTTCATATTAGATGAGCTGGAAATAGTTCCGCCAGTTTTCTTAATTCAAAGAGAATTTTCAATGGTGATGAAGACAGAAAATTCGTTTTTAACCGTCTCACTAGAAGGGAACAGAAGTTTCCAAACAGATTTACAAACTTAAAATAGACCCTTACGAAGCGGTGGTGTATATTTGATATTTCGGCATCTGTAAAGAACCAATCGACGCTGCTTGTTTGTGTCCAATTTAAACCAAAAAGACCCACCGGTAACACTCATTGTTCAGTTTCCTGACTTTCATTATAGGGCGGTTTCCACCTAATCACTCATCTGATAACTTACTGTAGTTACTAGGATGACTGCACTGAAACACCAATGTCCGAAACTTCTGCTCGGACGGTTCAGTTCTATCAGCATATAGGAGATCATAGCTGATTAGCGAATAGCACGGTTGTGGGATTCTTTATTGAACAGAGTGACTCTGATCTTTTGCATGCACCTGGTAGTAAAAAAGTTATTCTCACCGATTACGAATTGTGTGCTGCACAGTATTTGTCAAACAAATTCACTTTTGACTGAAGAAAATGCTACTTAACTTTTTCGAAAAATTCAATCCACTTACGTGGAAGTTATTCACTTTTCAGGACGACTTTTTAATTGCTATTGTTCAAGCCTTCGACATAAACTACATTTACTGATCACATTATGAACAATAAACTAGAAAACGGCACCTGAACTTTCCCTTAATAGTTCCGGAGACCACATGAAGTGGGCATTTTGGCTGCACTAAGATTGCGACTTAAGCTGTTAGGTTTTTTGAAGACGCTCGGTTGAATGTGAAATTGCGCCTTGTTTGTTATTTCAGTTTATAGGCATGTTGGTGTAACAAGAACTCCAGCTGGCAAACTGAGTTGTTCTTAGATATGACAGTAAAAACCAAGAAAAACTGAAACGTTATCAAGTGTACTTCTTAAATTGTATATACGAGCATCTCTACAGTCTTTTGGAAGGTTAGGAGTTATACAACAATCAATCTCTGGTAGAGCGATAATTGATTCAGCAGTCCACGGCAAGATTGGTCATTCTAAAAATATAGTAACAGTGTAAGAATTTTACGATACACAAAAAAGAACTTCGCAACAAAAGCTACGGAAGCATAGTGTGAGTAATATTATTAAGAGTGAACAATATTAAACGACATAAAATTCACTAACGCTCAAACTGAATCACGATGTTTGTCATACATTATTGTCCAAGCACTCGGCATGCATTTTTATGTATTACTGAAGGTATAACATAACCCAATATTATCAGCCTTTCATTTTAGACAAATTGCTCACTCTTCTTCCTATATTGTTACTAGTGACTGATTATTATTACAAACAGTAGAAACCCGTGGACAATTGTCAGAACCACGTATACCCGCAAATAGCGACGCGGTATTATCAATTGATTTAGCGCACTATTTGCTGGGATCGAACATAACGACTAACAGTGCGTAGCAAAGTGACACTGAAAAAACGACCAAGAGTCCGACTAATACTATCAAAAACAAATTTGTGGGCTTAAGACAAATGCCGCGTCACTCATTCAGACCACACAAACCATCGGTCCGTGAGGCTGGTTGAGCAAGACGAATAATATAATTATGTTAACTAAAAACGATGCTCTGTTTTGCACTACAGTTGTTTTCTCAGAATAAATCTTTTGTTCTGACTTCGAGGAGAGCCACGTAACCCTTCCAATGTGAAGACTTCATGCTAAAGTATAGAAATACTCGACTTTGTGTAGAAACTTAGAAAACTGCCTAATTGGGTTGCTAACTATAAAAACAGATAGGAAGTTGATTGCAACAGCAGACATACTCACTTAGTAATCACAACTAGGCAAAACACCCAAACGCGTCAGCCACCACTGTACAACGAATGGATATTTAAAATGTTGGAATATTTACTAGAATCTTTGTCGGCTACGTGTGGTTATATTTTTATTTTCAAAATTGCAAAAAGTAAAATTCCTCATTACTTAGTTATATGACCGTTTGTAGAAATACTGAGGTACAGCCTGTTTGTGCTATAAGTTCTTCAAATTACTGTCAATCATATGTTTACTTATAGTTAAACTCGGTGAACTTCCCATCATAGATCGCTGGATGCATCCCAACAATCAGCGAATTAATCAACGATTGCTACCAAGCAGCCTGTAAAGTATGCCACCGAGTTCATTCCGGATTTTCGTCTCAAAAACGATGAGTCCGTTTACTGTAAACAACTGTTTATTTGGGGAGGAGTGCATGTTTCTTTCGAAACAAGTCAACGTAATATAACGCGGGCTTAATACAGTTCGAAATTGTGGCAGTGCTTGGTGCGGTTGCTGTACAACTTTTCATACAAATCCGTTTGTTTTGTCTTCTGAAATATATTTGTGTTTTGAGAACCTCGGTAGGCTGGAATAACGCTCTTTAAATGTAATCGATTGAGGGTCAACATTGAAGTAAAGGGCGGCACTTGTTAAATTTCTCCCTGGGGGTGACAAATCAACAAAAAGTGGCGTTCCCATGGGAACAGTATAACCGTTTTGGTGACACTTGGAGAAGGATGAGGTATCCATTTGATTTGGCAACTTTCCTGAAGTTGAACAATTTAAGCTGTATAGTTTATCTATTCGATCTTCCGCGATCTCGTTACGTTCGAGCCTTGAACATTTCATTCCAGTCCATTCAACGAACATGCGATTACTGGGATCTTTTACGTCTGCTTGCCCAATCACGTCGAAATTTTGTGTTCGAAAGTTTTCCTGTATCTCGCTGTCTTCTTTACGTATAGCCTGTAGTCGAACTGTAATCTTGGCAAACTCAGGTCTTTTGTCAGCTTCGGATAACCAACACTCAGAAATAATACCAAAAACTTCGGGTGGACAGTGTTCTGGACATGGTAACCGATAGCCTCTTTCCAGCATGGATATCACTGCTTGGTTTGTCCAGTCCCAATAAGGGCGTTCTCCGTGAGTGAATACCTCCCAGCCGACCACGCCAAACGACCAGACGTCACTTGCTATTGTGAATCGACGATACATGACAGCTTCAGGTGCTGTCCATCGTATGGGAACTTTTCCGTTCTGTGAAGACGGATGAAAAAGTAACGATTATACATAGACATACACGTGATTAGGTATATGTAAAAAGGCTTGAGTGCACGGATTTGACAAACCGTTGGCTGCAACTCTAGACACTGCGAAGGTATTTGCAAACTAAAATTCATTCAAATTTTAACGAAAATTTTCGGAAGGAAACAAATGATATTCAGTTCACAACAAACATTTTAAACGTACTTGACTGGTTAGCTCATTATCCGTGGATATGAGGTAGAAGAATTAAAAGTACATCCCACCCACCTAAACCCTAAGTCGCAACGAAGAAACATTGATTATCTTGTGTCTGTTGACAAAAGATAATGAGACCATGACGGACTAAAACTATCAATCTGAGCTAGGCGTGACCGATTTTCAGCAGGACAACTAAAGACTACAGTTAAGCCACTTTTATCTATTGTTATTCTTGTAAAAGTAATTCATATGAGGTTATATTTTGCTTGTGACTTTGTCAGTATTGAATCTAAAGTGATAGCTGAATATTAAATTGTTTTACGTGTTATACTAGTTAGACTGGCGGGGCAGACAAAAACTACTGATTGTATCTGAAACTTTCTTCTTTCGAACCCCGTTCAACCACTCGGCCCTAAGTGAAAAGTTTGAACAAGTAATATACGAGTCGTATAGTGTGAATACATTAGCTAGGGCTATAACGCTGACATCTTTATTGTTTGAACTCAGTTCGAACTGACAACTTAAAATGAGCTGTGATCATACAACCTAGCGGGGTCTAGAATTACCGTGCACTGACCTCTTTAATGCAGGATTCTGTCAGTCAGTCGTGACAAAATGTAATTAATATCGTAAAATCCCCCTTAGAATAAACCTATTGGGTTTCATCCTCGTCTACAGGAAATGTGAGGTTGTGTAAAGATGTTACTTATCTCACAGTGACTCACAGATAATGTATAAGCATCTTCCACGAACTTTTCCCCAATTTTCCTTGCCAGTCCAAAATCCGAAATTTTGCATGTTCCTTTTGCATTGATCAAGATGTTTCGGGCAGCCAAATCCTGTGATGTAAGCAAGTAGTTTCGCCATCGATCTTTTAGTGTCATCATGTATTCTTTGTGCAAATTTGCTCAAAGTTGAACTTATTTGGAGCAGCCTGCTTTTCGAAATTTAGTCGAGGAATTAAAAGTCAAACCTCGTGATGACAACCTGCACAATAATTTTTCAAATATCAACTTGTGAACATACGTGATACACTTTTATGAAGAAACGAATGACACACGAGAAGAGAAACAGGAGAATATTAATGACACCTATACGGGAAGAAAGCTGTTTTCAGGACATCAGGATAAATTTATTTCTATCATCTAGACACATCCGGGCTGGGCCATGCGCTGTTTACGGCGGTAGCTGCATTGTGCAAACAAGCTGTGTGTGAACACAACAAGACGAAAAGGTATGCTTAACTGATAGCACGTCAACAAATTTCGAGATTTGTTACCTTGTGTATCTGACCAACACAGTGGAGACATCGAGAACCTTTGCGCCTGGTTTCAGGCACATACTAGCATCAGGAAAGCTGTGCTTTATTCTTTCGCGCAGATCTGGTCTGAACCAAAAATCATGCACGGAGCCCACTCGCGATGCATGTGACTGCCTAAAATTACAGTAGATGAGTAGCACTCCGGATATTGTGCATGCTCCCGAAAAGTGAAACCCACTAACTTACCAAAAGTGGGACATAATAGTCCCATGTACACGGATGTGGGTATCGAACCTGGTTAGAGAGTTTGTAGTGTTCAAAATTTTGTTGTTGTTGACAATACGTTCCCATTCTATGTAGGACGCGGATAAAGTGTAATTAAAGATTGATAGGATTCTGAGTAGTCAGGAAGCCGTTTTTCGAATGTGCTTAGATTTAAAACTGTTAATCATTATTAGTATATATATACGTACCCATCGGTGGCGAAGGTACATTGTAATATATATAAATCTAAGGCAAATCAAGTACTTTGTTGAATACGTTTTAAATTCTATTTGGGTCCACCTGTATATTGGATGTTTATGGCTAGAAAAGTTAAAATTTCCAGAGAGCCAGATCAACGGATAAAGCACCATAGGACCCTACCCAAAACACTTAGCTTACCAGCAACACGCACAATGGCAATCTAAAACTATTACGTTAATCTCCTAGTCTGCTGGACCGCTCAGGCGGAGTATTGCTAATAAAAAAGTTGTAGAAATGAGTAATACACTCTATGACGAGAAGAACACAATATGCTGTACGCACTAAAGCGGACGGTTCTTCGGGCTGATAGCAATTTACGTGTGAAATCGTACAGGAAAATCTTTTATAAACCCTTGAAAATCATGATCTCATCATGGTTTTTTGAAATTACTGGGTTTGTTTAATAATCTCACCTAGAAGGATCTATGTGAGTTGCGTCTATCACAAATTTGACCGAGTTATGTGACAAAAACGATTACAAAATGTGAGTTAACCAAGCTTCGAATGCAATTAAATAGGGTTTAATCAAATTATCTTCTTTCTCCCAATGATAATCAGATTATTTCCAACACGCCTTTTTTCAGCGATCTTCATACTTACTGTACCTCGGCCTACCACATAATTCTACATGATGCTCGACTTACAAGCAAATTACCTGCACAGGTGACTCAAACTGCAATTGCAATCGGGAAGAGGTTTTTGCGCATACATAATGTTGAACATTCTAGTCATATTAAGCGCTGACAGCAACCTCAGCGACCAATCGTTCATACTTTTATCCATGTTTCCTATTTGGTCTGTGGAGTTTGAAGAAGGAAATTCTGTAACGTTCTCCTCCTAGTTAATTCATAATAAGTAGCTCACTTACCCGATGGACATATCCCAAACCAGAAATGTACTTCATGCCTTCACAAATATCAGAAAGCATTTTTAACAGTTCCCGAGAAGGCGCTGTGTTTCCAGGACCCTAAAATAAATAACCAGACAGCAAGTGTCGCAACTTGAGTGTACATAAATAATTCAAAATTGCAGAAAAGATACAACATGCATGAATTAAATCTGTTTTATACGGCACCCTGCAGAAATCATTGTACAAATTTATTCAGCCGCATTCCAGATAACCCTACTCGTTCGGAAACAACGGTTTGTGAGTGAGAGAACATTGGTCTTTAACCAGACACCAATATATCTCATATGTAAGCATACAACATTCTGAAACTTCTTGCCACCTGGTCTAATGCCCTTAACTAAAAAAGGGTGCCAGACCAGAATTGCTCCACCGTAAATCTCTCGATACATATCAACAACCTGAAGCCGTGTTGATCGACTGTCTATTCTCAACTGTATTTATCCAGACACAACCTACTGTCAACCAGTTTAACAGTTTTGGACTAGAACTGTTGTCTTCATTTGCAAGCAACCGACGTGTAGGCAAATGTGAGGTGGTTTTCTGATTGGATTCATATTTCATGTTGTCGTCCGGTGATTTCGTACTGATCTGTTGCAAATTGGAAACAAGTTTTCAAGCACTATATACTTGTTGGTATCAGAAATTACAGCATTACTGAATAAACAAATCAACACAAGTATGTATTATAGTCCTCAAGCGTGACACGTGGATATTTAGCGTGGCTGTAAAGTGGTGTGAGTAAAAACCGCCGGAAATCTGTACTGGACTGAGAAAATACCAAACGTGTCAGTGAACTGAATAGAATGAAGTGACAATGGATATAGCGTCAAATTTACACTTGCTGATTATCAGTGCTTGACTCTACATCCATAGTTGTAGACGTCAAGCCTTATAAGTGAAACGTTCAAACCAAACTTACAGGCTGGATTTTTTCATGAATCACATTCTAGTGAAAAACAATTTTTCTGATATGAACTGGTGAGCTATTAAACCGAAACTTTGATTCTTGGTTACCTAAATCTATGAAAGGCCCTTCTGAACCGTTTTCGTAAAACTATCGTTTTTGTATTTTTACAGGTAGGATACATTTCATCATCATGAATGTTGATTGACAAATATGTCATTCGGTAAACTGGTTGGCTTTCATTTTTTTCTCTTGTGTTGTGTGTTTTCCATTGCCTGCTGATTAATTGGAGCGCGCTTCTTTACAGTAAACAAAGATAAACTAACGTAATTTCCAGTTGGACTGCCAGATTCAGAAACATTATCCACTTTCGACTTAACTGGTGTTCACATTCAAGATGTGAAAACAACATTCAACCACCTGTGGTTGACCTCCAAATGACCGTCTGAATTCTAAACCTTCACAACCAGATCACGAGATTGCAAATAATGGCGAACAGCTCAAGTGGATCAGACAGGTTGGCAAACGCGGGCGTCAGGATGATTGTGTACAAAACTGTATGCACAAATCCCCAATATAAGACGGACAGCTCTGTTGAGGTTATAGTGATTGGAAATTAACCATTGCCAGTAGATTGTCTTGGATGCACATTGCTTTCGGATCATTCAATCAACCACGCTCATCTAACCACTTTCAGTTGAAAGATGAATCGGACTGTACTTTCATTTTCTTGACTTGAATTGAATCGGACGATATGACGGTCATTTAAAGCTTATGGCCTATCGCAAGTGAATGAGCAACGAGCACTGCATTAAGTTAGTAGAATGTTGAACAGGAACGGGAGGTAAATTCAACTTTTTCTCTCACTATTAGTTGAGAATGGATGTGGGCAAATCTTGTCACTGATTAAGACTGAAGGTTTCTGCTAAACATTCATTAAAAAGTGTTTTGAACAGATTTATTCAGAAAAATATCACACTTCACACAATAAGAAGATGCACAATTCAACCTGATCATAAAAGGTTTGAGCATCTTTAAAGCTGCCTAATTGCTATCTGTATATCAGGCTTCGTTGTACATGCCTAACATCCAGGGTTCATTTTTGGTTAATCACCCGCCCACTTATGTATAACCCTCTGAATATTACTGTTACTAGCCACGCTCAAAAGACGTTGATATACTTAGTTAGTGGCTGTGTTGCTTCAGGAACTGTTAAGTGCTTGGTGAAGCATCCGCACAAGGAATAACAAATTGTCGTTCAGCGTTTCCAAAGATGGAGTGAGTAACTCGACGACACACTGAAAAGCATTATACGTAAATATGTATGCTGTTTATTTCAGGTAAGTAAACTGAAAACTGATAACAGAAGGCATGTCACATTGACCATCCAATCTATTGGATGTTCTCACTGAATGCAGCGACGAACATAAATGCAACAGTTGAGTTACGCATTCGGCAAATTCAAGTTCTGACGGATACCTGATTTTTGAACAAATCGCAAATATTTCTATGGTAAGAATTCACATAAATGTACCGCGACGAACATTTGGAACTTCCTACTAGAAGTGTGGAAAATTGTGATGATTACAGTTTGATGGCAGACTGACTAACGTTAAAGTGAGAAAAATGCAACCAACCATTAGCACATATACCTACGTTTGACAAACTAGATACACATGCGTTATATTTCTCCAAATATCTAGTAGGAGTTACAAGATGCGTTAGTATTTTTGACCTGCAAATATCTGTCTAGCGATCCGTTTTCCATGACCTCTGTGATGATCATGCTTGGCTCGGTTGCTGTGATAACACCGATAAGTTGGATAACATTTGGGTGACTGAACTGTTCCATTACTGCAGCCTCTTTGAGAAAGTCCTGCTGAGTCTTTTCTGGAACACCCGGCCGAAGCATTTTCACAGCAACAACCCGAATATCATCAAACAATCCGGCGCAGACTTTTCCAAATTCTCCTGTAGTGAATAAATTCAATATAAGGTTTAGATAATCCTTAAGCTTAAACATAACTGTCATGTATATATAACAGCACATAGTAGGCAAGGCAAATTATTATCCCACACAATGCATACAGCAATATTTACCAAATAAGAAATGCGATAACACATCCGAATTCTGGTAAGTTTAGCCAATCGGAACCTCAATGGTTACGTTAGATTGTCAAACTGGGTTTACATCATCATACGTATGCACACAAATTAGCGGGGGTGGGAAGAATTTATATCACAGTAACTTCGCCACTAAAGAGATTCCACATGTGGAACGCAGTATTTGACCTGCTTCATACTGTCAGCTCCCCTGAAGTAATAGTGTGTAAGTGAACGAATTTCTAGAAAAAAGTTCGAACAAAAATATGCGGCCAACCAACTGCATGCAAAAGCAAACTGAAGTGCTCTTCAAAATCATATGATTGAAAGTTTTTCAAGTGGTTTCCTGAGGAGTGCTCTGAATTATGATTAATGAATCCCGAACGCCCGAGGAATAGTTGTTTGGTTACACTATCAACGATTACTTGAGTGGTGTCCCCAACAAAGCAAGAGCTGATCCGCACTGTGATTGAATGCATACAGTACTTAGATTTGGTGGTCGATGTGTACTGAGTAAATAATGAACTTTCAAATTTAACTTTTGGCAGTTAATTTTACCGATATATACAGTGATTTGTGGCTCTGCTCTTGATGAAAATGGCAAAACTGCAGTTATCGAGACAGTTTTTTATTACGTGTCATATGCTTCATCAAGATCAAACATAATCATTGTGAAAATTGGGTCGTATTCACGGCATTAGCGTCATTTTTGAAAGTAGGTGTCACTGATGTATTGATGGTTTCGTAATGGAATGCACTTAACGCTAAATAATGCAGATCAGATACCCTGGATTGCTCACTGTGGCTCAGATTACGAACACTATTATCAACCTTACCAAAATAGTTGCGGAAAACTGGATTTATGTCAATTAAATCCCGGCACCCCAAACTTGAATAATATTGCTATTACAGTTGCGCTTTAAAGTGTTGAATTGCATGTAAGAATTAAATAATAAATTGCGTAACCCGTAAAACACCATAGAATGTGTCACCAGGTTTTATCGGAAGCCATGATTGATCAGAACTTGTAAAACTGTATAGGAATGCTGGAAAATTTTAATGCAATTCTGCGTCGAAGCATCTCATATTGTACGTGTCACCTCTAACACAAGATCTATCACTGGTTAAGAGTGATATGTTATCATCCGAGCGATATTAGAAACTGCAGTACACATTGAGAACGGAGGACAAGGCTGAATCAGAGCGGAATAAGAAAGCGTGTCGGGAATTCTTGTCATGGGGAAACTCATTCAAAGAGAAGTTTTCACCAGTTCGAACACTGACACAGTAATTGTAGTAGGTTTAGTAATCCAATACACAGTATTACATTTTGCGGTTAACAGTTTTCGTAATCTAACTAAACACTTCTTACTGATCATTTATCGTGAGAAAATCATCTGAATCTTATGAAGTGAATCGATTAGTGATAACAATTATTGCTATTTAACGACTTGAAATATATCACAGTATTCTCTAACCTTCGCCAATTGTGCTCTTGATTTTGATTCGAGAAGGTTCCAATTCTTTGGATGCTTTGTTAGACGGTAGTTTGACTAAGTTTGTTGTTTCTGGTGGATTTTTTGGCAGTCTCCTTTCTGTAGCCTTCTCAACTGCCGACAGTTCGCTGTCTTTCTGCGGTTCCTCTTCTATGGTATGCGCAGAAATATTAAAGCTGGAAGATTGTTCTTTTTCTGTAATATTCATTCAAATATATGCGGTTATCAGGTAAGTAATGAAACCTAGAATGAAAGCAGAAGAATTTAACCGGGCAACTTTTCTTTAACATTAGACCGCCGTTATCACGCTCTGCAAAAACCACGTTCCATGCTATATTATATTGATGCGGTTTATCTTCCGAATTGCACACTGCACATACAATTGGAGAACGGGTAGTTGAAATACCAGGGTAAAGAATGATGTTAAGTGAAAAAGGTGAAGTTGCCAGTAAAAATCATTCTGTTAAAACACGCACTATCCAATATCTTCTGTTGTTAAGAAAGAGACACACGGTAATGATTATTGTCAGAATATGTCCAGGTTGATCTTGCGGTGTTGCTCTTCGAGGGGTAAGTAAGTTCTATCCATTCCACAGTTAATTAGTGCGTCGTGTGTTTCTCAGTGAATAAAGCAAACGTAAATGACGCTGCTGAACTGAAAGCCACTTTTTAAAGGATGCCCGAAAAAGATCCAGGTATTAAGAAACCAACAAGGGCAACTTAATTCAAAACTTTTGGTTGGTCTGTTGAAGGAATGAATTCAATTTTAGCAACGCGCTAATGAGGGTACTAATAAGCGACGGAAGTAGGATCAGTAAATGCTTGTATGTGTTATCATTGGAGTGAACTAAATGTACTATATAGAAATCACGACACTGAACGAAAGTAACTGACCTAAGCCGATTTTGAGTGGAGGTAATAATGTTTAATATTGGATAACCATTTAAATAAATCGTCAGTTTTCATATATTGTCCTCCACCTTTTACGAACCGTTCGATAAACCAACCATTCCTACTGATTTCACCCTGTCTGTATTATCGTCAAAAGTTAACGGTCCATATGGGATAAATCCAGCTCTGGTTCCGAGTAAACACAGTATACTCATTAGATCACAAAAAAATAGCCTGAACACGTACGGGAGTCATGAATGCAAGGAAGAAGTGATAATCGCGAGGACTAGTCGGAAATTGCCCCTCATTCCATCAAATTATAATCATTTAGAAGGTAATTTCAGACAAAATAGCTGTAAAACGACAGTTAGCTTGGCCTATTGATAACATCGAGTATGGGCTGGCGCAATAAGGAATACGGAACTGGTACACGTTTGCTCTGAGGCGACTGACAATCCATATATTTTAGAGATGTCATATCGTTAACTGACAATCATTATCAGCTTGTTTCATTCATTTCAGTACCCGTGAAAATCAAGGACGGCTCTTTAAAAATACCAGCAGCGTCAAGTAAAAGAATATTGAAAATGCACCCTTTCAGGTTCATATTTAAGCTGGTTGCTGGTGTACTGTTGTCAAGACCAAGTGTAGGAAAAACTGCATACATTTATTATCGACCTATTCTATCCTACAAATAGACGGAAACTTTGGAAGGCATTTCAATTAGATTACGGTTCCAACTGGTGTATATTACGTTTTCACGGTTACTTACAAAAATCATAATTGGTTCTGTAGCTTCGGTTGCTATATAGTTTAAAATTTTCCTGCTTACATCCCATCTCTTATCACCTTTTCTAAGATAACGTAGAAGGAGTTGTACCCACAACAAAAGTCATTTTTGAACGACTGGATAAATTTGAAGGTACCCACTGACGATACGCACTAATTATCACTTTTGTTTCCATCAATAAATTCTGAAAAATACGTGCGAACTATAGGGGTGTCAGTTATGTGTACGTCGCGTCTGAATACCTAACCACGTTTTTATTTGAAAGCCACACACAATAAACATAACTGTGATCCAGTGAAAGTGCACTAGTAAATTTTTTGTCATGCTTCCGATTTTGTAGGTCAGCTGCTTATGTGTAGTTAACTGCTGTGTTATTCTTGAATACCAAGACTGCAGTGATTTGACGAATAATCGTTTTTTGAAGCTCCCTGCTTGAAAAAGAGGTTCTAAAATCTAAGCTGTACATGTACAGTTAACTGCAGGTGCAACACGCAAGTTGGTGATTCCGTGAGCAAAAGTTTGTCGTATATGTTTGCTGTACACTCCTTGAGGCAAGTCTGCCACAAGCGACATTCTTGCAAAAGCGTTTCAGCAATTCAGCAACTTTTATAAGCAGCCCAATCTGGCAGTCACGCTTGGTAGAGTGAGCTTTTCGATATTAAAGTGAGATTTGCTACATCATGAATAGGGTTCCCTCATCTTGGTATGGTTGAGTTGGTTTAGTGTCGCTATTTTGGGTCTTATCGTATTCACAGCTTGTAACATTGTAGAAAAGGTACCAACGGGAACAGCGAAAGTAGGTTTTAAGGTCACTGAATACCCGACTATGGTTAGAGGAAGAAATAGAGGAAGAAATGGAGGGGAAGAAAGTGAATACATACAACTCTTTTTGTCTACTGTTGGAAAACCTGCCTACTGCCAACGCAGGTGTCAGCAAACTTGCAGTGTTTAACGTTCGTCTACCGTCACTTAGTCTGCTCTCAGTAGGACTGCTCTGTGAGTAACGCGGCAGTTTGTCAACTAGTGCCTCCCAAGGTGGCCATCTGTTGGTAACATGAACTTACACTGCCATGGAAGTATGACAGACACAAATTCAGCTCTAGTTTTCAGTTCCAGCGTGAATGCTGAAAGTCACCCCTTTGAGGAGTGACATATCCGTTTAGATGTGGGTGACGTTCTACATACAAGGACATAAATCTTAACTGTGCTTAAAAACGTGAATAGTTTAGCTGCATCCACAACAAGTGAAAATTTGTTCATTCTTCAGTCTTAGCTGGTGCATCCAGGAACGTAGAAATAAGTAGAGGTAGACAGTCTATGTGAACGTCAGTGCGTGAAATGACTCATCATTCTTTCTCCAGGAACAGTCCGTATGCCTGCACAGAACATGACGATTTCCCATTCCAATTGATGATTATCGACTTTCTGTTTATAATCTGTTTGTGACAACCGTCTCGTGAATGCATGCCATTTGTAAATTCCGTTAGATAATCATGAACGTTCGACTGTAAGGGGTTCTCAACACAAACCATCTAATTAAAACAATGGATTATAAAACGAACAGTGAAAATTCAACAAACCTTCCTGTTGCAATTCAGCAATTATTTTCTCCTGATCGACTGGTTTGAGCATCTGCACTTCAGGTTTTCTTTTGAGTGCTGCACCACCTTCCACTTGCTCACTTGTATTGTGACTGCATTAAATAAAAAGATATTAAGATTTCTGTAGGCCACATCTCAAACTAACACATTTCTTGGCATACCCTTTACTTACTGACCGTGCATTGCCAAAATGAATTTTAATTAAGAAATAGTGATAAAATTAGCAAACCACCTTTTATTTTTAGCCATTTCGTCAGTTTATCGTATACCGTAAACTGGAAATTATCCAGACAGAAATTAAGTAGGCGCACGACAAAAGATGTCTTTGTCGCTGCCACTCATAAGAACTATACAGCAGAATGCATATGAAATCTGAAGTAAGCGATATCGATCAGTGAATAATCCAACTTGTGAAAATTGAACTAACTTGGACGCGTCTAAAGCGATAACGCAGTATGATCGAATGCTTTCTGGGCAGTAATTTTCCATTCACGTGTTAGACAATTACATCAACCCGCTTTGTGGTCACTTAGCGTGACTAAGATTGAACATTCAGAACACGTTCATTGTAGCTCCACATAACGGGTGTAACAAGTCAATCGATGTTAGTTCCCGTGGTGTTCACCACTAGGCACGTTTTATCATTGACCTCCCAAAATTTGATAGATTTATTTAACAACAAGCTAACAGGGTGAAGTGAACAACGGTGACCTAGATCATTAGGAGGATTGTAACGAAGACCAAGAGTGACCGAACAGAGTTTATGCATATTGTTTGGGTTTAACCACTGTGAAATCGAGTATGTAGGTTCCTTGAGGTAAAGTGTTATCATATCAGTTCGATCAAATCAGAACAAGAAAAGTAACACAGAAACTCACCTAAAAAAATGGATGCCTTGTAAAATGCGACGAAACCGGATCAAAACTAGTAGGCAAAATAATATACACCCAGCCACTGCGCAGAAGACGGCGAGCCATATGAACCTTGCTTTGTTAGGCACGGGATCCTCTTTGGTGTTAGAATCTCCAAACACCGTGTCTGGAGCAATGTATGTGCCATCGGCATCTGACATAAATTTTGAAGAGGTTGTACGGTGCAACGTGGCTGTCACATGAGACGTGTAAGAAAATTGTTCATTGAGCTGACAGTGAAACACAGTGTTACATAGAAGTTTGCAAAATTTGGCCATTTTTTGTTCAAAGAAAATGAATCACCAAGTATGTGTTGAAAATTGCTGCGTTCTGTGATGAATGCACTGCGGCTCTAAATACACCCATTGCAGCTGATGTATATAGGCTATAATTCAACCAAAATATATTGGTATTCCATAAACCCAATTATAAGTATTTTCTGCAGAAGTAAACAGCTGGTTCCGTAAAGATGATTGGTCTCTTTGTCAGTTATGCACTTGTGTTCAACCCATTCGCGGTAAAAGAATTTGTCGTCCACAAATACAATGATAGTTTCATGCCGTACGTGTAATCGCTGTTCCAGGGGTCAGCTGTTTGTGATTGATACTAAAATGCCCAAGATTCTCTAGGCGGAATTTCTAAAATCACTGAGTATGGCGAGCAATGTGAAACCTTTGATCAGCTAACTTAGAGTTTTTCATTCGCACTGGGCTTCTTCTAGTTCAATTTTTCGATTGATACTTTCATGCTCAGCTTTAGCTTCACCCAATCATTTTTGGAAAACATACTAGGCCCATCATCTTTGTTTCACAACAAGCTTGAGTGGAGAGAAACGGTCTCCGTAAAAATTCTATTTGGAGCTAGAGTGAACAGAATGAAACCAAGCGCAGCCTGAGACCACAGCCATCTCAGGGTTTTGCAACAATATTTACTTTGAGGGTGATATACAAAACTTCCACGATTTCCCCAAAGAGTGAAAACTGTATGTTACGAGACCTTTTAAGCTCACCAAGTTTTAACAAGTTTTAACATCATATGCAGTGAAGTTGCTACTGTGTAATTTTGTGTCATATTTGAAAGGTAAACAAAGGCGTACCACACCCGCCAAACTTGTGACCATCAACGATTCATGTTTTAAAATATAACTGTTGTGTCAAATTGGTCGGACGAATGATAATGCAGAGTGTTACTCGCTCACTGTCAAAACCACATGAGTTTGAGCCTCGTCTGAACGTAGTACTACGCGGATGTTAACGACTTCAAACAAACATCCTGGATTGGGAGTGTCTTGCAAAAGCGGGGCTTTTGAGGTGCGCTTTGCTAAATCTAACATTTAGTCCTCATTAACCTGAGACTACACGCATTAGTTTGACCGCTTTGAAAATGTATTTAGTTTAGTTGCGATGCTACTACACTTGTATCCGCTGAACTGCTAACAGTTAACAGACATGAAATATTTCAATCCTGGACAGACTAATAGTGAATGTATGAGCTGAACAATGTAACTAACAATCGCCTGCTTACCAAAAGCATGGTATGATGAATAAAATAAAAATTTTCGTTTGTTTCCGAAGTTTAAATTTTTCGCGACATTGAAATAACGTGCAGCGCGTAAAGGATATGAATTGGCAGAGAGTGATCTAAGAGAACTTCCGGCCAATCGTTAGAACGTTAAGAAAAATGCAGAGAAACTTGATAAGACATTGTGGTACCGTGATTTCAGATAAAATGAATGTGAGTTGAGTACAGTGCGATCTGTACGGAAAGACTTACTACCAGACAAGGACGAGCTACATTAAGTTCTGAAAATTACTATTTCATTGTGGATCCATTTGATGAAATTTTGTGTACAGAAGATAAGAGTAAACATGACATGTTAGTTTGCTACCAAAAAAATCGGTCTAATGATGCACTGTATTTGTTAACTTCATTCGCAATAGAAAAGCGCCGTGAAAGCGTGTTTAATCTTATCGCAAAAAAAATTAAGTTGAAGATTCTACCGATGAGAAAAGAAATTTTGAAAGGACAATGTTCTTATGTAAAGCAGTGGTGGTTATATAGCCAATTCCATGCTGCTATACCTATTCGATGTTCAGAAATATCACACTGACTCCTGCAACACATTAACCAAGTAACAAACGTAGCTCCTACTTGAAAACAATGTGACTATTTTGGTCTGCGGACTAGGCGGTCGAGATTATAGTTCTGAATCCGCCTGAATAACCTAGGCAGTAAAAAATGTCTCAGCATTTTAAAATTGCCGACTTCTAGGTGTTTCAAATTGATTAATGTTAAATAGAAAAACAATAATAATTCTACTCAATCAATCGCATTTTTCAGATGTGTGAAGAACGGTTCTTTATAACAGTGGTAAAATATTCATAAAATAATTGCGCAATTGTGTACAAGTTATGCTTTACGGGATCGACAGTTGAGGCTATTTGCTGGCCATCCCGCAGGTTGATTTTATGCTTAAATCATTGAACAAATTAGGGAGAACATCTTTTCCGTAAACATGACGATAACTGTTTTATTATTTTTACGATCTATAAGCGTATGTTTATCCCCTTATCTGCAAAGGAAAAACATGATTTTACTGACCAAAACAATATTACAGTCACCTAACAATCCTTTGTCTTTTTCGTAGAATATCAAGTTCGATTTGTTTTATGAAGTAATTTTATTGACGTAAGGTATTTTTTCGTGCTTTCAGCACTAGGGGAGACGCAACTGTTATGTTGTTTTATGAAACGTGATTACCGTTGTCAGAAATAAAAACTCAACGAAATGTGTCAGTACACATGTTGTAACGGTTGCCGCCTATAATGGAATAAGTTCAATCATTGTTCTTTAATATAGTTCAAGGAAACAGGGAGTAGACACGTCGGAAAACGCGTGTAGTCAGTTGATATATCTTTTCTTCCGTGATGCATATAGGCACCAATATTTTCAAGCTTTAAGAGAGGTTAATGTTATTCGTAACTGTCACTACCCTCAGAAGGACTGAGAATCCCATCATGAGAACAAGTAGATAAACAGTATTTGTTTCATTTAATCGCGGTCAGTCAGATGGATGCAACTGGCCTAATCAAAATGACTGTTTATTCTGAGGCTGTAGGTTCTGTTCAGTCAACTCGTCTTAGAGAAAACAAAAACGGCCGCAACGTAACAACACTGTCTAACATCCTCACTATCACAAGTGAAATTTACTGGTTTTTTAGTAAAACTGAGATATTCAGTCGTTTGAGCAGCTGAGAGAATTTTAGTCAAGTGTGAGCAGAGCATTTTCCTGAAAATTTGATGACTGTGCTTTAAAACTGCTTAAACAATTTACTAAAAAAAAAGTTAGATTGCTTTTTACTTACCAACCCCAGGGTAGTCGAAAGTAGATTCTGCAAATCTTCCCCATCCAAACGTCATGCGTGGCCGAACCTGTAAAACGGTTTCCATGGAGCAAAGATAAGTAAATCGTGAGTCGGCTGGCCATCGTGTTCTCGTTTCAGGCAAATTCAAAATGTGATTTTTTTCGCAAACCCGTTGAAATCAATAGCCTATTTGAATCCACTTCTGCTGGCAAATAACCGAAATCCATCAGAGCACGAAGAGTACTTATAATTTGTTCTACTCATCGATTTTACCAGCAGAGCTCTCCCGTATTTTGTGGACTTTAGCATTTTCTACATTTTGAACACTGACGTCTACGACAATAATAAGCAGAAATTCGATGCAATTTCCAAAGAGTTTTATTGAGGTTTTGTGCTTATGTTTGGTGATAAAATGTTACTAATCACAGTAATCATCTTCGGCTACATTTGCTTGTCACATGTTTTCTTTGAAAACCTCATGGATGCTTTCGTCATTTTGCATTCGATAAGATTATTTATTAGAACAAATACATGCTTAACATTCTTCGTCGGGTATGTCAAATGAGTATCAACATTGCTATAGTTTAATGACCACATGTCGTTCTGTACTTGACTGAAAATTATTGGTCGCATTGTGAACAATATGTTCAATTTAATTGCAATCCAGGTCTTTTAAAGTTTGGTTAGCAAGATGCATTTTGAAAAGTGTGAACCGATTGAATCAACACATACCTTCCATCCTAACGATAACAATCTCCAGTATTTCGATGGGTTTCAGATTAAAAATAAAACTTCTAAACAAAAACATAAGTGCATATTATTGCGGTCCGAACCTAGCATAACATTCTCAATCTGTTGAAGAAGCCTGGTGGAGTGAACAACATAACCTTACCATGAGGATAAAACGAAACCTTAGACGATGGTGTTCCTTGATACAATAAAATGTGCAATTTTGTTAATAGCATGAACGGTGAAAATGCCTAGGTGGAACTCGCCTGTCGGTAGCTCATTCTAGAGATAATGGGCATTGGATGGTGCGGTGGTGTACTAATACGTTGACATTTGTGTTCCCTTTTTCTATTGATATAAGGTCTATGATCTACGTTGGACTTTGCTGAGATACAGCGAACTTCAGTTGCCGCTGCGCTACCAAATTGTGTAACTGTTTCTCAAATAAAAGGCAAAGTACGGTTGCAATTCGGGGCAAATTTATTCCGTGGAGACTGTAAATTATCTGCACCGTAGGTCACTTTCAAGGTAAAGTTGATTTGGTGCAAACATTTTGAACACAAGATATTGCGCTTTCCAGTGCGCAGACTTGAAATCCTCACTGACTTAGCACAGAATGGATCGCACTCGGTTGTACGTGGCCACCGAGAAGAACTTAGTAGCAGTTGAACAAACCATATTGTTTTGTGCAGACCAACCACTTATATTTCAATCCTGACAGTTATTTCATTCAACGAACCCAATAATGTAATGCTTATTTTGCGTAATTGTCTACCAACTGTTGATGCGTAAATTCGGCATATCATCCGTCTAAACGGTGAGTCTTCTGATGACATAATACTGACGTTTTCTGTAAAACTGAATTTATGCGGTCACACTTGTCCAACATTCTAGTCATAATACGTCGCGTAACCTATTTGCCCGTCCTTCTTTGAGTATGTACTGATTGTTTTACTAAACAGGCCCCACAGCTTGAGCATAAGTGAATCAACGGCATGACTGTTTAATTATTCTCAAAACCCGACCCTCTAGGTCTTGCGCCCTACTTATAGTATGATGCTTCACTGTACGCTTTTCAGTGGAACACTTCTTCACACCTCCTAGCCCTAAACTGTCTACTTTATTGTTTATACATGCTACTTGATTCCTGTTTGTCACCATGAAAAAGTCGAATTTATCCGAACGATTCACCTGACCCGACCATGTTGATTGGTTGTGCAACCAGAATGATTTCATTCCCTCTAATGAACTTTATATCTTGCCTGTTATTCAGCACATATCAAGCCACTCTTTGTGGTCAAGGTGATAGTTAACTTAAAGTGGACTAAAACAATACCTTCGACTTCATATGTCTGCGAAGAAACACCGTCAAATGATATAGCGACGAAACGTATGTCTCGCCTATAGATTCTTAATTCAAGCAAGAAAATGTCAAATATTGAGTTGTAGATGCGCGCTTCAATAAGTAAGTTAGGAACTATTTTACGGAGAAAATTACCAACCAGACTTGGTTTTTCCAAAATTAACACCAGTTGTTAGATCGCAGAATCAAAAATTAGTCGTTACATTCAGTACGTATTACACAGAAAACACATTGGAAGCCTTGAATAATCCTGTCGTTAACTTGGCATTTTATCGCGCGAACTGATCTGTTGAAACCTATACCTGGTTTATTGTTCTAACAAAAAGTATGCTTACACAGAGACGGGCGGTTTAAATGTTCCTGCTATTTATTAGAGTTCCGTTCTATTGTTTGATATGGATTCACTCATGCACAATTTACAATTTACTAGTACACAAAATGGAACGAAATTTCGGTAGTTTGAATGGCATTTAACTACTTATTGGTCAGCATTCCTTATACGTAGACATTGAGTCTGTGCGGTGACCAGGAATAAAGAGATTTTTCAATTGGCACGATAGAATTATAAATATACAATGACAAGACAACTAACCGTTTAGCGCTATCCCCAAGATTGAATGCAGCGGCGTGGTTGAAAACTCTTCAGTTAGCTTGTACTTTAAGCACGGCCGACTATATCACAAACTCTCTCTTTACGCTAGACAAAGCAACTGGTAGAAACCACTCAACAAACGATAGATCCGCTGACACCGCCTCACTGTTGAGTTTTTTCTTAGAAACATTGTATGAGTTAATTTACATTTTACTCAGTAAGTTGTAAAGTTGGGTGGTTGCTATAGATTTTTAGCGCAGTCTACCAAATGATCTAAAGATCGATTCGACCGACTTACATGTTTAGTTCAACATTTTGTCTAACACATCTTTCAGTGGAAAACCATATTTATCGAGGTAAAAGCTGCTCCCCGTATGTCATTCTGTTTATTCTTGCTCCAGTCCAACATGTGTTGCAAACTCATTTGGTCATGTGTACATAAACCACCCTACTGAACACCAGTTGCAAGAAAACGAACCAGAAAGATGTTTTTAACTCACCCAAACAACGAATACAGCTCTTTTGGGTAGATCGGTCAAAAAAATCAAATTATCAGAAAGAAAATGTATCAAAATTGGTCTCTGATTTGAGTCCAACAGTTGGTGCTTTCTGGATACCGGATTCATCCAAACGTAGACTTGATATTCCACCACAGTCGGAAATCTGCCAGTCTGGTACTGCGGATGTTTTGCTTGTGACAGATGGTCCCAGAGTGAGCTGGCCTCCGGAGCATCCCACTTCAGTCGGACATATCTTGTTTCTTTGGTCGCTTCATTGGGGTTTGTCTGGGATTCTGTTACGCCAACTGAAGAAACAGAGGAGTTCACCTGCCCTGCGTCTACTGACTCCAGCGAGAGGTTGTGTACTGTTATATTTACTGCAGTAGAAGGGGATGAGAAAAGTCCATCTGCTTTAAAAATGTACCAGTCAAACAACTCAGAAGAGTTCATGAAAACTTTCGCATTCAATTCATTAAGTGTATTTTATCTTGCTGGCGAAATGAAGACCTTTCAGTTACAAGAATCAGAACACCATGCACTATCCCGGCGTTCACACCTAATTATTTCCAGTCTACACCGTTGCATCAACAATGTGATTTAGGCCCACGCTTACTAATGTTAATCATTTCGGCCACCATTCACACAGATCACAGTTTCACTCAGGGATATGTGGACGTTAATGTCTGGGTATTTTCAATCCTACCTTATCCAGTTCGTACGTTACCTCATATGTTTCACAGCAGTTGATTTACCACCAAGTAGGGTTGACAACCAATTCATCTCTAAGAAGAAACTATGCGGTATGAAGACAAATGAATTGCCCCGAAATGAAATCACAACAGTATAACCAGTCTATCTGTGCATAACTCTGTAACCCTGTAAACAAATGTCGTCAATCAAGGTACATTTGTTCTCATTTGAGAAGAAATCTCGGAATTCACGCTAGATTTCGTGAAGTTTTGGTGGCAGCTTATAGTCAGCACCGATATCACACTGGATCATGTTTAGGTTACATATGTATTTTCTGAGTCCAAGGATACGTGTCGATTGCCTAAGTAAAACGGTTAGACAATTTTTAGTTGTTAGTAACTTAAAGGTTCCGCGCGTTGTTCCACCAGTTTTGCACTTATCCACGGCAGGACAATCTGAACATTCGACTTGCCTTCAGTACAGAAGCCTCACTTTTATCTCTGAGCAGAAATATTAGGGTTTACACTACGGCATAAGATTGCTAATGATAAAACCCCGGTTCATTTTGAAAGAACGGTTGAGTTCACACATTTGTTAACTCTGACACCGAATATAACAGAAACAACCATTTTTCATGGTGGGAATAACCAACCACTTTTGGACTAAACATGTTAACATTTTTGATATCTGTGATCTTTCTTATTATCGTGGGCGTTCTAAATGACTGCTATCATGTCTGCCTGAGTCTAAGGGGCAGTGTCTTTAAAGTTTCTTATGTCTGTTCACACAACACGATAACGGTTGAATAAAAACATTTAGAAGACGAAAACCGGTAGTCGAAAATATTTCGTATTGGGTCAATCGTACGAAATTTCAATGTTTTTCTCAAAATTCTTAAGGGAACAAACTGTTTCAAATGAACACATGAACAAAAACTCAATTTTCGTTTTTCACCAAGAGGAAGGTGATCAAATCCGAACGCTTTTGTAGCAAACAGCTGTACACTATACGAATTGTCATAAAGACAATTTCCCAAACGTATGGACCCCGTAGTAAATTATTTTGCGTATTCTGCCTCAAAATTTGGCGCTGGTTCACTTAAACTGCCCGTTTTCATATAGACAGAAGAGGAATAATATCTTTGTGTAATCGGAATTTTTTGCGTTAAAATCTTTTTTGACTAAAATGTTAGTTCATATTGATCACGAGCGATAATTATTTGCTCACTAAGTTATTTGAAATATGAGTTCGAGAAATAGTTATCCTTGTGATTCGTGAACTGGACATGTCAGTGTCCGGATTTAGGCCTCGATAGAACGAACGATTTTGCGAACCTTTCCAGCAATCACGCTGGCTGTCAATTCTTCCTCGTGACATTGTGCAACTAATCCCACTTCCTTCTTGAGAGCAAAGGGAAATATTCGCCTTGATTCATACGAACGGATGGTTTGAATACTGAAGTAAGTGACTTGTTCAACATTTTCTCAAAATTATCGACGAAGCGCCTACGTTAGTTAGTTCCGCAGTGCTAAAAGAACGCTAGAGCTCTATCACGATTTGGTTAGGTAACTTCATTTATCTGACTACTTAAGCCCGATATTAAACCTGACAACCAAAATCATAGCAGAATTAGGCTTGTGCTACAAAACCAGGGTTCTCCAAAATTTAATGTAATAAATGAACGGAAACAAAAAATTAAGTTGTAGGCCTGCGTTACTTTCGGAAAATCGGCGAAATTAAATTTTTGGAATCTGACTCAAGGCTACGTGTTGGTATTGTGTTAGTACCGCGTAATATTATGTGAGATACTCAATACCAAGAAAGTTAATTCAACTTTCGACAAACAACGCAGCGCATAACTAACTACGTTTGGTTCAATGTGCTTTTGGGAACCCAATCTCCAGTGCTTCTGAAAACTTTGAACACAACACTCAGATAATTACTGATGAGTAGGGTTAGTGAGTAGACGAAATGCGTAACCGTCATGACTGATTTACCGTGGACCCATGATCTCTAACTTAATCTCAAATCACTTAGAAGTTTCATACGTACTGAACTCTTAACGCGTGTAATGTTCAGAGATTACCCACTTGAACAGTCTGTTAGAAGTCAATCCACAATAAATATGAGGTAATATATATCTGATTACAAATAACTAGCCGTGAGGTGAAGCTTTTTTTCCAGTGCTACCTGTTATTCCATATAGTTGCCATCTCATCATTCCTTTCTACTTATCAACAATGAATACTGTGTAGTCGTGTTTTCGTATGATTTCGTCTGACCCTGAGTTCATGACGGCGATTATATCGTCAAGGCGTAACCAGAAGCTGGAACAAGCATATCAGTCACTTTTAAGCAGAGGGAAACTTATTTGTTCCCTCATAAAATTTTCACCCCAACTCATTGCGTCCGTCTTTAACGGTCCTCACGCAGGTGTTTCCAAGTCTGCAAAAATGTGTACCTCTCATGACATCAGGCAAAGTTTTACGATGCAAGATATGCTAATTTCAAACCTTATGAACATGGGTACAGTTTAGAAATAGCCTGCAATTACAAGGAAACTTTCAGGTGCTATTAAACAGAGCAGTCAGGATAGTTACGACCCATGAACAGTAGCCAAGAAAGCCTGCATATGTGTGAGTAGAACCTTATGTGCAGCGCTTTATGAAACTTTCTCCTACACCATCCATCCCGAACCCGGTGAAGCCTTCGTTTACGTAACTTGCCTTCAAGAAGCCTCGACCTCTGATAATATACTTCTGGAGAAAAACATTTTTCTTACAGTTGACGCCGAAAATTTTTGCAGACTTGATGCTTTTAATTACAGCCCACGACTGGGACATGCTTGGAATCGTCACACTCTTACTCCGGCTCTGTCGCATATTTCGCTGAGTGGACTAATGTGTTCAGTCAAGCAGCATCCTCTTTATAGGACCGTCAGAAGCAAATCGTCATAACGTTCACCCTTTGCGATCTAACTGTTTCATTTTATGTGTACATGAGTGATTACACTGTTCTCAGACTGAGGACGTCTCCTGATGTGCACAACCAGAAAAAGTATATTATTGTTACTAGTAGCATCCACGCTTTGTATTGCACTGAATGATGGCTGTATTATTCTATTCGCAGCAATGCATATTATGCTTGCTCATCAAAGATGAACTGCTGATTGTTAACCCATGTTGCCCTAGTAGCTTGTGGTTCATCCCGAATACAAAGAGGATAGATCGGGCAGCTAAATTTGCTCTCTCAAATCAAACGGGATAGGAGTATTCAGCAGACACTTGATTTTGAGTCTCTGATGATTTTGATTCCAGGTTTCTGTCTTTTTACTTTTGTATTGCAAGACGGAAGTTGCATTGGCAAGAATTGGACTTCCGACTACTGTAATTTAGACGGAGATAAACTAATAGGCGGCTTCCAAGACCACTCTATTTATAGAACAAAGCTATGTTTATAATAGTCCACAACGTCTTCGTCAAAAATATTCGGATTGCTATGAAGTTGAAGAAAAATTTAGAAATGGATGCCGTGTTTTATGTCAGGGAGAACGGTTAGTCACTGATGATAAGTTTTCAACTCACGGTCACTAAAGTAACGCACTGTGATATTCTTTTTTGCCCAATTGGGTCACTTGTCGGCTTATTTTCGCTAGATGGTGAGGTTAGACCTGTTTGATTTTAACCAAGGGTTTATGGCATATTGCATATTGGGCATCTGCCCATAATTCAATAACAATAAAATCCATGATGTTGGCTGGTCAGGTTCACCCTCTTCTGTCTGCGGATATTGGTAGCGATACCTCCTACAGACCCAATACATCGCGAGGCTACTCAATTGATTGATTCTTATCTGCTTTCATTCGCCGTCATATCAGATCAACTGCCAGTCAAATCAAGAAAGTGAAACTAATCAGCGACATTTAGTAATGGTCACCTTAAATTACTTCTTTTGTCCAAAACTTCCGCATATATAAACTAGTGCATCATGGTATCTGTGATTTCAGTAGGGCCACATGTTTTACAGCAGAACACAGGAGTAGTCTTCTTGCAGATTAGCTGCACGTTTCCGATCAACTATATCCGGCCAACACTATGCTTGTCAGTGAGATCAGACGAGCCCAACACCTCGTTGATGACCTTGACAATTAAATCTAGATAAACACTGTTTCTTCACATAATATTTTCGGCCACTGCAACTCTTCCATCTGCTTCTTTTCTTTCGCATGTAGCCCAATACATCGTTCTTCCAAGCATCAAGAATGTCACAAAATGCACCTGAAAGACCGAGTGTTATGTTGACCGAAGGTTATGCAGAATAGAGATGGTGTCTGTTGATAAGATATCGACGTTATCTTAGGAATTTCAACTTCAGTGCAGTGGAAAGAACCGCTAGCAGAAATCAGCAGGTTCGGACACCAGTGGTTAATCATTCCACGGTTTATTTCATATATTCAGGTGACAAAATTTACACTAGTCGTGAAAGCATTTCCGAATTTTGGTGATAAATTGGGATGTGTTTATCAACTACACAATAATGACAGCGCGGATTTTAATGGCTGCTAACAACAAAGATAGAAACCTACTTACTGATCGTGATTAGACAAAATTAATCAGAACCTGTTATCGAAATCTTCTCAATCCGGCGGTTCCCGTCAGAGTATTGTTGTTATTTTCTCTTGTAGACTGAGACTGTAATGTGGAATTTTGCCACTTTTTTCATAAATCCCAAAAGATTTAATGTGCGTGATCAAGCTTAACTAGCGCACAGTTGATCAGCTAGCATCAAAAACCCATTAGGTCAATTAATCTCTGGTATTTTCGGTTCGTTTGCACAGCCCGTTGCATTTTAGGAAACGTCACACATTACCATAAGTAATTATTTTTCATTTCAAGCATTCGTACACATCTCGGAAATAGATTCGTTGGCTATATTTAATCGCTGTTTTGCTTCTAAGGCAATTACAACGTGGCCACGTTGCGTTTTGGACTAACTATTGTGGGATGACCACAGAGTTTCCATAATTTTTTCGCGAGGATTAGCGAACTCCAATCAAAACGTTCTTTTCTATTCGGTCGAAAACCAACCCCAAAACATCAAGAATAACCCTGCTTACGTACCACATAAAACTTTCCAACCATCCAGCTGTGATAAGTTACAAATTGGGCTGCATTCATCCATTCAACATCGAATGGATCTGAATGACGTGTCTCTTACTAAGGAATGAGTCAAGATGGCAGCACAAATGCACTAAACGTGAAGGAACTCAAAATTCTGACCGATGGGCCGAAGCGGACACATCGTTTCAATAACAGGAGTAGATGACCAACAGCTCCATTTCTCAATTGTACTTCTATGGAGATGTAGCAACTTCTTACATTTGAGAGCGTGACGACTTGTTGATACGTTGACTTTCCAGGTGTTACGGTTTAAAGCCAACGAGTCAAAGGACATGTGAAAAATGGGGTCGAAAACTGGTAAGAAGGGATCAAATTCTGAAGGTGATACTGTGTGAAAATTCATTAAAAGTCGAAACTCCGCCTGGCTGAAATAATCTTATTTAGGTGAGCAGATTTTGAGTGTAAAACGAAATAGGTGAAAACTTTGGAAAACGTTTATTCGGCCGAATTCGTATGATCAGACTCCGAGTTAATTTAATACTGTTTGATAGGTGTACTATTGTCATTTATTCTGAGCAATTGCAGAAAAACTGCAGGTTGTTCAGTTAAAACAGTTTGAGACGAGCAACAATAAGACTTTTGTTAATGAACAGTAGTGACGTTGTTACATGTTTATTAGTTGTCAGGTTGCTTTTGCTCTCCTATACGGTCTGACTCAAGTTAATCAGCGAACAATGGTTGATCTATAAACTTACAAGTGTGAGTGATATGGTTTGTGTACAAATGGTGTGGCCGGTGTTCAAGTGAATTAGACTGGGGTGAATCGAATTGTAATTAAACTCAATTATATTAGATCAGTGCACATCCAAATTGACTAACACATTTCGTTTCATTATTAAAGGCACGATACAGCTGGGCGGTTCTAAATGGCGAGGGATTTCGGAAGCGGTGAAACTACGTAACAGAACAAAGTGAAACTCGATGAAACTGGTTCTCGTGTCTAATTGTCCAAGCTGCAATGCATAAGCGTTGTCGACGGCCTTAGTTTTCTTCGGAACTTAGCGGCAATACTGAGAGAAGTGTTTCTTCAAAACTTGAAATTATTTTGATATCTGAAGAACCTAAATACGTGGCAGTAAAACCGCAGAGGCAGAATTTGATGGACAAGAGAACATATCCGTTTTGAACTCGCAAGCACATCAAACATATACACGCACATGTGAACACACGAGGAAATTGTCACAGTTGCTTGTTGCTCCACATTCTTCGGTAGCGGGGAGTTGCCGGTTCAAAAAGAGATTGTTTACCTGTGTCCCTAGCAACTCCATCGATGTTTCTTTTGGCTTAAATGGAGAACATCAATACCGCGTGCGCATCCACCAGATAGAAAAGGCAACTGCGAGAGTAATAACGATTGAAAAAAGAAGTCTTTGCCAAGTTTCTTTACGTCCTTGACGATCGATTCGTTGACCATTAACCTGAACTTAGAGTGGATTTGGAGAATGTGAGTGAGTTTACCCATATTGTTTCAAAAACAACACTTTCTGGTAGCCTTCAAACGGGTAATTGGGGAGGAAAAATTATTTCAGGAATATGTGGTGATTACAAGCAATGCAGTATCTAACAATGAACAGCAGAAAACATCCGATATGGATAGGCACTGTTATACAACGTTCGTAGAGATAATTCGTACAAAAATTAATGCATGTGAAACTCAAGTTCGAAAGGAGTATTTTTTGTACCGGGAACGAAATCTAACGTTCACTACGATTCATAACTTCATATACAGGATTGAAGAGAACAATAATACAAAGAGCAGTTAGCTTTGCCAGGCTGGTGCGTTGCAGACATTAAAACCGCAGGTTACATACAGTCGGTTGGCTCCACCTCCATATAGGTCCACTTGCTGAATGTTCACTATTTCAGCATGACTCTATGCATTCGACTATTTGCCGTTTTTCACGCTCTTGATCATCGGTTAATTTGGTTCCATACCGGCCATTCATTAGATCATCGCTTTTTACCGGAAGTTGCACTTGTTTTTAGTTCTTACACAAGACAGCACGATTTTGGATGTGAATGATCAACTGACTTGGATTGTGAAGGACAAACTAGAGAAACAAGACTCCACTTCAATAGGGTGGGCAGTACATCACGTTGTTGAAGACATTTTGCCAACTACAACATTCATAGTCATAGACTTCTGGCTATAAAGATGTGGTACAATGGATTTGTACGGTCAGAATAGTGGAATTCTATTCAGATTTCAAAAACGGTTGGCCTCCTACTTTAAATTATCATATTCATCAACATAATTAAAAATTTCTGCTTTATATTATTGAACAGCCAACGGTTCATTACCCGAGTTAGGGGATTTCGAAAACAATAACAGACGGTAAAATATCTGAAGGTCTACTGACGGTATCAAAAGATGAGAACCTGTGTGATCTTTGCCAACGATGAATTGATGCGTCATTCACCTACAACGGAGTACAATAACTATTTTTACTCACTGAATTTACCGACTACATGCAGGAGCCGTGAACACTGCTTGGGATAAGACGACTACTAAATAATGGCTTGTATTCAGGAAACTCAACTGAACCACCGGTGCTTACTTAGGAAGATATAGGGTTTGCTAGAGTGCTGGATGTGAGTACGTTAGAAATTCACCACGCAAGGGTTATTTTTAACAGCACGGTTTTACCTTCATGAAGAAAGCGACGATAGAAGTTACAGCATTTTGACCTGCTTCAAAACTTCCGCATTTTACCGCCGTACACGGACTATCATAAAAACGGTGGACGGACTGGCCCATCGTCTAATTTGTCAGTTAGTGCAAATTACGTCACGTGATGATTTGAGTCGATATAATGTCGATCTATTGTTAGGGGATAAACAGACGCGCTGTCTATTATCATTATTTCCTCTCGTGTATTCATATGAACCGGAATGCTCGTGATCTACAACCTCACAAAGGCTATACGGGACATAAAAAGAGCAAGTAGCGAAGAGCCAAACTTGAATGAACAACGGACATTAAGATTGCTGGCCTATGTTTTAAATTTCAAGCTTTCATTGCCACTTGAGAAACAGTCAGCGTTCTAAAGCACACCCATAATGTACCATCATTTCTACATCTGGAGACATTGCTAAACTCCAGGTGCATCAAAGCTGCAGAATAGGCTGTCATTTCTGGATGTTCCACAGCAAAAAACGAACGTCCATGTCTGAAAACTAAAACGATTGCACAGTGTGTTCATTGTGGCCACGACAGCTTGTGACAGCCGATGAATGCTGAACGTATGTCATGCTCTTTAGATCCGAACTGGAGTGTCAGTCAAATTTTAAAGCACACAAAACAGTACCGGGGAGGACGTGAATGAGCAACGACAGTGTAATCTCTCCATGATTTTTAGATAGGAAGTTCCTTTTCAAATAATGTACACTTCGAGATGCGACTGCAGTAGCCGTTTGCTTCAAATACCGCTTTGTCAGTATGTATTACTACTGTTCCTACGCTGCATTTATTGTGAATCTCTTCCGTCATTGATGACAGATGGTCAGCCAAAAAGTATCCTAGAGAAAAGTTGTAGTCCTGAGGTAAACGGAGGTACCGTCGTCCGTCTACCAGATTTCGCACACCGTAAGATGCTAATGGTTTGAGTCCATAATGCAATGCTCAATTTCGAAGCTATCGGTCATCTTTTTGAATCGTATATCAGTTCACCTCCATTCATAACGGTCTTTAAACTGGCGGGATGGAAACGCCCCTAAGTGAAAGCCCGGGTACGATTTCATCCAACCGACTAACATCGGCAGCAATTATGATTGATTTGTCGCCTCCAACAACTCAGCATATTGCGTATTAAGTTAAAAAAGACTCCCACACAGCCGACTACCTAATCGATCAGGTTATAAAAGTTCGATTTATAGCGACACTGAGATTATGAGTTGTTTGAAATTGGTCGAACAATGCCAGTGAATAAGCGGCCACCGATTTTGTGGGAAAGGGTCGTGTTGAGCCAACCAAATTCTTATTCACAGAACTGGTTATTGCATTCAAGATTTGTAAAGCTGTTTGTTCTATCTGTAATTCTGTCGTTGTAAGAAATTAATCCACATTCCGGTGGTTTAGAAGCAGCCAGTACTTTCAGATGGAAAAATGTTAACGCTGGCTCATTTCAATTATCTCCCAAAACTAGATGTCAAGAGGCTGTTCTGAGAGACTCGGTGCATTAATTGTGTTTGTCTTGTCGAATAATTTCAACTGTGGTTATTTTTCTATACTGTCGTTAAATGTTTGTTGTATGTTTTTTCAAACTACTGAGGAGCTGCATTCAACACAATTTCGCATTTGTTATTTTCACAGACGCACCACTTAAGCTCTGATACGTTGAAATGGGATAAGAAATACACTATGAACAATTCTTCAAGAGAATGAATTTTCAATGCAGAGTATTATGGTGATCTCATTCTAATATGTACTCTGGCTAACGTCTTTGGTTTGAATGTTCCCTCTGAAATCACCCTGGATGGTCGACTAATGAGATAACAGAAAAAAAACAGTAAATTTCGAAGCTATTACTGTTACCTAAAGAACAAACCTTAAGACGCCAGACTATCTCCATTAGACAGATACTTGTGAACAGTTTCTTGACGACTCATTCTAACAGTTGCATTCGGTATGAAAGTATGCGAAATCCGAACAAGGTTTTCGCAATGATCAGCTACTTTACCGTAGCAGATAACACCTGACAACTGAACAGAAATAAGATACCTTGACCACCTTTCGGTTTCAAACAAAGATGACACGTTTTCTTTTTACATTTAACGCACTGACTTCATACTGTAACCGTATCAGAACGCGTCCCATCTTTTATTGACCGTGTGTTTCGTCTTGAATACAAAATGTCCAAGTTTAGGTAAGTGGTTCAACAGTGTCAATTTCCTCATCTTTTTCGTCATTCTTTGTCGCTGACTGAAGTTATCAGGCTGCCTTCGGTTGGCCTAACCAGTAGCAGCTATTCAACAAGGCAATGATTAGGGCCAAGCGGTGATGCTAGAACCGTCCCATCTCACGGATCATTAACGAAGAAAGCAAAGAAAGCACCTGTGAGTTTGACTCCATCACCGACTGGATAGCTACGGGTTTCTCACGACGCCTAGAATATTCATTATTTGGGCATTTCTGGGATCTTGGAATTATTAACTCAAAGAGCTTGCACAACGCTTTCAATTCTGCAACAACGCGATCACGTCTTTTTATCACTGACGACCGACCGGGACATCTTGCTGCTGCGTTAGAAAATAATGCCGCCGACCTCATGCACAGCAAGTTTCGGATTTGAATTAGATGAGTTTGTTTAATGCGTGCGGAAGCTGAGTCAGAAGCACTGATTACTTTGTCAACCGCCATTACTTAGAGTTATAAAGGTTAATGTTCCAGGAAAAAGAAAACAAGCCAAATTAAACCTTGTTGGTCTTTGATAAGAATGATTTCAGTCTATCTATCTGTTGGACTGAGTTTGTGTTGTCACCGTTCGATACAACGATGTGATCCAAACAACAACAGTTGTTATCTATGAGTCGGAATAGACGCGATACATGTTTAGTTACAAACCTCTCGTTATATTGCTTCGCAATTTAGGGAAAAATACTCAACACGCATTTTTTGATTACACAGCAAATCTGTAAATATAGGAACTACTTGATATTAACTCAGTAAATACGATTCTTTAGTTTGTGCAGGTGATGCTTTCTGGATGGAATGATGTGGATTAATTTGTGGCCAACAAGACTGAAAGTTCTAAACCTGTGTTCGCAATGTAAAAATGGTTTTGGCTGTTCTGAATTTGACAGCACCATATATGAAGAGGGTTGTGTTCAGTTGTTTGCACGAGACTGACTAATTTCTTGTGTTTCGCTGAAAGTTGCTGCTAAGTAACCGTTTAAAGTGTGTTTTGTTCGTTCTATCCTAAATCTGATATTGTAAAACGACCTCTATGTAAAGTCAGCTTTTCATAGGCGTTTTGAATTATTAACTGATTTCGTTTAATACCTCATGTGTGGTATGCGAGGATCATAACCCCACCATTCCTCAGGGATCACCAATATCACAGTGTGAATAACAGATAACACAACAAATGTTTCTGAAAAAATGTGAACCGGTGTCACATCCTTAACTTACCTGAGTTCCAACATTGTTTTCTCAGCTTCTTTAAATCTGTAAGCCTTCGGGTTTCTTAATGTGCTTTCATGAACTCAGAATTATGATACAAAGCACTTATTTGAGAGGCGTTTACGAGATTTAGAAACTATTACCATGACTTTAACTGTTGCGGGTTTTAAAGTAAATCGGAACATTTATGTTAACAGAAATACGACCACATTGCCGAACGTGAATAAACTCATTTATACTACGCATCTGTTCCTATTGTTACGCACATTTACAACGTAACTACACGTGTGCCTACATGGGCGTGAAGCGGTAAATTCCCGTCTAAGATCACTGAAATACTGCCTAGAGTTACGTGCATATATATACTTTTATTTGTCTACAATCCTGTAAAGTGACCGACAGTCAAAGCCGTGAAATTTACAGCTAACTCATGTGTAACGCAGATACTCACAGCCCCACCTCCATATAGTAGCTTTAACACGTGTTTATTGATCTACATAGCTATCTGATACTATCATAGACTTCACAAGAACGTGTGTTTTCGGTAGCCTAATAGGAGCACCTTAAACTCTACAAAACTTGGAAAGTAAGGTGGATGTCTCCATATGTTACCGCATTTAGTACACTTTGTTTTCACACCATTGTCTGTCAGTCAGTATTTCAGGTAGTTTTGTGTTGTTTTAGGCCAAAAGTTAATTTACAGTTTTGAATGCTCAAGCAGGATTCTTAAATGGTGTAACCGTCTGCAGTGTACGTTTCACGTAATTTCGTGACACAGTGAATTTGATTTTGCCCTTTTTTCAGGCATAATGGGCAATGTCACTTTATTAGACCGATAGAGAAACCACTGAAAACAGGCTTTACGCTAAGCCATCTCTCACTTGCACTGAGTAAGTAAACTGGGAGCAGCAAGCTGGATGTGTGTGATAGGTTTGTGACCTAAATGGGGATCTGATAGGCTAAAATTTATGGATAAACTTGTGGCTAAACGTACGTATCCGTAGAACACCTTTCCGGGCTGACAATTAGCATTATTGTGGGTCAGACTGTGAGAAAGAACAGAGTTCAGTTGCTCATTCATGACCATTTGGCAACAATCTTGCTCACTTGGAAGGATTTTCCGAATAAAAGTATTCATTCACGAGATGAATGGAATTGAGATTACGACAAGTTGTAGTTGATTTATCCGAAACACTTTAATTTAAACATAGGTTGTAAGAACACCCATTGAGAATAAATTATTATATGTTCCAGTGAGTTCGTTTTTACTTCTCTATGCAGCGCTAAAACTATTCGTGCCAATTAGTGCAAAATTTTTCAGGTACGGCGCATTTGGTGTAATTCATTAACAACCGACTTACTCGTTTTCGACGTTCCTGAAGATAATTATCAATTCAAACTCATCGGTCAAAGTTGGATTTTATATGATCAACAAAGTGCAAAATATTATTTTCCTAAAATGATTGCCCTCGTTTAAATTGGAGACTAGTTAGGCTTTGTATATTCTTATTCATTTTCTAAATTATATAATTCAGTACCTCTATGTGTTACCCATATGGTCTTCCAAAGCAGAATGTAGATATCAGTCAGGTTGATGACAGTCAACTTTCTAACCATAATAATCAAAAACATGTTATACAATTGAGATTCAAACCAACTAGCTTCCGAATATCCTACCAATGATACAGTGGTTCGACAGACGTTGGCTAAAATATTGTCCATTCGAAGTAGGTCATATGGCCTGGTGTGCAACACACGTCTTCTAGATTTATTTGAGTATCTGTTACTTTTCACTATTTCAGCAATTCATATGTAACTACTTATCACCCTACGATGATGAATTCAAATTCATGTACATCTCTCAATAAAACTGTTTCAATTGTCATGTGAACGACTGCAAGATTGAAATTTACGAATGTGAGAATTTGCTATAAATAGCACCATCTGCCAGTGAAGTGGTCAGCTCGGGTGAAGAAGACAAAGTGGAAGGAATAGATGAGAGATATCATGTTCCGGCTTCGTTTAGAAGTGTACAACACTTCTGTACACCCAAATCGAAAAGTACACAAGCTCATTGATTGAATATAAAAGAATGCGATTCTCACTGGAATCGTTCACTGGAGGGTCAACTGGTGCATGGGGCTGACTGCTTAATACCAATTATGGATATGCTAAAGACATCTGAGGAAAGTTAGAATTTAAGTTGAAAAATTCCTGCACATCTTTAGTCTTGCGTTGTCAAATCCTTTCACCAACCAGCAAAGAACAATAAATTAGTCATTCTCATAATCTCACATCTGAAAACAGATAGATTTTCTTAAAATTCAGGTTTTGTTAACTAATAACGACAATCTTTCACGCCGTGATCATGGTTGAGTCAGATAAGCCATTTAAACGGTCTTAGCTGTGCACATAATAGAGGTAAGCTAAAGACAACCGTTTCGCTAAAAACATTCAAAAGTTACCGTACATGCGGTTTTCTGCATATCCTTTTATATATTATGGTTTACGCTTGTAGTTATATAGACTTAATCTGTAACTTACCGTATTTTGCTATCATGCCAACTGCTAAATTTCATATTACACTTTTTTTCAAATTGTGTTGTCTTCCTCTGTAAAAACGTGAATTATTTGTGTTATTCGATCAATATTTGTGTGCAAAGACATCAACTGAACTTGCTGTTCATTGCGTAAAAATATGAACACAAGAACCGATGAATGCATCATGTGAGACGTTGTACTCTATACCAAATTAACTGGCCGCTCACTTGAAATTTTTATTGTTTTCAAATGCTTAATTTTTTCCGGTTACGCTAACGTTAAGTCATGTACTACGAAACGCCTGTGGAAGGAAATTCTAAAATAAAATCTGAATTGATATATCAGTTGTCAACGGAACAGACTATTAAAAAAGGACCAACTAACCTGCTTCTGGTAAAAGGATCACGGTACTCGAGGTTGAGTTCAACCGGATCTCTTCCGTGAACAACTCTGTTAATTCATTGAAAGCACTCACAGAAAGAAGGTAGGTTTTCCCCAACGTTAAACCAATCAGGACAGCGCTGGGACAAACAGAGGGAATACAACCGCATAATATGACGTGCTCGCATTTACATAAGTGAGCATCAAAAACTATCTGTTAAGTTGTGGCAACGAGATCATGTATTAAAATTTTTATCGAAAATCTCACCAACCAAACTCAGCGGTTGGGGCCACGTGTGAAATTATTGACTAATCTTCCAAAGATCTAAATATTACACTTTTTAACGGCATTGTCCGTTAGAGTTGGTTTTCACATTAAATGCACGATCAAAACTGGAAAAGCTTTTGAAGAAAAGTAGATTCAACGAAAGAAATTCTTAATCGTCTACATTCACAGCTCAAGTACTAAATAAATGGAAGATACCATAAACAAGCGGTGATGTTGCTCAAATTAGCAGTTGGTCCAAAACGAGGAGAATCGCAATTCTGTATATGAATTAATTTTTTTCATCTCTCCAACCTCACTCACTTTTCGGCTCATCAACGTTGTAAAAGGTTGTAGAGAAGAAAAGGCCCGTTAGTAGATAAACGATATTTTGCACTGCTACTCAGCTAGGATTTTACCGTCGATAATCCAAAAACAGTACAATAATTGTTCTGAAAACACTTTTGCTGCTGGTAAAATTTGCATTCTAAGTTCGGACGAGTGGTCTGTCAATATCTCAACTTTGAGGCCTGCTAAAAGCTGATGGGATATAGCCTTTGCAAATTCTGGCAGTGGCAAAAAAAGCCAAAACATCAGCTGACTAACTGGCTGGTCTTTATTTCAATTCCACTGAAACAGCAACTAGAAGCAACAGCTCTACACCATTAAAGAACCTTTTGAATTTTTCAGTAACCTGTAAAATCCAGTCTTCTAAATGTACTACTGTGCTGCATTCAGGTTCGGTTACACTTAACAAAAACATCCGCTGCACGAAAGCATTGAAAAGTTTCGTGAACCATTAGAAATGAACTGAGTTCCGTTGACAACCCCGACGAATATTCTCACGGAACGTTTGGTGTTCTGTGCTGAAAACGTCACTTCAGGTTTCCTCAGGCAGCCCTGTCTTAGCCAATCAGACAGAGTTTCACATGATAAGGTTTCACAGAGTGAGCTAAAGAGATAATAAGTTCACATTTTAAACACAGTACGGTGACGATACACTGACCTTTAGTTAGTATATAACTCGACGCAACGCCCAAATACTTGTCATCCCATCCGGGGAAAAACCTGCGAATATAAATCTGACAGTAACTTGCTATTTCTGGACATGCTCATGCGTGGCTTACAGGATGGCTTGATTAGAAGTACCGTCCATAAAAACATGCACAGTTTAGTCATTACGTGAATAGCAGCAGCGCCTCACCAGTCCAACATAAAAAGGCGATTTTGAGTGCGCTGTTCACATGAGCAAATCGAATCTGTACTCCGGAAGGCTTTGCAGGGAAACTACAGTTGATCGCTTCTGTTCTACTATGAAATGGTTATCCGCAGAGTTTTTCAGAATGGCAGAGTAGACTAATGGCACCATCCGGAGGGCAGATTATTGTAGAAAAAGCAGGGCTCATATGCAGCTGCCTTTGAAGGGTGATTACTTCATTCAAGAATTCCAACTGCGCGAACATTCATTGCGGCTGAACTCCATGCAGTCACCCGGAATCTGAAGCTGTCAGTTTCTCCAAAAAAGGCACCAAGGCACCAGGAACAACTCAACCAGTGCTTATCGATTTGTGTTAATGAGAAGAAAGTCATAAAAGCAGAGCCGACAGGTGATTGAGCTCAACAGTCAAGTAACATTTGCCTGAATGAGCGTACACGTCTGTTTTGTCGGACGATGAGTTTTGCTGAGACATGCGAACAGCTTCTTTCAGTAGCCGGTAATCGTATTGTGACCACTGAACACGTCAATCATGTCGCTTGCGCATTCAAGGTCATGTTAGGTGATTCACGTTCAAAGTTTATGCGTTCTGCCAAAGTACTGGCAAGCAATCAAGTTAGCTTTCTCTGTCCAAAAACCGTTGATTATGAAGCTGACCATCCCCTGAGATTAATGACACATTTTCACTCGCTCATTGTTTGTGCACCCCCAAGTGTTTTCCAATAACGCTGTGTGTTATTGTAAATTTGGTAGTGATGAGTCGTTACGGGAATCTTGAATTTACCGCCTCTCATGTTCTAACCAATTTTTCACACTTCTTATGGAAACCACTTTGTTTAGACACTGTTCAGTACAGGGCAGTGAATCAGTGGGAAACATACATGTTCGTAAGTTATACAGCAATTTCTACACCAGGGAGTCCACAATTAATGTTGTTCTTCGCAAACGTTGCTTGACGGTCGAAATTGACGCCTGATCAGTTACTCTGAGGAATCTGACGAGGATTTAAACCATCGAACTCAATCACTCGAGGGAACCAATTGTTTGTTGCTCCTACTAACGTGAATTAGGTTACATGCAGCAAACGTTTGTTTGGGAAGTGCAATGTGATTTCTGTGGGAAGTTTTCATTGTACCATAATCGACTTTTGTAAAAATGTGGGGACGAAGGCAGCCTTTGTTAGTAAACTACTACT